>BQMB01001101.1:0-316844 GCA_027943415.1 Closterium sp. NIES-67
AGAAACGAATGATTACTAGAGGTGGAAACCTAGAACAAATACTAGTTGGTTGTACTCACTAGAAGCATACCTCAGTCTAGCCTATAACTTCTACATAGATAATATGTATAAGTTGACACACCCCCTAGGCTAGACAAGGGGTGAAACTAAACAAGAAGCAAACAGCTCAGGGCGGCACTACTAGTCCAACCACTGAGGCAGGGGTCTGGAGACCAGTCAGCAAGAATACAACCAAAACTGAAGCAAGCCAGGGTGGCACTACTAGTCCAGCCACTGGAGGTAAGGCCACAAGGCCAGTCTGACAAGCATATATAATAGAGAGTACAACAATCAGGATCCTAACAGGGGAGCAGCTACAGGAACAAGACCAAGCTGTACACAGTGCCGCTGATGATCTTTAGGCGCAAGCGCCTTAGTAAAGATATCAGCTGTGTTGGCACCTGAGGCCAAGTGAACTACGCGGGCCTGGCGGCGCTGCTGTAGCTCGCGCAGGAGGAAGTACCGCAGCTGGATATGCTTCGCTCTGCCCTCAAGCCGAGGCTCCTGACACAGGAGTATCATGGCCCTGTTGTCAGCGTACAGGACCGGGGCAGAGCTAGGCCGCTCACCTAAGTCTATGAGCAAGAAGGTCAGCCAGCGGAGCTCCTGTGCCGCCATGGCACCAGCGTAGATCTCAGCCTCACAGCTAGACTGAGCCACAAGACGACGGAGCGAGTGGATCTCCAAGAGATAGCACCCGAACCAAGGCTGAAAACAGTAGCCCTGCGACGACCTGAGCGTCTCAGCGTCGTCTGCCCAAGAAGCGTCTGTGTGCCCAGTAAGGACCACTGGCCTGCGTCCTCCTAGCACTAACCCCATGCTTGATGTACTAGCAAGATAACGCAAAACCCTCTTAGCGGCAGACCAGTGCTGAGGTCGGTGTCTGCCTGTAGCCACAAAGCGAGCCAGGATGCTGAGAGGGTATGCGAGATCTGGGCGAGTGCAAGTCATCAGGTACATGAGGCAACCCACCAGCTCTGCGTAGGGGCCACTGGGCTCTACTGGCTCCTCAGGAACGGGAGCAGAGAGCCCATGGTCTACGGTAGAGGTGTGGGCTGTGCAGAGGAGAACTGAAGACCGAACCTCTGAAGGACCTGACGCACCAAGTGTGACTGGGTCAGAGTGATGGTGCGTGCTGCTCTGTCCCTAGAGATCTGCAGGCCAAGATAGCGACGCAGCTCTCCAAGGTCAGTGCAGGTGTGTCTCTTCAGCAGCTCAGCCTTCACAGAGGCCAGTGCGTCCCTGTCAGGAGTAGCGAAGACCAGGTCGTCTACGTAGACAAGGATGTAGAACGGAGTCTGGCCGGAACGCACAAACAGTGAAGGGTCAGCAGAGGACGGAAAGAACTGCAGGTCTGCTAACGTGGCACGTAGCGTGTCGTGCCACTCGCGGGGAGCCTGACGCAGGCCGTAGACTGGGCGCCTGAGAAGCCACTGGGTCCCAGGAGGGAAGGTACCAGTGAAGCCCTGTGGTCGGCGCAGGTAGACCTGCTCGTGTAGGCTGCCCTGAAGAAAGGCAGTAGAGAAGTCGAGGGAGTGAAGCTCGTAGTCACGCTGTGCTGCTACGTGTAGCAGCGCCCGAAGAGTGGTCATCTTCGGGGTCGGGGCGAAGGTCTGGAAGAAGTCCAACCCCCTCGCGCTGACTGAAACCTCTGGCCACGTAGCGCGCCTTGAAGACAGGCGGCTCTCCAGGGGGCGCTTCACCTTGAAGAGCCACCGACCATCGACTACGTTCACCCCAGGCGGGGGAACTGCGTCGACGTAAGTGCCGGTGGATCTCCAAGATGCCATCTCCTGCTCCATGGCAGCTATCCACTGAGAGGCCCAAGGTCCCGAGGTGGCCTCAGCGTAGGTGCGAGGGGTCGGGATGTCGAAGGCGTCTGGGTCACCCTCAGGGACTAACAGCATGGAGCAGAGATGGGGAGCAGCCTCGGAAAGGAAAGCCAGCTCGTACTGCCTGTCCTCTAGGACGTCACTGCCAGGGCAGGAGCACCCCCGACGGACGGAGGACGGGCAGGGTCAGAGACCAGAGCGGTAGCGTAGTCAAGGCGGCGGGTAGAAGCGAAGTCAGCGACAGCAGCGACAAGCGCGTCAAGGCGCGAGACAGGAACAGTAGGGTCGGTAACAAGAGAGGCAAGGACCCGAGGGACAAGGGGACGAGCAGAACGGAGGTAGTCAGAGAACGGAGGAGGTGCAACAGCAAGGGACGAGGGAGGAGGGGACGGGAGGAGGGGAGGACGAGACGAGTGGGAACGGAGCAACATAGGGTGGGTGGGCAGGACAGGAGAGACGGGACGAGCACGGGAGGGACGGCGAGCCCAAACGTGAGACGGAGGGGTAGGGTCAGGGGACAGCGGAGGAGACACAGGAGGGGAACGAGGAGGAAGACGGGCCGGAGACGAGTCTGGCGGCGGGAACACAGGACCGTAGACAGGAAGGTCAGGAGGCGGTGGGGGAGACACCGGCGCGCGGTCCGGGGAGGGAAGGCCGAGCAGGCGGAGAGCGGAAACCGGCGGCGACGGCTGCTGCGGCGGCAACGACGGCTGGGCCGGAACTCTCGGACCAGCAGAGGCAGAACGACCGTCGGCAGAACACTCAACAGCAGCACCCCCAGAACCAACACCCCCAGAGCGAGAACCCCCTCCAACACCAGCGGCACCCCCAGAAGCCGCAGGACGAACACCTTCCTCCACACCAGCACCCCCAGGGGCCGAGAGCAGCGGCGGCAGTGGCGGCAACGGCTGCGGCGGCGGCGACAGCGGCGACGGCTGCGGCAGCGACAGCGGCGGCGGCGGCGACGGCTGCGGCGGCGACGGCGACGGCGGCGGCAGCGGGGTCGGCGACTGCGACAGTGGGGGCGGAGGCACCGGGGAAGGGGGACGCGGCAAGGACGGACCGGGGGTACCACCAGAGTCAGCAGACTCCTCAACGGGGACAACTGACGGGAGGGGAGTGACGTGGGAGACACCAGACGGGGCAGGACGAGGCGGGAGAGGGGCAGGGGCTACCGGGGGAGAGGGAGCAAGGAAAAGGGGGGGGGCAACTGGGAGACCTCGGTGAGGGAAGCGGCGGTAGAAGGAGACGGACTCGTCAAAGGTGACGTCACGAGAGTGGAGGAAGCGGTGAGACGGCGGGTGGTAGAAAAGCCAGTCAGACGAGTCCAGGGGGAAACCGAGGAAGACACAGGGGACAGTGCGGGCAGTGAGCTTGTCCGTGCCAGAGGCACGAACGTGAGCAAGGCAGCCCCAGACGTGGAACGCAGACGCGTCACCGGGGGACCCGGTCCAAAGGAGGGTCGGCGAAACCTGCGGCCGCTGGGAGCGTGGCCACAGGTTAAGCTGGTGAGCCGCGTAGCGAACAGCGAACGGCCACAGAAAATGGGGGGCATCGGCATGGATCATGGAGGTACGGGCGACCTCCATGACCAAGCCGATGCGGCGCTCAGCAACCCCATTCTGCTGTGGCGAGTCCGGCAACGTGTACGACTGGGTGATGCCCTCCGCACGACAGAACTGTCCAAGCCGACCAGAGGCGAACTCGCCGCCACGGTCGGAGTGGAGACACAACACGGGGAGACCGCGGTGGAGACGCGCAGCCACAACCCACGGGAGAAGAACGTCGGGCACGTCGGCCTTCCGCTCCAGGGGAAACACCGTGGTGTAGCGCGTGTAGTCGTCGACGAGCACAAGGAAGTAGCGCTCACCGCGCGGTCCGGGGACGGGGGCAGGGCCCCAAACGTCCAAGTGCAGGGTCTGAAGGGGGGCAGTAGCAGGACGCAGCGAGGAGGAGTGAGGAGCACGGCGGAGCCGACCCTCGACGCAAGGCGTGCACGGTGGCGCAGTCGAGGGAGGAAGGGCAGGGAGCGACGCGGGGAGACCTAAGACAAGACCGTGCTGGGACATGTGACGCAGACGCGGGAGAGCAGGGTGACCTAAGCGGTGGTGCCAGAGAAGGGAGGGGTGAGTGAGGGACCGACACGAGCAAGCTGCAGCGACCTGGGAGGACGCACCAACCGGGGGGGAAGCGGTGTGTAGGGTAAACAGACCAGACACCGGGTCCCGGGGGAACGTCGCAAGGGGGGAACCTGAGACAGCCTCAGAACAGACAGCGAACCGCTCGTGCCCGGGGAACGTGGTGGTGACGCCGAGGTCCTGGAGACAGCCGACACCAACCAGGTTCCTGGAGAACGAGGGAACGTGGAGGCCAGTAAGGGAGCCCGAGGGAACTGCCGGACAAGGAAGGGACGTAGAACTGCGCGCGACGACCGGACCCGCAGAGGGGTCAGCGAGAGAGACAACAGCAGGTGCAGCAAGCGGCGTGAGCGTGGAACGGTCGCGGAAGAAGCAGGCAGAAGCACCAGAGTCGAGAGTGAAGGACAGCGACGCAGTGGCGGAGGCCGGGGACGGAGCCGGTGCAGCGACTAGACTAGGCAACCTAGGCAGTCCTACGCCTGTCGCAGCAGGGGAAGCTAAGCTACACAAGGGTGAAACACCTAAACTAGAGTACACAGGGTAGTAAGATACAGCAACACTAGAAGCGTCAGCATACAAAGCATGCAAAGCAGCACCTATCTGATCCATGTCTAACTCAAAGATCGGCACGCCCTGGCGGAGTAGGCTGTGCCAGTCAGGGAGGTCCGGGGCCGGGCCAAAGCGACGACGAAAAAGATCGTCGAGGCGGCGGAAACAGCGGGCGGTCGGGTGCGGGCGTCGGCACAGAGTGCCGCGGAGAGGCCCGGTCTGAAGCTGGTACTGGCAGGTCACAGCACTGGAGCCGCTGGTAGACGCCAAGCTGCGCGGGCCGCCACCACGGCCACCGCCTCCGGAGGTGCCGGGCCAACCAGGCGGGAGACGAGCCCACGGCTGCGGCGGGTGCTGCTGGGACGGCGGCTGCGGCTGGGGCTGGTCCTGCTGCTGCTGGGGCTGCTGCTCCTGCCCACCGGTGGTAGTCCCCTCAGGCGGACTACCGTCACCACCACCACGACCACTACCACCTGCGTCACCACCCCTACCTCCCTGGCGGCCACGACCACCGCGACGCGAGCGCTGCTGCGGGTGGACAGCAGCAGCCGTCTCGGTAAGAGGGGTCGTCGTGGCGACCGCAGCCGAAACGTCAGTGAACGTGCACTGGGATGGGGCACAGCCGTGAAAGATAGAGACTGCCGGCGCACCGCTCGACTGAGCGATAGTGCGCTGGCGAGTCTCGATCTCAGTGAGGGTGTCGACAAAGGCGGTCAGGGTGAGGTCACCCGGGTGCTGGCTAAGAAAGTGGTCGCGAGCACTAGCGAGGCGGTCTGGCAGGCGCATAGCGATAAAATAGAGCGTCGTGCAGAAAGGAAGGGGGAGCGCAGTGAGCTGGGCAGCAGTGCTGGCAGTGCGATAGCGAGTCTCTAGGGCACGCAAATGAGTGGCAAAGTCTGCGACAGTAGGGAAGGCAGCCAGGTCTGGGAACAGCATCGGAAAGAGCAAGCGGCCAGCAGAAGCGGAGGCAGGGGTGGAATAGCGAGCAATAACGGCGTCTAAATAAGCTTTGGCCGTTTCAACAGTAGCAAAACGCGAGCGCTCAGACACAGGGAGGGCGTGACTAATAGCAACCTGAGCTACTGCATCGCGTGAGTCCCAGACCGCACAGGCCAGCGCAGCAGTAGAGAAAGCCTCACGGTCATCAGAGGAGGGGTCAGCAGGGAGGGGAGTAGGTGCAGGGGGACGGGGGAGCAAGCCATCAGCATGGACAACCAGAGAGTGGCCATCCTGGCGCTGACCTGTAAGCTGGCGGCGGAGATCGGAGAGCCAGGCGGTGAAGTCAACCGCGTGGCCCTCAGCGTCCAGGCGGAGCACAAAGTCAGCCATCGTGCAGGGTCAGCGGCACAGCTCCTCAGCGACACAGCGGCACAGCAGCACAGCTCCTCAGCGGCACAGGAGCACAGCGGCGCGGGGACACGGCGGCAGCACTCTCCAGTAGGGCAGCAGCTAGGCGTCCCAGCGCAGGCGAGCAGAAGACACAGGGCCCGAGAGGACACGGCAGGCCGAGCAGGGGAGGCGGGCAGGTGCTCTGGGGCCGGGCTGGTGCTGGGAGGGGCCAGGCTGGTGCTGCTGGGGCCGGTCGGGCACGAGGAGGGGCCGGGCAGCGCTGAGGAGAGGCCGGGCGGCGCTAGGAAGGGGCCGGGCGGCACTAGGAGGAGGCCGGGCGGCACTAGGAGGAGGCCGAGCGGCACTAGGAGGCCAGGCAGGCGAGCGCTAACAGCAGGCGCGACAGGGGCCAGCGGGCGCGACGAGGCCTAAGGGGCGCGACGGGGCCCAGCGGGCACGACGGGGCCCAGGGGGGGCGCGACGGGGCCGAGGAGGCGCGACGGGGACCAGCGGGCACGACGGGGCCCAGGGGGGCCGCGACGGGGCCTAACGGGCGCGACGGGGCCCAGGGGGGGCACGACGGGACCTAGCAGGCGCGACGGGGCCTAGGAAGCGCGAAGGGGCCCAGCGGGCGCGACGGGGCCTAGGAGGCGCGACAGGGCCCAGCGGGCGCGACGGTGCCCAGAGGGGGCGCGACGGGGCCTAGGAGGCGCGACGGGGCCCAGCGGGCACGACAGGGCCTAGGAGGGGCGCGACGGGGCCGAACGGGCGCGACAGGGCCCAGAGGGGGGGGGACGCGACGGGGCTTAGGAGGCGCGACGCTGCCTAGGAGGCACGACGGGGCTCAGCGGGCTCGACGGGGCCCATGGGGGGCGCGACGGGGCCTAGGAGGCGCAACGGGGCCCAGCGGGGGCGCGTTAGGGCCTAGGGGTCGCGACGGGGCCCAGCGGGCGCGACGGGGCCCAGGGGGAGCGCGACGGGGCCTAGGAGGCGCGACGGGGCCCAGCGGGCACGACGGGGCCCAGGGGGGGCGCGACGGGGCCTAACGAGCGCGACGGGGCCCAGGGGGGGCGCGACGGGGCCTAGGGGGCGCGACGGGGCCTAGGAGGCGCGACGGGCGGAAGCGGTAGGCGGGGGGATCCTAACCTAAGCGTGATACCATGTTAACGTAGAAACGAATGATTACTAGAGGTGGAAACCTAGAACAAATACTAGTTGGTTGTACTCACTAGAAGCATACCTCAGTCTAGCCTATAACTTCTACATAGATAATATGTATAAGTTGACAGATCAGACCTCAAAATCCCTCCAACCCAACCAAAAACTTCTGTTTTGGCTGGGAGACTGCGCGGAATTAACGGATTGAACGAAACGATAAATAACGATCAGATTGGCTACGCTGAAACCAGGGCCTCAGATTGCAGGCTTTTTACCCTGATTCAGGGTAAAATCAGGGCTTTTTTTTCGGGTGACCCTGATGAGACAGGATTTTTTTAAGACACAGGCCTGAAATTTCAGCGTATTTCTAGGAGTGAACTCTGATCGATCAGCGTTACTAGTGTAGTGAGCCCTGTTTGTCCAGATTCGTGTAATAGCAGATTCGCAGCCCCCACCCCTCCACCCGTGATTTCCGAGAGTTTCCCCAACCGCCCCTTGTCAATCCCGCGGACTTGAATGCGACTGCCCATTTTTGTTTCCGACGCGGTCGTACTTTCAGAGCCAAATCCTAGCCTTGGTCCCTCTGCGCCTGCTGCCATTGAGAACCCTGCTACCGCATAATACTAGGCATATTGCACAGCGTGCTTTCTGTGTATAATCATGTTTACTCAGCGTGAAAATTTCTAGGGACCCTGATGGATCAGGGAAATTTTTTTGGAGAGGCCTGAAAAATCAGGAGACCAAGGTGGGGGGACCCTGAGCTATCAGGGTGCCTCTAAACGAATCTGAGGCCCTGGCTGAAACCCACGCGCGATCACCCTGAACCAGGTCTGACGTTTAAAAAAAAAAAACCCCCCCTCAGCTGTCGACTATAAAAAAAAATTACCCTGAGGGTATCAGAAAGAAAATGATTGAACTAGAATGTGTGTGTACAAGGATATATAGACTAGGGTGTTGTACCCTCTAAGGCACAATCCAGTATAGTCTACAATAACGACCTAAGTTACATTTGACACACCGCCTAGACTATATAGGGGCAGTGCCTAATAGGGAAAGAAGCAGCTCAGGGCGGCACTACTAGTCCAGCCTCTGAGGCAAGGGTCTAAAGACCAGTCAAAGGAGTATAGACAAGACAAGAGCAAGACCAGGGCGGCACTACTAGTCCAGCCACTGGGAGAGGCCACAAGGCCAGTCAGGGAAAAAAAATATATAAAGGACAGCACAAAGTCAAGGCCCTAGCAAGTGAGAGGCTACATGAACGAGACCTAGCTGTACACAGTGCCGCTGATGATCTTTAGGCGCAAGCGCCTTCGTAAAGATATCAGCTGTGTTGGCACCGGAGGCCAAGTGTACTACGCGCGCCTGGCGACGCTGCTGCAGCTCACGCAGGAGGAAGTACCGCAGCTGAATGTGCTTCGCTCTTCCCTCGAGTCGAGGCTCCTGACACAAGAGGATCATGGCCCTGTTGTCAGTGTACAGGACCGGGGCAGAGCTAGGCCGCTCACCTAAGTCAGTGAGCAAGAAGGTCAGCCAGCGGAGCTCCTGAGCCGCCATGGCACCGGCGTAGATCTCGGCCTCACAGCTGGACTGGGCAACAGACGAGGAGCGGGTAGCTCTCCACGAGACGGCACCTGAACCAAGGCTAAAGCAGTAGCCCTGTGAGGACCTGAGGGTCTCGGCGTCGTCTGCCCAAGAAGCGTCTGTGTAAACAATAAGGACCACTGACCTACGTCCTCCTAGCACTAACCCCATGCCTGATGTACTTGCAAGATAACGCAAAACCCTCTTAGCGGCAGACCAGTGCTGAGGTCGGTGTCTGCCTGTAGCCACAAAGCGAGCCAGGATGCTGAGAGGGTATGCGAGATCTGGGCGCGTGAAAGTCGTCAGGTACATGAGGCAACCCACCATCTCTGCGTAAGGACCACTGGGCTTTGCTGACTCCTCTGGAACTGGAGCGGAGAGCCTGTGGTCTAGAGGCAGAGAAGTAGGCTGTGCGGAGGAGAACTGAAGGCCGAACCTCTGAAGGACCTGGCGCACCAAGTGTGACTGAGTCAAAGTGATGGTGCGGGCTGCTCTGTCCCTGGAGATCTGCAAGCCAAGGTAGTGGCGCAGTTCTCCAAGGTCAGTGCAGGTGTGTCTCTTCAGCAGCTCTGCCTTCACGGAGGCCAGTGCGTCCCTGTCACATGATCGAATGACTCGAGGAAAGATTACACTATCGATCAGTACAAGGCGCTTTTATACTTCCAGAGTACATCAGGTAACCAGGTTTATCCTATCCAAGGGAATAGACCCTTCTAGAATATAGAATCACCCTGTGTATAGCCACGCGAGGCTATTGGCTTTAAGGGATTACGGCAGGATTACACTACATATAGCGCGCCAGTACATCCCGAGCCTGGTCGGTGATATAATTATGATAACAGGATAAACCAAAGGAGAATGGAAAATGAGGAATAGGAAACCAAAAGAGATGAGATAAAGACCAAATGAATCAGGATAAAAAGAGGAATGAAATAGAAATGAAATATGGAAAGTGAAGTGGTGTAATGGGGTCATACTCTCACAGTCCCTGTCTGCCATGGCGAAGACCAGGTCGTCTACGTAAACAAGGATGTAGAACGGAGTCTGGCCAGCACGAACGAAGAGCGAGGGGTCTGCAGAGGACGGAAAGAACTGCAGGTCAGCAAGCGTAGCACGCAGCATGTCGTGCCACTCACGGGGAGCGTGCCGCAGGCCGTAGACGGGGCGCCGGAGGAGCCACTGGGTCCCAGGAGGGAAGGTACCAATGAAGCCCTGAGGGCAACGCAGGTAGACCTGCTCGTGTAGACTGCCCTGAAGAAACGCAGTGGAGAAGTCGAGGGAGTGAAGCTCGTAGTCACGCTGCGCTGCTACGTGTTGTAGCACCCAAAGAGTAGTCATTTTCGGGGTCGGAGCAAAGGTCTGGAAGAGGTCCACCCCCTCACGCTGACTGGAACCTCTAGCCACGTAGCGCGCCTTGAACACAGGCGGCTCTCCAGGTGGGCGCTTCACCTTGAAGAGCCAGCGGCCATCAACTACGTTCACCCCAGGTGGGGGAACTGCGTCGACGTAGGTGCCGGTGGATCTCCAAGATGCCATCTCCTGCTCCATGGCAGCTATCCACTGAGAGGCCCAGGGTCCAGAGACCGCCTCAGCGTAAGTGTGAGGGGTCGGGATGTTGAAAGCGTCGGGGTCACCCTCAGGGACTAGAAGCATGGAACAGAGATGGGGAGCAGCCTCGGACAGGAAAGCAAGCTCGTACTGGCGGTCCTCCAGGACGTCACTTCCAAGGGCAAGAGCACCCCCGACAGACGGAGGACAGGCAGGGTCAGCGACCAGAGCGGTGGCGTAGTCAAGGCGGCGGTTAGAGGCAAAGTCAGCGACAGTAGCGGCAAGGGCATCAAGGCTCGAAACTGGAACAGACGGGTCGGTAACGAGAGAGGCAAGGACCCGAGGAAAAAGAGGACGAGCGGCATGCAGGGTAGTCAGACAGAGGGGGGAGAGCAACGACAAGGAAGGACGAAGGGCGCGACGGGAGAAGGGGAGGACGAGACGTGTGGGAACGAAGCAACATAGGGTGAGAGCGTGAGACAGGGGAGACAGGTCGAGCACAGGAGGGACGGCGAGACCAGACGTGAGACGGGGGAGTTGGGTCAGGAGACAGAGGAGGGGACACAGGAGGGGAACGAGGGGGGAAACGGGCCGGAGACGCGTCCGGAGGAGGGAACATAGGGCCGGAGACAGGAGGAGGAGGAGGCACGGGCACGGGGTCAGGAGACGGAAGGCCGAGCAGGCGAAGAGCGGACACCGGCGGGGACTGCTGTGACGGCGGTGTGACGCCGACACCGGGACCGCAAGCTGCCGGGCGGCTACCTCCAGGACACTCCACACCAGCACCCCCAGAAGAAACACCCCCAGAGCTCAGAACCCCTCGAGCATCGGTACCACCCCCAGGCCCGCCGGGACAAGCCACGACAGGAGTCCTAGGACTAGTACCCACCCCAACTCCAGCACCCCTAGAGGAAACCAACTGCTGCGGCGACGGCTGCGGCGGCGGCGGTCGCAACAACAGCTGCGGCGACGGCGGCGGCGGTGACGACGGCTGCGACAGCGGTGGCGACTGCGGCTGCGGAGGCTGCAGAGGAGGGGACACCTGAGAAGAGGCAGGCGGTGAGGACTGCGCCGCAAGACTACCAGAGTCAGTAGTCTCCTCAACCGGTACAACCGACGTAAGTGGGGTGACGTGGGACACACCAGAGGGGGCAGGACGGGGAGGGGGAGGAGGAGGGGCGGCGACGACCGGGGACGGGGTGACAAGGAACAGGGGGGGGGTAACCGGGGGACCTCGGTGGGGGAAGCGGCGGAAGAAGGAGGCGGACTCGTCAAAGGTGACGTCACGGGAGTGAAAGAGCCTGTGAGACGGCGGGTGGTAGAAGTGCCAGTCAGACGCGTCAAGGGGGAAACCGAGGAAGACGCAGGGAAGGGTGCGGGCAGTGACCTTGTCCGTGCCAGAGGCACTGTCACACGATCGAATGGGGTTTAGCTCAATGTTGCACTATCAATCAGTACAAGGGGCTTTTATACTTTCAGATTACATTAGGTAACCAGGTTTATCCTATCCAAAGGGAATAGACCCTTCTAGAAATAGAAGCACCATGCGTAAAGCCACGCAAGGCTATTGGCTTTAAGGGATTATGGCAGGATTATGCTAGATATAGTGCG
The DNA here is from genome assembly GCA_027943415.1 of Closterium sp. NIES-67. NCBI lineage: Eukaryota > Viridiplantae > Streptophyta > Zygnematophyceae > Desmidiales > Closteriaceae > Closterium > Closterium sp. NIES-67. The sequence continues at coordinate 11,786 of BQMB01001101.1, forward strand.
CCAGTACATCCCGAGCCTGGTCGGTGATATAATTATAATAACAGGATAAGCCAAAGGATAATGGAAAATGAGGAACAGGAAACCAAATGAGATGAGATAAAGACCAAATGAATCAGGATAAAAAGAGGAATGAAATAGAAATGAAATATGGAAAGGGGAAAATAGTATAACGGGGTCGTACTCTCACACTTCCCCCCCCTCAAAGCTGGGTGGTAGAAGTAACACCCTGCTTGACAAGGTAGTTGCGAAGAGGACGACGTGCGTTACCCATGTCGTATCAGAGACGCAGCCTCAGAAGGATCAGAACCCTTCCATCAAAGAAGAAGCTCCAGAGTGCTATTCTGAGGATGACAGTGTCCGAGCACGTAGTTGTCCCATGTCGTGGATGAACACAGGCGACGACGGTGGTTGGCATTCGGTGTAGAGCGTGTTTGGTCTTGATAGGGTTTAAGATGCTGGTATGGAAGGCGTTATAAATCTTCCAAGTGGCTGGTTGGCGGAAGCAGAAGGTGACTGAAGTGACCTTTGCTTCAAATAGGATAATCCCGCAGAAGCACAGTTGAAGCTTAGATGGAAGATGGCTGATGTCGAGGTTATGGTGTGGATAACTGTGGTGATGAGAAGCCAAGTGCTTCTGCTGCTGTTGGATGTCCAAGTGGCGTGTCCGGTGTTAGAGCTGATGGACAACGGAGATGAAATGGATTTGTCGGGTGTTGTGGTGTGAGCGGGTTGCGTCTGTAGGTGGTACGTGGATGGCTTTGATCGTGATCGAGATGTTGTAGCAGAAGGGTAGATGTACTGTTCTTTCAGTGGGTGCTCTAGCTGGCACACTGTAGCATGCGTTGAGTCTCGGGTAGCACATCCTGGTATTACGCGCATCTCGTCCACGTATGAAGATGACTAAGTGTTGGTGGTGTTGCAGTCGTGTCATAATCCTGCTTATATAGCAGCGTTGTATCAGATACATGCAGCTTCTGACGAATGCTGGTCCATGCCGTAGTGTTGTCGCAAGTTGTACACTCTCGGCATCGGAGTGCTGCGGGATTGGAGAGCAGACTCACTAGTAGTAACCCTGTCCACCACGCGGTCTGCTAGTCACATTGCTTTGAGTACAACAGTGCATGCGAAGTGTTGCTCAGCGTATCCCTTGTGTTCAGAACCATGCGAGGGGCTGGTACCACAAACGCGGAGCTGGTAACTTCCAGAATCGGCGCCAAGTAGTTTACCTCGGAGGTTGCTCAAGCAAGGAATCTCAGCTGCGTAGATATCCCACGGTGATGGGTTAGGACATCTGGGAATGTTATGGGTATTCCCAAGTAATCCTTTCCCACTTCCAAATGGGCATTGGTGACAACCAATCCAGTATGACCTTATGCACTTCCAGTTTAGCACGGAGGCCATCGGTAGGCATCGGTGTCTGGGCGCACATATTGGGATAGGTCTTCTGGTGCCATCATGTGTTGTCTCATTCTGTCACTGTCCTTGGAAGTAGCGTTGATGTTGAAGACGTCTCAGCTACTCAGCATCAGTGTTAAAGTCTGCTCCATTTCGGCAAATAGGGGTGTTGTTGGAGATACGCGGAGTCCACTATCCGGAGTGGCGTCGGCGCTCCATTTCACGCCTATCTATGGAGTTGGTGTTGGTGATGGATTGGTTGCGACGCAGGTTTTATGACTTGTATACGGGTAGAGTACTGCTTTCCTCCCATCCTCATAAGAGCAAATATCTCCTGCACTTGAGGGTATATGGCATTGCCATAGCTATTCTTTCCTCGCATAGTGGTTTTCTCCTCCCCACTAGCTGGAAATCATAGTATTGTGCCTGGCCGGGACTTAACGAGCCACTGGAATATAATCCAGCATTATCTCCATTGAGCGGAGAATCATCCATCAGGATTTGGTTGTGACTGTTGTGGCGAGTTTTCTGCTGCGGCGGCGGCGGCGGTTGCGACGACGGCGACGGCGGCAGCTGCTGCAGAGAATTCTCTTAACTCGTAATGGTTGAAAGAGAATCCATTAATTCCCTCATCCCATTAGAGTTGTTCCTGATGGGTGTAGCAGGCGTAACTACCAGGAACACATGCATTTTGGTACACATGTGTTGCTCCATTGCTGCCGGTGATGGTTTCATTTGAAGGTATGAAGAGAAATTTGCTTCTCCCCTCAATGTATCCACGGGTAGCAATTCCTGGTATGCTCATCCGTGCCTCCGATGTACGGTCGGTAGAGCGCGTAATCGTGATGTAGTAGTCCACATCTCCCTCATTTGTTGACACCTCGTGTTGCTTGGCGTTCTCCTGCATCGTCGAAGTTACGCTGATACTTGAAACGCTTCGGCTTCTGGTAGAATCGCCTCCAATGCATGTGCCGTAGGGTCGCTAGTGAACGAATACTTCCGAGATTAGAGGTTAATTACTCCTCAATCTGTCAAGCATCGTGACATGCACGGAAAATTTTCCACGCAGGTCATTAACACCTGGAATCAGGACGCATGATTGGTGTGTCGCCTCGTGAGGTCGATGTTGAGACTGCTTCAAATAATCACTTCGGATGGCTGAGATTCTTGATGAAGACGAACCGTTCAGCTCCTGTTACGAAGTAGTGTCTCGCTGGCCTTGACGAGACGAGTGCACTGCGTTGTCGTTGCGTGCGAAATCTGCTCCTTCGCAGCAACTTTGAACTTGGGAGCATTGCAAGAGAAAACGGCTACTTCTCTGCAATCCCATAGGTTGTCGATCAAATTTATGAGATGAAGTGTCTCACTGATGGAAAACATGTCTTCACGCAGTTCTTTTGTTTTCCTGGGTGAAGATCCGCTGTGTTGATGTCGATCCATTTTTAACGAAGATGAATTCGTCAAAATAAATCGTATCGTTATCAACACGAGTTAGAAGATGCGTCGATTGTGCAGTCGCTGATCACGAATGTTGTCTCCATGATGATGTTTTCCCACAGTGAAGTCTCCGCTGCATTCGTGCCGTTGATTCTGCATCGATCCGACGATCCACGTTCTCCTGTCAATTTTCTGCTTGCAGCTATTACCAAGTAGGTAATTCTTTGGCAGATTTCTGACTCTGCTTATACTTTCTGCACCATATTCGTTACCAAATGGAGGAATCCGAATTGGGTAGTCCAGATGATGTGAACGTTGTCGAAAGCGGCTGATTTCTGGTTCTGTGCGTCATTCTCCCTTTGTGCAGAAGTCGTGCTCCATCTCGTCCGTTGAAGCAGAAGTCGGTCCGACGGTCCAAACTCCAAGCGATCTGAAGATATTCTGAGTCGTGTTCAGCAGCTTCCGGTGCCCGGGTACACTCGTTTCCTGCAGCAATTCTCGGTCGTCGATGTCGAATGTCGAACGATTGGACGCTCCGAAGAGTTTCGCGGCTTGCGAGGTCCCGTTCCCATTTGCGCTGAACTCGAACTCGCAAAGTCGGATTTCGTTTCGCCTCGGTCGATCTGAAGCGTCGAACCTCCATCGGACGGATGTCGTCGGTCGCAGCTCCGCACATTTCCGCGCAGCTCCAAGTGTCGTCGCGAACTGCGAACTCCTCGGAATGTCGCAGGGAGTGTTCCGTCAGAATTGACGCGTTCGCGAGGTCGAGGCCGTTTGCCCCCGCGAAAAAATCGGCTCCGTCGATGCAGTCCATCGAACAGTCAGCGAGGCATCTCGCCTTCGAAGGGGACCCCAGGTGCAACTGCACGAGGTAAGTCGAAACTTAAAAGAAAGTGCATTGTACTAACAGAAATTGAAGTTTCGACTCCATCCTCGGCGTGCTCCTGGGGGCCCAGCGGTTAAGCGTTGAGCTGAAACCTTGGCTCTGATTACCAAGTGTCACAGGATCGAATGAGGTTTCCTCAATGTTGCGCTATCAATGAGTACAAGGTGGTTTTATTCTTCCAGAGTACATCAGGTAGCCATGTTCATCCTATCCAAAGGGAATAGACCCTTCTAGAAATAGAATCACCCTGCGTATAGCCAAGCGAGGCTATTGGCTTTAAGGGATTACGGCAGGATTACGCTAGATATAGCGCGCCAGTACATCCCGAGCCTGGTCGGTGATATAATTATAATAACGGGATAAACCAAAGGATAATGGAAAATGAGGAAGAGGAAACCAAATGAGATGAGATAAAGACCAAATATATCAGGATAAAAAGAGGAATAATATAGAAAGGAAATATGGAAAGGGGAAAATAGTGTAACAGGGTCGTACTCTTACAGGCACGAACGTGAGCAAGACAACCCTAGACGTGGAATGCAGACGCGTCACCAGGTGACCCAGACCAAAGGAGGGTCGACGAAACCTGAGGCTGCTGGGGGTGCGGCCACAGGTTAAGCTGGTGAGCGGCGTAGCGAACGGCGAACGGCCACAGAAAATGGGGTGCACCGGCATGGATCATGGAGGTGCGAGCCACCTCCATGACCAAACCGATGCGTCTCTCAGCGACCCCATTCTGCTGCGGGGAGTCCGGCAAGGTGAACGTCTGGGTGATGCCCTCCGCACGACAGAAACGACCAAGGACACCAGAGGCAAACTCGCCACCACGGTCGGAGTGGAGGCGCAAGACAGAGAGACCGCGACGGACACGCGCAGCGACAAGCCACGGGATAAGAACGTCAGGCATGTCGGCCTTCCGCTCCAGGGGGAACACAGTGGTGTAGCGCGTGTAGTCGTTGACAAGCACTAGGAAGTAGCGCTCTCGACGCGGCCCATGGACGGGGGCGGGGCCCCAGACGTCCATGTGCAGAGTCCGTAGCGGTGCGGCGATAGGGGAAAACGAGGAGGAGTGAGGAGCACGGCGAAGCCGGCCCTCGACACAAGGCGTGCAAGGTGGGGCAGGGGAGGAGGGAAACTCAGAGAACGACCCAGGGAGGCCTAGGACGAGACCGTGCTGTGACATGTGACGCAGACGCGGGAGCGCAGGGTGACCTAGACGGTGGTGCCACAGGAGAGTCGGATGGGTGAGTGACCGACAGGAGCAGGCAGCAGCAACCTGGGTAGACGCAGCCACCTGAGGGGGGGTCCCAGCCGGGGGGTCACAGTGTCCACTGTGAACAGTCCAGACACCGGGTCCCGGGGGAACGTGGTAAGGGGGGCACCATTGGCGGCCTCGGTACAGACAGCGTACCGCTCGTGACCAGGGAACATAGTGGTGACGACACCAACAAGGTTCCTAGAGAACGAGGGGATGTGCAGGCCTGTGAGAGAGCCCGAAGGAACCGCCGGGCAGGGGAGGGTGGTGGAACTGCGGGCGACTACAGGGCCAGAGGAGGGGTCAGCCAGGGAGACGGCGGCAGGGACAGGAAGCGGTGTCAACGTGGTGGAGTCGCGGAAGAAGCACCGGGAAGCGCCAGAGTCGAGGGTGAAGGAGAGCGCGGCAGTGGCGGCCGGAGGCGAAGTAGCGACGGAAGCACCAAGGCTAAGCAAAGCAAGGGATCATATGCCTGACGCAGCAGGGGAGTCTTAGGAAGGCACACCTACACTAGGCAACAAGGGGTAATAAGACGGAAGCACACTAGAGTCATCAGCATACATCACATGCATCGCAGCAACAATCTCATCCACGTCCAGATCAAAAATCTGAACCCTACGACTAAGCAAGCTGTGCCAGTCTGGGAGCTCGGGCGACGGGCCGAAACGCTGACAAAACAGGTCGTCCAGGCGATGGAAACAGTGGACTGATCTTACCGCAAACGAAGCCATGGCGAGGACCGGTCTGAAGCAGGTACTGACAGCGCGCGGCACCCGAACCACCACTCGGCAGCCCACCACGCGCACCATCAACACGTCCAGCGCTGCCACCAGCGCCGGGCCACCCAGGCGGAAGACGACTCGTCCGCCTCTGCTACTGCTGCGACTGCTGCGGCTGCGGCGACGGCTGCAGCTGCGGCTGTGAGAGTACGACCCCGTTACACCACTTGTTCCTTTTCCTATTTTCATTCCTCTTTTTATCTCTCCTCATTTGGTTTCCTATTCTCCATTTTCCATTAACCTTTGGTTTATCCTGCTATTATAACTATATCACCGACCAGGCTTGGGATGTACTGGTGCGATATCTAGCGTAATCCTGCCGTAATCCCTTAAAGCCAATAGCCTCGCGTGGCTATACACAGGGTGATTCTATCTTCTAGAAGGGTCTATTCCCTTTGGATAGGATAAACCTGGTTACCTGATGTACTCTGGAAGTAAAAAAGCGCCTTGTACTGATCAATAGTGCAATCTTTCCTCGAGTCATTCGATCCTGTAACACTTGGTAATCAGAGCTTTTCTCACTCGGACGCACTCAACAAAGCAGCAGCAGCGGGAAAACCTGCCTCGAAAAACCGCCGGGGGCGACTAATTCGATGCCGATTCTGGTAAGCACCAGCTCCGCATTTTTTTGAATCACCCCCCTCGCGCGTGTTTTGAACAGGATGGCAACCTTCGACAACGCCGAGGTTACCCAGCAGCTCTTCGCGCGCATCGCAGCCCTTCAGGAGGAAATGCGAGCGGATCACGAAGCGTGGCGAACCGAGTTCGAGCGAGTAACTCGACTCGCCGGAGCGCAGCACGACTCGACAACAGCGACGACGCAGCAATCGCAGCCGTTTCTCGAGGCTCCGAAACCGCGCCCACCTGAGCCGTTCGATCCGAGCGATCGAAACTCCGACGTCCGCAGATGGATCGCCGGGATGGAGATCTACTTCGCAGCCGTCGGATGGAGCTCGCCAGTCTGGGACGGACAACGCGTACGACTCGCGGCGACACTGATGCGAGGGCCGGCACTCGAGTGGATTGGCGGCAACAGCACCTTCATCCATGGTGAAGCCACGTGGCAGCAGTTCCGCACCGACCTGCTGCAACGATTCGAGCCGATAAATTCGAGTTTCCTTGCCCGGGAAAAAAATCATCGCCATCGATAGTTCGGGAGTGTAGCGTAGTACATACAGCAGATGGAAGAATTTTATAACCGAAATCCCGACCTGACCGAAGGGGAAAAAGTACAATCGTACCTCGCCGGGCTGAAGACCGAAGTCAAACGACAAGTGGCAGCGTCAAACTACGCGAGCTACAGTGACGTCGTTTCGGCAGCGGAGCGCTTCGACATGGTCAACGCCGGAACACGACGGACGCACGTCGGCAGTACGCGACAGGGCAACTGCTCGGCTCACCCCACGTTCGCCGACCCGATGGAAGTCGACAGGTTCGAGGGGCGGCCACGTCCGAAAAACACCAACTACACGTGTGATTTTTGCGGGGTGCCGGTTCATCGAATCTTCGACTGCAGCAAAATGAAAGCCGCACGCGCAGAGTATCGGGCACGCAACAGTGGCGGAATTCCCTCAGCCAATCAGAAGACAAAAAACGGGAGTCGCCAGTGATCGCGGATCTAGCTGACGAAAGAGAAAAGATCAGAAAACGGTCGCATGATTCTGGGAAAATCAACTTCGACGAAGCTGATTCGACGCGAGAAGGAGGAAATGATGGGGGAAAATCTCCACCCCACAACCAGTCTTCGCCAGGGAAAATCGCCGAGGGAAAATACGACTCCGCGAAAAAAGACTCTGTCGAGACGGGGAAACTCTTTGAAGACCCAAGAAATTATAAGGATTCGTTAAAGTTATCTTATAAAGATGCTTTAATGAATAATTGTAATTCTCGAGGGGCTAGAGCCTTGGAGAAATTTTGGGAAGGACTCCAAAAGAAGCAGAAAGCTGTGGAGATTATACCGGTACCGGACAACTTGGGGAAAAAATTAAGGAGTGTGGAAAGAAGCCGACCTTTCCACGGAGTCAACGTCCTCTCCCGACACCAGCCCACAACGACTACCCGTTCCCCAGGGAAGACGTCGGTGGAGCTGAAGCAGCTCAAGAGGAAGCTGGGGGTCTACAAAAAGCTGCACAAACCTTGAATTCCTCCGGATGCATCCAGTTTTTCGGCATCAATGACGCGCACAGTCGTCAAAGAAACTCCGGGCCTTGGAGAAGAGCCGTTCTCCAAGCAGCCTCGGCCTGCTGCCAGCTCAGGAGTAGAAAGCAACACGAAGGTGTGTACGGAATATTGGGATGTACCCTATGACCCAATAAATGAAACCATCTTTGGGTACTCCGAGCAACGCCTGCCCCTCGTGCTCGAGGTCATCTGCAAAGGACGACACCTCCAAGCACTCGTGGACAGCGGAACATCACACACCGTCTTCGACAAGGCAGTAATCGACCGACTTCGAGAGGAGTACAAGCCTTCAGGATTCCCTGCAATGATGGTGGACGGAAGCAAGTTACCAGTACACGGAGAAGCAGTGCTACACCTACAAATCGGACCACTGCGCTGGAGACCTGCACTTCCCATCACCAACATCAAAGGGCTTGACTTGATCTTCGGGTGAGACTTCCTAAAGAGATTCAACCCCGAGATCAACTGGGCGAACCGCACTGTAAGCATCTACAATAATGGACGGAGAGTACAGCTACCCAACTGGGACGATAGAGGAGATATCCCAGTGGAGACACTCGCACGATTCGAGAAGGACGTGAAGCGAACCGATACCGGGTTCCTGGCAATAGCAACAGAGGAGGAAAACAACAGGGAAAAGACCTCAGAACCTCCGGAAAAGATCAAGGAATTATTGAAAGAGTTCCAAGACATTCTTCCGGACGATCTTCCGAATGAGCTACCGCCATACCGAACGCATCAACACGAGATCGTGGAGGAACCGGGTTCGAAGCCGACCTTCCGAGCACCATATCGGCTCAGCCTTTGGAGCTGACCGACATGAAAAAACAGATCGAGTATCTCCTAGCCAAAGGACTCATCCGACCATCCACTTCACCGTACGGTGCCCCAGTACTCTTCACACCGAAACCGGACGGAAGCCTGCGCATGTGCATCGCTTACCGGGCTCTTAACAAGCAGACCATCAAGAATAAATATCCGATTCCACGAATCGATGACCTGCTTGACCAGCTTCGGGGAGCCACGGTATTTTCCAAACTGGATCTACGGTCTGGATACTGGCAGATACGGATGGCGGACAACTCTATCCACAAAACTGCTTTCTGAACGGATCGTACGAGTATTTGGTAATGCCGTTCGGACTCACCAACGCACCGGCAATGTTCCAAGCCGAAATGAACCACATTTTACGACCACTTTTGGACGAGTGCGTGGTGGTGTACTTGGACGACATCCTCATCTACTCGCGCGATATGAAGCAACACATCGAACACCTGCGACGCGTCTTCGAAATTCTTCAACGAGAACGGTTCTACGTCAAACTGTCCAAGAGCGAATTCGCCCTTGAGAAGGTCCAATTCCTAGGACACATGGTGAGCGCTCAAGGAGTTCACGTCGACCCCAAGAAAATCGAAGCCGTACGTACGTGGAAGACACCCGAGAACGTGAAGGAGTTGCAGCAGTTCCTAGGCTTTGCTAATTATTACAACAGGTTCGTGCCACAGTATGCGAAACTCGCAGCACCACTCACGAATCTGCTAAAGAAGAACACGCCCTACAAATGGGAGCTGAAGCACCAGGAAGCCGTGAAGCAGCTGAAACATGCACTCACGTCCGCACCAGTACTCGTCTTGCCAGATCCCGAACGCGACTACGTAATTGAAGCTGACGCCAGCGACCAAGCAGTGGGAGCAGTCTTAATGCAAGATCAGGGGAATGGACTGCAACCAATCGCCTACCTGAGTAAGAAACTACACGGGGCAGAACTCAACTACCCGATACACGACAAGGATGCCCTGGCTATCATCATCGCCTTCAAAGCGTGGAGATGTTATCTCGAAGGACGAAGAACAACCGTCTACACCGACCACTGCAGCCTGAAATACTTGAAGACACAACCCAACCTTTCCAGGCGGCAGGTCCGGTGGATCGACTTCCTCGAGACACACTTCCACTACGACATCGTGTACAAGCCCGGCCACAAAAACAAAGCAGACGCACTGAGCCGGCCAGCACACGTTGCGGCTATTCAGGTCGAAGGGATGAATCCATTACTCAAGGGACTCTTCACACACGGGTACGCCATCGACCCCGAAATTCCCTTGGCAGAAAAGCGACATCTGCTACACTGGGACAGTGACATTGTGTACCGGAAAGGATCAACAAAAATCTGGGTACCCAATTACCCTCCTTTGCGCTAGTTACTACTCGAAGAATACCACGACGTCCTGTACGCAGGACACTTCGGTAGCAACAAGACGCTGACTGGTATCGCAAAACACTACTACTGGCCCCACTTGGCAGAGGATGTTCAGAAGTTTGTCACCTTGTGTGATACATGTCAGCGGATGAAGAGCAGCAAGCAAAAAAAGGCGGGACTACTGCAGCCTCCTCCTGTCCCAGAACAGCCATGGCAAGTGGTTAGCCTGGACTTCATCACCAGGTTACCACCTACAACCAGCGGTCATGACGCAATCCTTGTCGTCATCGACAAGTTCTCCAAAATGGGACACTTCATCCCGACACATACGATGGCACGCACCGAGGAGACAGCACAAATTTTCGTTCGTTACATCATCTCACAGCATGGCATCCCAACCACACTCATCTCCAACCGAGACCCCAAGTTCACCAGCAAGTTCTGGAAGGAACTAATGTCACTGCTCGGGACCAAACTCGCCATGCCATCCGCTTACCATCCGCAGACAGACGGACAGACTGAGCGCCTCAACCAGATTGTTGAGCAACTCCTCCGAGCAGCCTGCAAGGACGAGATCTCCAAATGGGACTTGCACCTGCCCGTTCTAGAGTTTGCTTACAACAACGCTACACATGCCACTACTGGACAGACGCCGTTCTTCCTCTGTTACGGACGCCACCCACTCACACCACAGAAACCGACAACATCCGCTACAGTCCAGCCTGCACACGATTTCATCACAACCATGCATCAGCTTTGGGATCGGACCCACAAGCGCCTCCTCGACATTCAGCAGCAACAGAAGCGCCAGGCCGATCGCCATCGCAACGACCACACCATTACCGCGGGAGACCAGGTGCTCCTTGACACCCGCACCCTTGACATCAGCCATCTCCCATCTAAACTGCGACATCGCTTCTGCGGGCCTTTCCTCGTTGAAGCACAGGTCACTCCTGTTACCTTCCGCTTATGCCTGCCAGTTACTTGGAAGATTCACAACGCCTTCCATGTCCAACTTCTGAAGCCCTATCGGGATCCGAACACGATCTTCGTCGGACGCCAACTGCCGCCGCCGCCCGTCCTCGTCCAGAATGAACCCGAGTACGAGGTCGAGTCCGTGCTTGCACACCGCCGTCGTCGGAATGGCACCGTGGAGCTTCTCGTCCGTTGGAAGGGTTATGATCCTTCTGAGGACAGCTGGGTACCTGAGCCCGACATGGGTAACGCCCGTCGTCCTCTGCATGACTACCTTGTCAAGCAGGGTGTTACTTCTACCACCCAGCTGTGACGGGGGGAAGTGTGAGAGTACGAACCCGTTACACCACTTGTCCCTTTTCCTATTTTCATTCCTGTTTTTATCTCTCCTCATTTGGTTTCCTATTCTCCATTTTCCATTAACCTTTGGTTTATCCTGCTATTATGATTATATCACCGACCAGGCTTGGGATGTACTGGTGCGCTATCTAGCGTAATCCTGCCATAATCCCTTAAAGCCAATAGCCTCGCGTGGCTATACGCAAGGTGATTCTATCTTCTAGAAGGGTCTATTCCCTTTGGATATGATAAACCTGGTTACTTGATGTACTCTGGAAGTATAAAAGCGCCTTGTACTGATCGATAGTGCAATCTTTCCTCGAGTCATTCGATCCTGTGACAGCGGCAGCTGCAGCTGGCGCGGGTCCGGCGGCAACACCGGCGACTGCTGTGACGGTTGCTCGGCTGCACCTGTCAGGGTTCCAACGTCAGCACCACCACTAGGTGACCCAACTCCAGCACCACCTACACCCGCACCCCCACTCCCGTCGCCACGTCCAGCCTTGGGGCAGCGACCCTTCCCCGGACGAACCTGTGCGACAGTGGCAGTCTCAGCCACAGCAGCAGAACCGTCGGAGAAGGTGCACTAAGCGGGGGCACAACCCTGAAAGATAGGGACCAGCACAGTACCGCTGGTCTGAGCAATAGAGCGGTGGCGGGCCTCTATAGCGGACAGGGTGTCAACAAAGTCTGTGAGGGTAAGGTCTGCTGGGTGGACGCTAAGAAAGCGGTCACGGGCAGTGGCAAGACGGTCAGGAAGGCGGGTGGCTAGCAGGTAGAGAGTAGAGGTGAGGGGCGGCTGGTGGGATAGAAGCTGTGTGGGGGTGCAAGCAGCACGCCAGGTCTCGTCTATGGTGCGCACGTGAGCGGCCAGGTCGGCGACAGTGGGGAACGACGCAAGGTCAGGAAAGAGCATGGGGAGGATTAGACGACTGACTGAGGCAGCAAGCCGGGTGGAATAGCGATGGACAACAGCATCTAAGAAAGCCTGGGCAGTGGTGATAGACCTGAAGCGAGGTCGCTCGGACAAGGGGAGGGCATTGCTAATAGCAAGCTGTGCAACAGCGTCACGGGACAGCCAGACAGAGGGAGCAACGGCAGCAGCTGCAGCGGACTCACGCTCAGCGGACGAGGGGTCAGGAGACAGGGCAGCGGGGGGGTCAGGGCAGGGGAGGGTACCATCAAGATGGACAGACAGCGAGTGGCCATCCTGCCGCTGACCAGTGAGATGGCGACGGAGGTCAGCAAGCCACGCATCAAACTCAATCGGCTGGCCCTCAGGCCGGCGACGGCGCAAATGCAGGGGCCGGCCGGCGGGCGGCAAGTAGACACGGTCGCGACGGCGGCCAGGGACAGCCGCGACCACACCTAGGGGCCGCCACGACGGCGGCCAGGGACAGCCGCGACTGCAGCGAGGGGCGGCCGCGACGGCAGGAGTGACCGTGAGGCGGCTGGAGACGGCAGCGGCGGCGGCTAGGGGCGGCCACGACGGCGAGGGGCGGCCAGGACGACTAGGGGCGGCCGAGGGACGGCAGGAAGCGGCCGCGACGGCGGCTAGAAGCAGCCGCGACGGCTAGGGGCGGGCTCAAACGGCCAGGGGGCCTGCGAGGAGCGGACGCGAAACGGCCAGGAAGCCGGCTAGGAGGGGCTCAACGGCCAGGGGGCCGGCTAGGGACGGGCGCGAACGGCCAGGGGGGCCGGCTAGGGACGGGCGCAAACGGCCAGGGGGCTGGCTAGTGGCGAGCGCGACGGTCAGGGGGGCCGGCTAGGAGCGATCGCGACGGCCAGGGGGCCGGCTAGGGGCGAGCGCGACGGTCAGGGGCCGGCTAGGAGCGATCGCGACGGGCAGGGGGCCGGCTAGGGGCGAGCGCGACGGTCAGGGGCCGGCTAGGAGCGATCGCGACGGGCAGGGTGCCGGCTAGGAGCGGGTGCGACGACCAGGGGGCCAGCTAGAGACGGGCGCGACGGCTAGGGGGCCGGCAAAGGGCAAGCGCGACAGCCAGGGGGCCAGCTAGGGGCGAGCGCGACGGCGAGGGGGCCGGCTAGGAACGTAGGGGCGGAAGCGTGAGCGGGCTAGGGGGGGATCTAACCTACTATGATACCATATCAGAAAGAAAATGATTGAACTAGATTGTGTGTGTACAAGGATATATAGACTAGGGTGTTGTACCCTCTAAGGCAGAATCCGGTATAGTCTACAGTAACAACGTAAGTTATATTTGACAGTTAGGTGTGTAGGGGGGGTGTTTGTACGACACATGATTTAGCCGATTTTTGTGGGTTGCTTGGTGTGTGAGGGAATGCTTGAGGACTTCACCAATTTTTGTAGGTTGTTGTGTGTAGGGGGGGAATGTCTCTGGAGATTGGGGACTTTGCCTAAATTTCAGCGTTGTGAGCCACATGGATGTCGCACTCAGGGTTCGTACACGATCCTCCCTGAAAACTCAGTATTGGCACAACGCAAACCCTGAAATCCCAAGTGTTCAAAAACTAGCAACCCTGAAGGAGCTAGGGTTAAAAAAATCCCAGCCTGAAAATTAAGGGTTGGCAAAAAAAATACCATGTGAAATCAGGAAATCAGGGTAAACTACCCTGATAACGACAGCTCTGCCCTGAACTGTTACAATATGGAATTTGTTATATTCCTGAAAGTGACACTCGAGCCATAACCCTTGTCAAACCCAAGCTTAGGGCGTGTCCAACGCGTACATTTGATTGCGGTTGGGTGAGGTGAGGTGCCTCAAGGGTTAGAAGGATCGATAACAAATTTAAAACGGTTGGGTATTGACAAAAAAACGTACGCGCTGGACACGCCCTTATGACGCGATGCACAAAGTGCAACGGTCGTTGACCGTTGACTGACATTCGAACCGACAGAAGTCAAAGGGTCCATCACGATAGCAAGGACACATAACTGACCCTGTAATACAGCGCAGGCTGTTCAAGTGAAAGAATGTCTAGAACAAGGCATACCGTATTCCCCCGTATACAGCACCCTGCAAAATTGAACGCCCATGGTTGGCTTGAGCGGACATGGGTGCTTAATTAAAGTGGATATACATACCAACCATCTTTTTTGCCTGCAAATATTTGAACACCCGCCCCGAAACGTTCAACATCACTTTTGAGTTCGAGTAGCATAGACGAGCGATACCCTGTTTTTCGCCCACTGCTGCTGTGCCATCACCTGAGCGTGAGAACTAGTGGGAAACTTATCGAGGAACCTACCATATACATCGCGGTTCAAAAGGTGTGACACAGAAAAATTCAAGACCCATTTTGACTGCCTGAACAAGTGGGTCCCTTGAATCCTCGTAACTCAATGTTCGCTACTTGACTTTCGGGTCGCACTCGCCTTCCCGCCAAGAAAATCGTGCCATGCCTCCTACGGATTGGCTGTTTGGTGTTTCACCACTTCCGCACGCGATGTCGAGGGGAAAAACAAAATACAGCAGAGTACGACTGTGCACTTTGTTTAGGAAATACAATATCACATACGCATTTTCCACAACACCCAGGCGTTATACAAAATTAGCCACTAATTACACCAACCTCAAAATTTAGAGGCATTTTGGTTACCACCCTAGGGTGCTTTATACAGGGGAATACAGTACAAAGTAATATAACCTAATGGGTTGTACTCCCTAAGGCACAACCCTATAAGATGTCATCTCGTGCTCCATTGCAGCTATCCACTGAGAGGCCCAGAGACTCGAGGTGGCCTCAGCGTAGGTGCGAGGGGTCGGGATGTCGAGGGTGTCTGGGTCACCCTCAGGGACTAGTAGCATGGAACAGAGATGGGGAGTGGCCTTAGACAGGAAAGTGAGCTCGAACTGCCTGTCCTTTAGGACGTCACTGCCAAGAGCAGCCACACCCTTGACGGTCGGAGGGCAGTCAGGGTCAGAGACTAGAGGGGTGGCGTAGTCTAGGCGGTGGGTAGCGGCGAAGTCTGTGACAGCAGCGACAAGAGCCGACAGACTCGAGACAGGAACAGACGGGTCGATAACGAGAGAGGCAAGGACATGAGGAACAAGGGGACGTGCAGCATGAAGGAAGTCCGAGAACGGAGGCGGGGCTACAGCAAGCGACGGCGGAGGAGGAGACGGGAGGAGAGGAGGAGCACGAGAAGCGTGAGAGCGAAGCAACATAGGGTGAGAATGTGGAACATGGGAGGTAGGACGAGCATGAGACGGACGACGAGACCAGACTTGAGACGGAGGAGTTGGGTCAGGAGAGAGGGGAGGAGACACAGGAGGAGAACGGGGAGGGAAACGAGCCGGAGAGGAGCCTGGTGGAGGAAACACAGGGCCGTTACACTAATTTCCCCTTTCCATATTTCATTTCTATTTCATTCCTCTTGTTATCCTGATTCCTTTGGTCTTTATCTCATCTGATTTGGTTTCCTATTCCTTATTTTCCATTATCCTTTGGTTTATCCCGTTATTATAATTATATCACCGACCAGGCTCGGGATGTACTGGCGCGCTATATCTAGCGTAATCCTGCCGTAATCCCTTAAAGCCAATAGCCTCGCGTGGCTATACACAGGGTGATTCTATTTCTAGAAGGGTCTATTCCCTTTGGATAGGATGAACATGGCTACCTGATGTACTCTGGAAGTATAAAACCACCTTGTACTCATTGATAGTGCAACATTGAGCAAACCTCATCCGATCCTGTGACACTTGGTAATCAGAGCCAAGGTTTGAGCTCAACGTTTAACCGCTGGGCCCCCAGGAGCACGCCGAGGATGGAGTCGAAACTTCAATTCCTGTTAGTACAATGCACTTTCTTTTAAGTTTCGACTAACCTCGCGCAGTTGCACCCGGGGTCCCCTTCGAAAGCGAAACGCCTCGTCGACCATTCGATAAACTGCATCGACGGTGCCGGTTTTTTCGCCGGGGCAAACGGCCTCGACCTCGCGAACGTGTCTATTCTGGCGGAACACTCCCTGCGACATTCCGAGGAGTTCGCAGTTCGCGACGACACTTGGAGCTGCGCGGAAATGTGCGGAGCTGCGACCGACGATATCCGTCCGATGGGGATTTGACGCTTCAGATAGACCGAGGCGAAAACGAAACCTTCTGAGCGAGTTCGAGTTTCAGCGCAAATGGGAATGGGACCTCGCAAGCCGCGAAGTTGTTCGGAGCGTCCGATCGTTCCACAGCCGAAATCCACTACCGAGAATTGCTGCAGGAAACGAGTATACCCGGGCACCGAAAGCTGCTGAAGGGGACTCTGGAATATCTTCAGATCGCTTGGAGTTTGGACCGTCGGATCAACGTCTGCTTCAACAGACGAGATGGAGCGCAACTTCTGCACAAAGGGAGAATGACGCGCAGAACCAGACATCAGCCGCTTTCGACACCGCTGACATCATCTGGACAACCTGATCCGGGTTCCTTCATTTGGTGACGAACATGGCGCGTAAATCATCTGTAGAGTCAGAAATCTGCCGGAGTATTACCTACTTGGTAATAGCTGCAAGCAAAAAACTGACAGGAAAACGTGGATCGTCGGATCTGTGCGGAATCAACGGCATGAATGCAGCTGAGACAACACTACGGAAAATCATCATCATGGAGATAACATTTGTGACCAGCAACTGCACAATCAACGCATCTTCTAGCTAGTGTCGATAACGATCAATTTATTTTGACGAAGTCATCTTCGTTAAAAATGGATCGACATCAACACAGCGGATCTTCACCCAGGAAAAACAATGAAGCTGTGTGAAGACATGTTCTCCATCCATGAGACACTTCTTCATATAAAATTATCGACAAGCTATGGGATTGCAGAGAAGTAGCCGTTTTCTCTTGCAATGCTCACAAGTTCAAGTTGCTGCAAATGAGCAGATTTCGCACACAACGACGACGCAGTGAACCCGTCTCGTCAAGGCCAGCGAGACACTACTTTGTAACAGGAGCTGACCGATTCATCTTCATCAAGAATCTCAGCCATCCGAAGTGATTGATTGGAGCAGTCTCAACACTCCATATGTTAATGACTTGCGTGGAAAACTTTCCGTGCACGTCACGATGCCTGACATATTGAGGAGTAATTAACATCTAATCCGGCAAGTACTCGTACACTATCAACCCTACGACACATGCATTGGAGCCGATTCTACTAGAAGCCGAAGCGTTACAAGCATCAGCGTAACTTCGACAATGCAGGAGAATGCCAAGCAACACGAGGTGTCAACAAATGAGGGAGATGCGGACTACTACAACACGATCACGCGCTCTACCGACCATACATCGGAGGCACGGATGAGCATACCAGGAATTGCTACCCGTGGATACATTGAGGGGAGAAGGAAATTCTTCTTCATACCCTTAAATGAAACAATCACCGGCAGCAATGGAGCAATACATGTGTACTAATGTGCACGTGTTCCTGGTAGTTACGCCTGTAACACCCATCAGGAAAACTCTACTGGGAAGAGGGAGTTGATGGTACTCTACCGATATACAAGTCCTCATGGCCTATGGCTTTCCTTAAAGTCATAAAACATGCGTTACAACCAATCCATCATCAGCACCAACTCCACTGAAGTAGATAGGCGTGAAATGGAGCGCTGACGGCACTCCAGATAGTGGACTCCGCGTATCTCCAACAACACCCCTATTTGCCGAAATGGAGCAGACTTCAATACTAATGCTGAGTAGCTGAGACATCTTCGACTTCAACGCTACTTCAAGGACAGTGGCAGAATGAGACAACACATGATGGCACCAGAAGACCTATCCCAATATGTGCGCCCAGACATGCCTACTGATGGCCTCCGTGCTAAACTGGAAGTGCATAAGGTAATACTGGATTAGCTATCATCAATGCCCATTCGGAAGTGGGAGAAGATTTTTTGGGAATACCCCTAATATTTCCAAATGTCCTAACCCATCACTATGGGATATCTATGCAGCTGACATTCCTTGCTTGAGCAACCACCGAGGGAAACTACTTTGGCACCGATTCTGGAGGTTACCAGCTCCGCGCTTATGGTACCAACCCCTCGCATGGTTCTGAACGCAAGGGATACGCTGAGCAGCACTTCACATGCACTGTTGTACTCAAGGCAGTGTGACTAGCAGACCGCGTGGTGGACAGGGTTACTACTAGTAATTCTGCTCTCCAGTCTCGCAGCACTAGAATGCCGGAAGGGTACAACTTGCGACAATACTACGGCATGGACCAGCATTTGAAAGAAGCTGCATGTATCGGATACAACGCTCCTACTGAAGCAGGACTATGACGCGACTGCAACACCACCAACACTTAGTCATCTTCATACATGGACGGGATGCGCATAACACTGGGATGTGCTACCCGAGACTCAACGCATTCTATGGTGTGCCAGCTAGAGCACCCACCGAAAGGACAGTACATCTACTCTTCCGCTACAACATCTCGATCACGATCAACGCCATCCGCTTACCACCTACAGACGCAACCCGCTCACACCACAACAACCGACAAAACCATTTCATCACCGTTGTCCATTTGCTCTAACACCGGACAAGCCACTTGGACATCCAACAGCAGCAAAAGCACTTGGCTACTGATCACTATAGTTATCCACACTGTAATTTTGACATCAGCCATCTTCCATCCAAGCTTCAACCATGCTCGTTGAAGCAAATGTCACTTCAATCACCTTCCGCTTCCACCTACCAGCCACTTGGAAGATCCATAACACCTTCCATACCAGCTTCTTAAACCCTATCAAGACCAACCACGCTCTACACCGAATGCCAACCACCGTCGCTGCCAGTGTTCATACACGCCATGGGGAACTACGTACTCGGACACCGTCGTTGTCAGAATGGCACTCTGGAGCTTCTTCTTTGCTGGAAGGGTTCTTATCCTTCTGAGGCAGTGTCTCTGAATTCGACATGGGTAACGCCCGTCGTCCTCTTCGCGACTTCCTTGTCAAGCAGGGTATTACTTCTACCACCCAGCTTTGAGGGGGGGAAGTGTGAGAGTACGACCCCGTTACACTAATTTCTCCTTTCCATATTTCATTTCTATTTTATTCCTTTTTTTATCCTGATTCCTTTGGTCTTTATCTCATCTGATTTGGTTTCCTTTTCCTCATTTTCCATTATCCTTTGGTTTATCCCGTTATTATAATTATGTCACCGACCAGGCTCGGGATGTACTGGCGCGCTATATCTAGCGTAATCCTGCCGTAATCCCTTTAAGCCAATAGCATCGCGTGGCTATACGCAGGGTGATTCTATTTCTATAAGGGTCTATCCCCTTAGGATAGGATAAACCTGGTTACCTGATGTACTCTGGAAGTATAAAACCACCTTGTACTGATTGATAGTGCAACATTGAGCAAACCTCATTCGATCCTGTGACAGCCGTGGACCGGCAGAGGAGGAGGCGGCAGCACCGAGGGAGGCAGCAACGGGCGGTCAGGGGAAGGGAGATTGAGGAGGCAAAGAGGGGACACCGGTGGCGACAGCTGCGACTGCTGTCCGACTCCAACACCAGAACCTCTAGCGACAACACGACTCCCTCCGAGAACTTGCTCGTAATCCAGCTCCAGCCCGCTCCCCAGCACCCCCAGAACGCACGAACCCCAAAGGCGGTGACGTTGGCAGCTGCGGCTGCGGCAGCAGCGGCGGAGGCGGTTGCGGGGGGGACAGCAGTGGCGGCGACAGGGGAGGCGAGACCGGGGCAGGGACAGGCGAGGGAAGAGACTCCGCCGAGCCACGAGAGTCAGCGGACACCTCAGCAGGGACAAACAACGGGAGGGGGGTGACGTGAGACACACCAGACGGGGCAGGGCGGGGTGACCTAGATAGTGGTGCCACAGAAGTGACGGGTGAGTAAGCGACCGACACGAGCACGTCGCAGCAACCTGGGGAGGCGTCCCAACCGGGGGGGAAGCAATGTCCAGCGTGAACAGGCCAGACACCGGGTCCCGGGGGAACGTAGTGAGGGGGGCACCAGTGGCAGCCTCAGTACAGACAGCGTACCGCTCGTGCCCAGGGAACGTAGTGGTGACGCCAAGGTCCTGGAGGCAGCCGACACCAACTCGGTTCCTAGAGAACGAGGGGATGTGCAGGTCTGTAAGGGAGCCTGAGGGAACCGCCGGACAGGGGAGAGTAGTGGAGCTACGGGCAACTACAGGACCGGAGGAAGGGTTGCAAGAGCAACTGCAGCAGGAGCGGCAAGCGGCGTAAGCGTCGTGGAGTCGCGAAAGAAACACTGGGAAGCGCCGGAGTCTAGGGTGAAGGAGAGCGCGGCAGCGGCGACAGAGGTCGGAGGAGCGAGGGAGGACCCTAGGCTAAACAAGGCAGGGGATCCTACGCCTCATGCAACAGGGGAGTCTGAACTAGGCACACTGGGCACACCTACGCTAGGCAACACAGGGTAATAGGAACAAGTCACACTAGAGTCATCAACATACAGCGTATACAAAGCATAGCTGATCTCATCCATATCCATATGAAAGATCTGAACACGACGACGGAGCAGACTGTACCAGTCGGGGAGGTCAGGCGACGGGCCGAAGCGGAGACGAAACAGGTTGTCTAGGTTACGAAAGCAACGAGCGGGGATATGGTTGATCTTACCGCACACAAGGCCGCGGCGAGGACCGGGCTGGAGCTGGTACTGGCAGTGCCCGTCACTCTGACTACCTACCGACGACATGCCGCGCGAGCGACCACTGCGACCACCGTCACCTCCAGCTCTAGGCAACCCGGGCGGGAGACGGTGGACCCTCCGTTGCTGATGCTGCTGCGGAGGGCTGCTGCTGCTGGTGCTGCTGCTGATCCAGCTGCGGAGCCTGCTGCTGCTGCTGCTTCTGCTGCTGGGGCTGCTGCTCCGAGACACCAGCCCCAGCCCCCTCGTCAGTACTATCAGCGGGCGAGCCACCTCCACCACCGGCACCACCCCCTCCTCTGCTACCTCCGCCGCGCCCAGCCTTGGGGCGGCGACCCTTGCCCGGACGAAACTGCATTGCGGCGGCTGTCTCCACAGCGGGAGCTGTTTCAGCAACCGCAGCAGAACCGTCAGAGTAAGAGCAGTCAGCAAGGGCACAGCCCTGAAAGATAGAGACTGGCACGGTACCGCTAGACTGGGCGATAGAGCGCTGACAGGTCTCTATGGATATCGGGTGTCGACAAAGTCAGTGAGGGCGAGGTCAGCGCGATGGAGACTAAGGAAGTGATAGCAGGCGGTGGCAAGGCGGTCAGGGAGGTGGGTGGCAAGCAGGTAGAGGGTAGAGCAGATGGAGGGCTGAAACACACGAAGCTAAGCCTCAGTGCAGGCAGCGCGCCGAGTCGTGTCTAGCGTGCGCAGGTGGGCGGCTAGGTCAGCGACAGTGGGGAAAGACGCAAGGTCAGGAAAGAGGGCAGAGTGGAATAGCACGCAACAACAACCTCTAGGAACTCCTGTGCAATCCTGACTAATCGCAAGCTGTGCAACAACATCACGCGACAACAAGAAAACACGGGCAAGGGCAGCAGCTGCAGCGGACTCACGGTCAGAAGAGGTGGGGTCAGGGCAGGGGAGTGTACCGTGGATGTGGACGGCCAGGGAGTGGCCGTCCTGCTGCTGACAAGTCAGGTGTCGCTGGAGGTCGACGAGCCATGATTCGAACTCAATCGGCTGCCCCTCAGCATCAAAACGCAGGACCGAGTCCGCCAACATAGTTGCAGCAGCAGGAGAAAGACAGTACAGGGTAGGAGAGCGCAGCAGAAAGCGGTAATATGCGGTGCATTGCGGTACTGTGCGGTGGAGGGAGGTGCAGTATGGTAGGGTGCAGTGCAGTGCGGTGCAGGGCAGTACTGTGCAGTGCAAAGCGGTGCAGTGCGGTGCTGTGCGATGCAGTGCGGTGCAGAGTGGTGCCGGGCGGTGCAGCGCGGTGAAGAGGGGCTGAGGACAGCGACGAGGCGTCTAGAAGACGGGGCCGCAGGCGGCAAGGCGACGTGGCCGGCAAAGAGGTGGGGCCGGCAGGGAGACGGGGCCGGCTGGGCGACGAGGCCGGCTAGGAGGCGGGGCCGGCTGGGAGGAGGGGGGGGGGTGGCTAGGAGGAGGGGGGGCGCGAGGTGACGGGGCCGCGGGGCCGCTAGGGGACGGGTCCGCGGGGCCGCTAGGGGACGCGGCCGCGGGGCCGCTACGTGACGGGGCCGCGGTGCCGCGAGGTGACGGGGCCACGGGGCCGCTAGGGGACGGGGCCGCGGGGCCGCTAGGGGACGGGGCCGCGGGGCGGCTAGGGGACGGGGCCGCGGGGCTGCTAGGGGACGGGGCCGCGGGCCCGCTAGGGGACGGGGCCGCGGGGCCGCTAGGGGACGGGGCCGCGGGGCCGCTAGGGGACGGGGCCGCGGGGCCGCTAGGTGACGGGGCCGCGGGGCCGCTAGGTGACGGGGCCGCGGGGCCGCTTGGTGACGGGGCCGCGGGGCCGCTAGGGGACGGGGCCGCGGGCCTGCTAGGTGACGGGGCCGCGGGGCCGCGAGGTGACGGGGCCTCGGGGCCGCTAGGGGACGGAGCCGCGGGGCCGCTAGGTGACGGGGCTGCGGGGCCGCGAGGTGACGGGGCCGCGGGGCCGCTAGGGGACAGGGCCGTGGGGCGACGAAGCGGCTAGGACCTAGGGCGGAAGCGCTAGGGGGGGGGACCTACTGTACCTACTGATGAGACCATGTTCAAGTGAAAGAATGTCTAGAACAAGGCATACAAGGGAATATAACCAAATGGGTTGTACTCGGTAAGGCACAACCCTATATAGTCTACAGAAACATACAATATATGGTTGACACAGGCAACCCGCGTTGTGTACAGTTACCCGAGTCGCATCTGGAACCTCAAAAGGAATGTACCCCTGTTAGGTGCATCTTACTGTCATCACCCAGATAAAAGATATAGGCGAATAGAAGACACCTGTATCCTTTAAACGAGTGTTTCCTTATAATCAGGAATGCCGGTTATAAGGCCATGGCTTGGCGGCTTCCTATAAGACCCCCTACTCTTGTGTTAACCTTGTAGGTAGTTTCCATGTGTTTGAGAGCAAGTTTACAGGGGTACCCGCTTGCATTCTTGACTAACATCACTATACTTCCTCCCCCTCTCAGCGCTACACTTTATTTCCTAGTCACGTGCCTCCCTGATTGACTACCCACTGCCCGCGACACCTTCCTTAGCCTCCACCCTACTGACCTCACCCTTAGCGACTTCGTAGCCGCCCTGTCTGCGATAGAAACCCGCCAGCGCACTATCGTCCGGTCTAGCGGTACTGCGGCGGTCCCTATCTTCCAGGGCTGTGCTCTCTCCGAGTGCACTTACTCAGATGTTTCCGCTGCTGTAATTATGACCGCCATAGCGACCTCAGCGCAGCCTTGTCAGGATAAGGGCCGTTGCCCCAGAGGGGGGCACGGGGGAGGGAGGGGTGGCAAGGGTGGCGGGGGTGGTGGAGGCGGTGGAGGTGGTTCTAGCGCAGGAGGTGTTGACGAGAGGGTGGGAGCTGAGGCCCCAAAGCAGCACTTGTAGCAGCAGCAGCATTAG
Source organism: Closterium sp. NIES-67 (assembly GCA_027943415.1). NCBI lineage: Eukaryota > Viridiplantae > Streptophyta > Zygnematophyceae > Desmidiales > Closteriaceae > Closterium > Closterium sp. NIES-67. Next base: position 35,755 of record BQMB01001101.1, read on the forward strand.
CCGCAGCCACCGTAGTAGCAGCAGCAGTTGGGGGCCCCGACGCCATAGTGGCTTGGAGGCTTTGGTGGTGGTGGCCACGGAGGCGGCCCTCGCAGCTCGACGTCAAGTGGCGGCTCCAGCCATGTGAGTTGCCAGTACCAGCATTAGATTGGTCCCCTTTGTGGCACCGTATCCTGTTGACTCTAGTGTGACTGGCCCTTATTACCATGTGCTGCCTAGCCTAGGTGTGCATGTTGTGTGTAGTGTAGGCTCGCCTGCTGCGTCAGGCGTAGGATCTCCTGCCTTGTTTAGCCTTGGCTCTAGGCTAGTGCCCCCGTCGGCTGACGCGATCGCCGCACTCTCCTTCACGCCAGATTGTGGTGCGTTTGCCTGCTTCTTTCACGACCAAACCACTCTCACGCCACTTGCCGTCCCAGCAGCTATCTCCCTTGCTGAACCTTCCTCCGATCTGGTAGTTGCACATAGCTCCACCACACTTCGCTATCTGGCTGTTCCCTCGGGCTCTCTTATGGGTCTGCATATCCCCTTGTTCTCCAAGAACCTAGTTGGTGCCGGCTGCCTTCAGGACCTCGGCGTCACCACTACGTTCCCTGGACATGAGCGGTATGCAGTCTGTACCTAGGCCGCCACGGGTGGCCCCCCTCACCACGTTCCCTCGGGACCCGGTGTCTGGCCTATTCATGCCGGACACCGCGTCTCCCCCGGTAGGGGCGTGCCACCAGGTGGTTGCGATTACCCAGGTCGCTACGGCTTGCTCGTATCGGTTGCTCACTCACCGTCGCTACTGTGGCACCACCGTCTAGGTCACCCCACTCTCCCGTGTCTCCGTCACATGTCCCAGCACGGTCTTGTCTTAGATCTCCCTTCGTCACGTCCTTCCCTCCCTCCCTCGACTGAGCCTCCGTGCAGGCCTTGCGTCGAGGGCCGGCTGTACTGTGCTCCTCACTCCTCCTCGTTTCCCCCCACCACTGCGCCGCTCCAGACCCAGCACTTGGACGTGTGGGGCCCAGCCCCTGTCCCTGTGCCGCGTCGCGAGCGCTACTTTCTGGTGCTCTTAGACGACTACAAGCGCTACACCACGGTGTTTCCTCTGGAGCGGAAGGCCGACGTGCCTGGCATTCTTATCCCGTGGCTTGTAGCTGCCTGTGTCCACGGCGCCCTGCCAGTGCTCTGTCTCCACTCCGATCATGGTGGTGAGTTTGCTTCCAGTCGGCTAGGCCAGTTCTGTCGTGTGGAGGGCATCACCCAGCCATACACAATGCTAGACTCCCGGCAGCAGAATGGGGTCGTTGAACGACGCATCGGTTTGTTGATGGAGGTGGCTCGTACCTCCATGATTCATGGCAGTGCACCGCATTTTCTGTGGCCGTTCGCCATGCGCTACGACGCTCACCAGCTTAACCTGTGGCCGCACTCCCAACAGCCACAGGTTTCGCGGACCCTTCTTAGGACCGGGTCTCCTGGTGACGCATCTGAGTTTCACGTCTAGGGGTGCCTCGCTCACATCCGCGACTCTCGCGTGGACAAGCTGACTGCCCGCACTGCTTCCTGTGTCTTTCTTGGTTTCCCCCTGGACGTGTCTGACTGGCACTTCTACCACCTGATGTCTCACCGCTTCTTTCACTCGCGTGACATTACCTTTGACGAGTCTGTGTCCCTCTGCACCCGCTTTGCCCACCGAGGTCTCCTGGTTACCCCTTCCTTGTTCCTTGTCCCCACTCGCTTGGTAGCTTCTGCTCCCCATCCGGCAATGTCTGGAGTGTCTCAGGTCACCCCCCTTCCCTCGGTTTGCCCTGCGGAGCAGTCTACTAACTCAGGGCCTACCACCTGCTGCTACGACGCCTGCCCCCTTGACCCCAGTGTCTCCTCCGCCACCGCAACAGCCGCAGCCGCAGCCACAGCCCCCGTTGCCGTAGCAGCAATAGTAGCCACAGCAGGGGTCAGTTGGCTCTGGGGGTGTTGGCTGTTTGGGTGCTGGTTCTAACGGGGTTGCTCGTTCTGGGGGCGCTAGTCCTGGGGGTGCTGTTGTGGCGAGTCTTAGCGGTGTTGGGGGTGGCGCGGGTGCTGGAGAGGGTTCTAGTTTTGAGAGGGCTGGTCCTGGGGGTGTTGTCGAGGCGAGTACTAGGGTAGCCGTGGTGAGGCTGGAGGTCCAGGCATGGACATGGAGCAGCCGTAGCAGCCGCAGTTGCCGCCGGTGTCTGCCTTTTGCCATCACGGTCTTCACTCCCCTGACCGACCGCCCCCGCCTCCCCCGGCTCCGCCTCCTCCTCATGTCCACGGTCCTGTGTTCAAACCGCAAGACTCGTCCCCAGCTCGTTTCCCTCCTTGTTCTCCTCTTGTGTCTCCTCCGTTGTCTCCTGACCCTACCCCCCCATCTCGCTGGTGGTCTCACTGCCCCTCTCGTGCTCGTCCCGACTCTTTCGCTCTAAGTGCCCACCTAATGTCTCTCCGTTCTCACGCATCTTGTGCTCCTCTCGCTCTTGTTCTCCCATCGCCTCCTCATTCATCCCTCGCTGTCTCCCCGCCTCCTTTCTCTGACTTCCTCCGTGCTGCTCGCCCTCTTGTTCCTCGTGTCCTCACCTCTCTTGTTACCGACCCGTCCGTTATTGTCTCCAGTCTCGACGATGCTAAATTCGCCTCTTCCCACCGCCTTGACTATGCCACTGCTCTGGTCTCTAACCCTGCCGATCCTACGTCCATCCGGGGTGCACCTGCCCTTGGTAGTGACGTCCTAGAGGACACGCAGTACGAGCCAGCTTTCCTTTCGGAGGCTGTTCCTCATCTCTGCTCCCCAAACGCTCTTCAAGGTGAAGAGCCCTCCTGGACAGCCGCTGGTGTTCAAGGTGCGCTACATTGCTAGAGGCTTCAGTCAGCGCGAGGGTGTTGGCTTCCTTTAGACATTCGCCCGGACCCCGAAGACCTACTCTTCAAACACTGCCTCACGACTACGAGCTTCACTCGCTTGACTTCTCCACAGCATTCCCCCACGGCAGTCGGCACGAGCAGATCTACCTACGCCGTCCACTAGGCTTCATAGGCAATTTCCCTCCTGGAATCGAGTGGTTCCTCTGCCCGTTTACGGTCTGCGGCAGGCGCCCCATGAATTGCACAACATGCTACGTGCTACACTACCAGACCTCTAGTTCTTTCCGTCCACTGCTAACCTGTGTCTCTTCATTCGCTCAGGCCAGACTCCGTTCTACATCCTAGTCTACGTAGATGACTTGGTCTTCGCTACTGCAGATAGAGACGCGCTGGCCTCGGTGAAGGCCGTGCTGCTGAGGAGACACACCTGAACTTGTAAAGTATTGACCAGAATTTACTGAAGAACAAGTTGATAATTGAAGGTGTACAAGCTACTTTTATATCTGCTAGAAGTACCTATTCGGTGATGTACCTGTTCGAGCTATTTGCGCTATGCACTCTAACTGCTACTGAAAAGAGCGCAACTGTTCGCTTGATTGAAACGGCTTGCTGACGTAATCATCCAGACGAGCGCTATTTGCTGACGTCATTCTACGGATGCTAACTACAGTGTAACTCGACAATATCTATCGGAATTACATACAGAAATGCAAGTACGATTTTACCACAACACTACCCGTTATCTAGCCTATATTGTGTGTCAACTTATACATATATTGTTATGTAGAAGTTATAGGCTAGATAGGGTATGTTCTTAGTGGGTACAACCCAAACGCTATATCCCCCGTGTTCTCCCTTCATCTATTAATTCTTTCTAGTCTTACAGCTAGCGCTGGCGGCGGGCGGCTAGCACTGCTAGCGGCGACGGCTGGTGTTGCTGGCGCTGGCGGCTGGTGGCTGGCGGCGGGCGGCTAGCACAGATAGCGCTGGCGGCTGGTAGCAAGCTACTGGCGCTGGCAGCGGTAGCTGGCCCTGGCTGGCTGGCACTGGCGTTTGCTGGTGCTGGCGGGCTGGCTCTGGCGTTGGCTGGCGCTGGCGAGCTAGCTGGCACTGGTTACGAGGCGAGCAAGGGGGGGAGGCGATCGACGGGTTCGCGACGGGCCAGGGAGGGCGGCGAGCCAGGGAGAGGCAGCGACGGGTGTGAGCTGATGGCGCTAGCTGGTCGGCTGCTGGCTGGCGGCAGCGAGCTGACAGCAGAGAGCGGCTAACTGGCGGCTGCTGGCTGGAGACAGCGAGCTGGTGGCTGCGGGCTGGTGGCAGCGAGCTGCAAGCTAGCGGCTGCTGGCTGGCGGCAGCAAGCTGGTGGCGGCTAGTGGCGAGCTGGCAGCAGCATGCTGGCAGCGGCATGCTTGCAGCGGCTTGGGAACGAGCTGGCGGCGGCTAGCTGGCTGCGAGGTGGCGGCAGCGAGTGGGTGACGGGCTAGCTAGCTGGGGAAAGATGAAGGGTAGGGGCGGCTAGGAGGTTGGGGGGAGCGGCGCGATCCTAGGCGCTAGGGGCGGAAAAAGGAGAGTTGGGGATCGAATTCTAGCTCTAGATGCCATGTTAGAATAGCGAGAAAATTTAACTAGGAAGGGAGAAGGGGGGGATACAAGTACACAAGTGTTATCCTCCCTAATACCGTAAAAGCCCGGATAGTAGACCCCCTAGTAATAGGAGACCCATGGTCTTGTATTAGGCATCTATCTTGTATTCAGAATTCCCGTTTATAAAACACCCTCAAGGGGGTATGAGATAATACCCTCCCTTCTTTAGTGTTTTTTATTCCCGCAAAGCAATAACTGGGTCTCGCACAAACGAGTTTTATTGACTGAGAGGATGAAGGGTTGGGATTAAGCCCGAGCGGGGTGTTGTTGCAGGCATTCGCATCTTCATCATGTTGTGATATAATTGATACTTAGCATTTCTGCAAGTCGATTAAGTGTAGTTAGTGTCGAATCATACTGTAGAAGATAAGTCCGTAGGATGACGTCAGCAAATAGCGATCGTCATAGGACAGTCGTTTCAGTCACGCGAACAGTCGCACCTCTTCATTATCATCTAGGGCGCATAGCGCGATAGTGACGAACAGGTACTTTAGCGAATAGGTACTTTTCGTAGAACTATAAATACTTGTTAGGACTTTTCATTATTAATTTTGATTACTCACAAGTTCACGTACTCGGGTTATTCAACCTTGACCTTGGTGTTTTACAAGACTTCCGCTGTCTTACTAGTCTACCATTCCAGCAAAGATCCTGGACCAACACTTGAGGATTTGCCAAGTGTTCATGTTTACAGCTTTATACTTAGTCTACTACAACATCACACGATTTATTTCATGGTATGAGAGCTATCTTGAATTAAGACTACCGTCAACTATGACTGGTCCATCACCAGCACCATCTGCTGGATCAGTTACTGGGACTACTGGAGCACATGCCTCCACTACCGCCGCTGGTCTCTCAGCCTCTGGGCATTTTCCACCAGCCTATGCTAATATCGGTATGCAGAATCCGCCTTCTGTGAATACTCCAGGTGCTCCATCGACTGCACCTGCAGCGCAACAACAACAATCACAGACAACAGCACAGCAACAAGCATCAGTTCAGCCACCAGTTTCAACACAATCGATTTCATCTGCGTTCAGTGGAATGAGCCTTGACGGCTCAAGTTACATGCGTGGAGCTACAGCTCCAAGTTGCAGCAGCCGCAGCAAGTACAGCAGCCGCAGTACAGCAGCCGCAGTCGCAGCAGTTTCAGCATCCTTTCTATATCTTCGGTCGTTCTCCTGCTCAGCAACCACAGCAAGTACAGCAACAGCAGTATCAGCAACCACAGCAAGTACAGCAACAGCAAGAGCAACAACAGCAACAACAACAACAACAACAACAACAACAACAACAACAACAACAACAACAACAACAACAACAACAACAACAACAACAACAACAACAACAACAACAACAACAACAACAACAACAACAACAACAACAACAACAACAACAACAACAACAACAACAACAACAACAACAACAACAACAACAACAACAACAACAACAGCAACAACAGCAGCAACAACAACAGCAACAACAACAACAACAACAACAACAACAACAACAGCAACAGCAACAGCAACAACAGCAACAGCCAGGCATTGTTTTTCAGCCTCCAAATTTACTTAACAATACTCAGATCAAGACAACCGTACCTTTTAATGGTGTTGACTTCTACTCCTGGAGCTTCGAGTTTGAACTTCTTGCGCAGTCCGCTGGGCTATGGCCGTTTTTCACTGGCGAATTTACGTACCCTGTCGTGGGAACACAACTGGAGCAGCAGAGTTTTTTACACGCATCTCTCGGGGCGTATACAGTTCTTGTATGGAACTTGTCGCCGAAGGAGCAGCTCGGCGTTCGATCATTTCACTCAAGTTTCACACGAGCCGAAACTGCATGGAATCATCTGAAAGGGGTATACATGGCAAAAGATACGATAACAGTGAGTAAAATACTTTTGCAGCTGACAAGTGTGCAGATGATGACAAACGAAAACGTCATGGACTACGTTAACCGTGTCCATACACTACGAGATCAACTGGAAAAGAGCGGAGGATACTTCCCTCGTAAGATGTATCTCACGGTACTTCTGGCTGGTCTTGGACCCGAATGGCGACAGACGCGCGCCTTCCTGCGCATGAATCCCAATCTCTCCGAAGCTGAAATTTCTTCTTATCTTCAAGCAGAGCAGCAAGATCTTGACCTGCAATCACAACGAAATCAGAAAAAGGGACTTCATTTAAGTTTTTACTCCAATCCAGATCAACAGCATCGACATCCACCAAAGTATCCATTCTGCCACTTCTGTAAGAAACCAGGACATACTTACCAAAACTGTCGCAGCCGTCATCAAGCTCGTCGCACAACTTCGCAGCCGTATCACCGATCGCAGCAATTACCGAAGACACAACCAGCCACAGCAGCAGTTTGTTAATTGCACATCATCGTGAGTGCATATCATCCTAATGTCCTGCCGTATGATCATCTCATTCGTGCATGCATGTGTGCATGAGCATATATCACATTGCTCGCCATCTTGGTTATTCTCATCATCCTGATTTTCTCCCAAGATTGAATGCATGGAAAATGCAGGAGAAATCATGAGCATTCCAACGACCCCAAGATCGCCCCAATCTGACCGATGATGCCGAAGTTACAAGAATCCCAAGATTGGAAGTTCTAATGACAAATGCTATACCTCGGGTATCTCATGGGTCTTATATTGGGGATCTTGTGGTTAGATGGTTGGGGAGAAAACTTTGACTTTTGGTTGGGGTGGCTTGGTTGCTACAAGCCAAAATGTGCAAGTGTTGCAAATGTTGCAACATCTTGCCAAATCCAATCTCTTTGGATTTGGCATGTGTCCTCACATGGGCAACTTGGAGAGGGGCCTATGGTGTGCTTCTAGGAAGGTTCTAAACCATTCCTAGACATCAGGAAACCTTGTTTCCCTTCCAGGGCCCTCTTAGAGGTCTGAACCCCGAACCATGTCTATATGGTTGTGTGTCTTGCAAGTTCTATGTACTTTCTAAGGCAACGACCAGCAGTTACGTTTTGATTCAGTTCTCACTCTAGAGTTAATCTTTTCACCTGATTTAAATTTCAGATGATTCTAGACTTATAGGCGCGTCCTTCCATCGAGCAGATTGGCGTTTGGTTGAGTTGAGGTTCTGCTTAATTCGTGCAAAGTAGGCCAATCCTATCAACAAGTGGTATCAGAGCCAGTACCTATCTTTGCAACAACGAATCATGGTCATTTCTCAACCAATGTCTACGAGTAAGACCTGTTTCGAGTAGCTCAGGTTGCGAGCTTTCCAACGAGCCTATTCTCAGGTCTTTATGCAAAGGCGTGTGTTCGTGGCGGCGTTTCTTGTAAAGCTGAACATTCTGCCAGAATTCTGCCAGATTCGGTTTGTTACGATTTCTTCATTCCTAGAGCTAGCAGATGTTGAATAGAGGCTCTGTAGGTGCTGAGGGCGAGATGGCACGTGGAGTTAGAGATAGGGAGCAAGGGGGAGCTGCTGGTGACGGTGCTGGAGCTTCACAACCGAGGGGAGAAGCTCAACAGCCTTCACTACCCACGTTATCTACTCCATCTCCACCATCCAACCCTACCGTGAATCCTATGAAGGCTTTCTCAATTGAGAAGTTCATAGGGGAGGGATTTGAGCACTGGAGCTTTCGAATGCGTCTCATGTTTACGCATTATCATCTGCTAGAGCTCGTGGAGGGAAGGGAGAAGATGCCGGAGAACGCGGATGACCGTGGCTCATGGATAAAACGCTCGTTCGACACGTACATGCTCTTGGTGCAAGCGGTTGGAGGGCGCCAGTTGGATCACATCAAGGAGCTGCTTGGAGATCCCGAGTGTGGACCAAAGGCATGGAAGAAGCTGCAATATATCCACTCACCAACTCACGCGACCGGCATTGTGCTATTGGCGCGTCGATTGCGCGACATCAAATTCGTGGATGGAGAGCCAATGTAACCGGTTTTGGATGAGATGCGGGATATCTTCTCCAAATTGCAAGCGGGAGGATTGGTCTACCCTGAGCTCGTGCAGTGTGTGGAGATTGTCATCAGATTGCCGGAGTCTTGGTCTGCTCTTGCTATCAACCTCAACTCTCAGCAATCCCAGTGGAACTTGGAGTACATTCGCGCACGGATCTTGGAGGAAGATCTACGGCGACAGAGTGTGGATCGCTCGGGGGATGCTGCTGGTTATGGAATTGGAGGAGGGAGGAGTGGCTTTAAGAAGAAGTGGAAGGGCAAGAAGAATGACAACTCTCAGGAGGAGAGTACTGGAGGTCAAGACAGGAGTCAAGGAGATGTATGCTTCTATTGCAAGAAGCGCGGTCATCGCTGGAGAAAGTGCTATCAACGGCCTAAGGACTGGACCCCACCTTCATGGACCAATCAGCAAGGAGGCAAAAGGAGTGGGGGAGTTATCGGAGCTGGTGGAGAGGAGGATGAGGAGGAGAAAGGCGGCAAAGTGGGTGAGCGGCGGCCCGGTTTCTTCTTCTTTGTGAACGAGGGTGCTGCGGATCCAGCAATGGCTGCCAAGGTTCTTCTACACCCGCTATCTCATTGCGTCATTGATTCTGGAAGCTCCTGGCACATGACTCCTCGTGTGGACCTGCTTGATGAGATTCAGCCAGCACCAATTGCTACTGTCACATCCGCTACAGGAGCCAAGGCTAAAGTGATGGGCATGGGGCGTGCCATGTTTGTGGGTGCGGATGGCGAGTTGGTGGGCTTGAAGGAGGTGCTTTGGGTACCAGATTTGTGCACGAATCTGATTTCTACCGGCCGTTTGGGAGATGCGGGCGTGAACACTGAAACCATCGGCTCAGAGCGCTATCGTGCTTATAAGGAGAGCCGACTCATTTGGGACCTGCAGCGTAATGGTGGAGTCCACCGGCGCATGTGGCAGATTCCCGTGCTCCCATGGCCTAAAGGGAATGAGCCAGCAGCAGCAGCAGCAGTTGAAGGAGCCATGGATGATGAAGATCATGAGGAGTGTGATGAGGGGCTGATTGCGGCGGCTGGAGCAAGTGCGGCTGTCAAGGCATCGGCAACCTCTGGACAAGCCTCTTGGGAGACATGGCATAGACGTCTTGCACATGTGGCTGTTTCTACATTGGAGGTGATGGCGAGAGAGCAGAGTGTGCAAGGGCTTCGTCTGCATGGAGGCAATGCTGATTCTCGTGACTGCGAGGTGTGCATGCAAAGTAAATTTGCACGTTTTCCTTTTCATAGTGGATGGTTCCGCCAAGGCACCATTGGAAGTGGTGCATATGGATCTGGTGGGTCCGATGCGGACTGAGGGCATTGGTGGAGCCTTGTATTTCCTAACTCTGGTGGATGACTGGAGCAGATTTACATGGGCGCGACCTTTGTCAAAGAAGAGTGATGCGGCAGCGGCAATCAAGGAGGATTGGTTGCCAATGGTTGAAAGGCAGTCTCAATGGTTGGTGAAGGTGCTGAGGAGTGATCGTGGTGGCGAGTTCCTAGGAGCAGATTTCACTGCTTGGCTCAAGAAGAACGGCATTCGACACCAACTGACCTGCCCTGGAACACCACAGCAAAATGGCATTGCTGAACGAGCCAACAAAACCATTGGCAAGGCGGCCAAGGCATTGTTGAGGGATGCTGGACTTCCCTACAAGTTCTGGCCTGAAGCTGTTCGCCAAGTGGTGACCGTAAAAAATAGAGTCTTGACGCATGTTGGGGAGCAGCATTGGGTGCCCTATGAGCGTTGGCTTGGGAAGAAGCCGCTTGTAGATATGCTGCGGGTGTGGGGCTGCATGGGGCTTGTGATGGTGCCAAAGGAGCAAAGGCACAAGCTTGAGGTTGCTGCAGTGTGGGCCGTCCATCTTGGGATGGCCCCCGACTCCAAAGGGTGGCTGATGTGGGACCCGAGGAGTAAGAAGACCATTGTGAGCCGCGACGTCAAGTTTGTGGAAAATGTGATGTACAATGACTGGCAGCAGCAACAGCAAGTTCAGATTGGACTGCGGCTGCAAGAGCTCCAGAGGTCAGCTGTGGAGGAGGTTCAGCCGCACCTTGATGATCGCCCTGAGTCAGAGCTGACCAGTGACCATAGTGGTGGTGTCGAGCAGCCCACTGTTGGAGATGAGCCTGAGGAGGGGCTCGAGGATGAGTCAACGCGTGTGGACTCACGATCAGTGCCTATGACTGCTCCACCAGCTAGGGTCACTAAGAGGAGTGCACAGCGAGGCGCGTCAATGCAAATGCAGCAGAGTACAACTCGTGAGAAGAGGGCAGCAGCGCCACCTTCAAGGCTAGGGTATAGCCGCTTGGGAGGACCTAAGCAAGGTGCGATGGCGGTTCAGGCGGATGAGAGTGATGATGAGGAGAGTGCTTTCTGCTTCTTCACCACTCTACCTAGTGATCCAGCCACACTACATGAGGCATGGACTGGCCCTCTGAAGGCAAAATGGAAGCCTTCAACTGATGAGGAGTTCAACAGTCTCATTGAGAATGAGACATGGGATCTTGTGAATCTACCTAAGGGGCGACGAGCCATCGGCAATAAGTGGGTCTTTAGGACTAAGACCGGAGCTGATGGCGAAGTGGAGCGGTACAAGAGCCGTTTGGTTGCCAAAGGGTTTGAGCAGAAGGAGAAGGAGGATTACAAGGAAGTGTTTGCACCTGTTGCTAAAACAGGAACCTTGAAGACCTTGCTGGCCATTGCTGCTGTGAAAGGTTGGAGTGTGAAGCAGATGGATATCATAATTGCATTCCTGAATGGGGTGGTGGTGGAAGACATATATATGGAGCAACCAGTTGGATATGAAGATGGGACTGGCAGAGTGTGCAAGCTTAAGAAGGCAATCTATGGACTTAAGCAAGCTCCAAGGTGCTGGTATGAGAAGCTAGCAGAAGTGCTCCTTGCTGGAGGCTTCAACACCTCTCAAGCTGACCACAGCTTGTTTTTGCTTGGTGAGGGGGAGCAGCAGTTGTGCTTGTTTATCTATGTAGATGACATCTTGCTGTTCTCCCCATCCATGGAGCAGATTGAGAGGACCCAAAAGCTGTTGATGGACAGCTTCAAGTGCAAGATGCTTGGGGATGTGCATTACTACTTGGGGCTGCAGATTGAGAAGGATGTGGAAAAGAGGTGGCTGAAGATGCACCAGCACAAGTACATCACTGGAGTGGTGCAGCGGTATGGCATTCTTGAGGGTCGTACTGTGAGGACACCTCTCCCTGCAGACTTCAAGCTGAGGAAGGCCACTGAAGACGATGTGGTACTTGAGGAGGAGGAGATGAAGGAGTACCATTCTCTGATCGGGAGTGTCATGTATGCAGCAGTGCAGACAAGACTCGATGCTTCTTTTGGAGTGGGTTTGCTTGCGAGGGTTGTGCAACAACCCACTGCTGAACACTTGGAAGTTGCAAGGAGAATGGTACGCTACCTTGGATCTACAACATCTGCTGAAGTTCAGTTTTCTATGGCTGGACAACTGAAGCAACCTGGAGCTGAAGGGGTGAAGCCCAGATCTTTGAAGCTTACATGCTTTACCGATGCAACATGGGCCTCGGAGGATGAAGACTGCTCATCCATTGGAGGCTTTGTTTGCATGATTGGAGGAGGTCCAGTAAGCTGGAGGTCAAAGAAACAAAGTGAGATCACTCAGTCTTCAGCAGAGGCGGAATATATGGCTTTGTACCATAGAATTAAGGAGATCGTGTCCCTGCGGAAGCTGTTGGAAGATATTGGCGAGAAGCAGGATGGCCCTACGCCACTATTCACTGACAGCAAGGCTGCTATTGGGATGGCCACTAATCCGATACTGAATGGCCTCAATAAGCACATGAAAATCAAGTGGCACTGGGTGCGGCAGATGGTGAAGGAAGGGGTTGTGGAACTTCACCATGTGAAGGCAAGCAAGCAAGCGGCTGATTTCCTAACGAAGCGTCTTCCTGAAGATGCACACTGGAAGTGTGCTAAGATGTGTGGAATGGCATTGCACTAGATGTTCCAATGCATGAATGTGATGGCATGGGCCTGGTTGGATGAAAGATCATTTCCACATGCATGTGTGTGCATTCCATTAGTCTGAGGGGGAGTTTGTTAATTGCACATCATCATGAGTGCATATCATCCTAATGTCCTGCCGTATGATCATCTCATTCGTGCATGCATGTGTGCATGAGCATATATCACATTGCTCGCCATCTTGGATATTCTCATCATCCTGATTTTCTCCCAAGATTGAATGCATGGAAAATGCAGGAGAAATCATGAGCATTCCAACGACCCCAAGATCGCCCCAATCTGACCGATGATGCCGAAGTTACAAGAATCCCAAGATTGGAAGTTCTAATGACAAATGCTATACCTCGGGTATCTCATGGGTCTTATATTGGGGATCTTGTGGTTAGATGGTTGGGGAGAAAACTTTGACTTTTGGTTGGGGTGGCTTGGTTGCTACAAGCCAAAATGTGCAAGTGTTGCAAATGTTGCAACATCTTGCCAAATCCAATCTCTTTGGATTTGGCATGTGTCCTCACATGGGCAACTTGGAGAGGGGCCTATGGTGTGCTTCTAGGAAGGTTCTAAACCATTCCTAGACATCAGGAAACCTTGTTTCCCTTCCAGGGCCCTCTTAGAGGTCTGAACCCCGAACCATGTCTATATGGTTGTGTGTCTTGCAAGTTCTATGTACTTTCTAAGGCAACGACCAGCAGTTACGTTTTGATTCAGTTCTCACTCTAGAGTTAATCTTTTCACCTGATTTAAATTTCAGATGATTCTAGACTTATAGGCGCGTCCTTCCACCGAGCAGATTGGCGTTTGGTTGAGTTGAGGTTCTGCTTAATTCGTGCAAAGTAGGCCGATCCTATCAACGCAGTTAACGTCTCAGCAGCCGTAGATGCCGAAACCGTCGCAGAATTCATCAACGTCGCAGCATCGCCCGCCGGTCTTCGCATCTGCCACATCAGGAAAAGGGGTTTTTGGTTGTGTTACAACAGTTGATATTTCAGAAACAGATTTCGAGACACGATTTGAAAAAACCACAAGTGCTGAAGGCATTCTTTTACCTCAAGTTTACGCTAACCTCGCTCGAATAATTTCAGGTCCGAATACCTGGTATCTTGACAGTTGCTGCGGTTGGCACATGTGCTCACCAGAAACAAGCTTCATCACCAATCAGCGTTCACTTCGTCGTCCGATACCTGTAACAGTCGCAAATGGACAAACCATTATGGCACGAGCAGTTGGAAGCGTGATGCTCGAATCTATCGACACGGGATACTCACTTCATGTTACTAATGTTCTTATCGTCGCCGGTCTTGGCTTCAATCTTCTTTCCACGGCTCAACTCCTGGCACACAAAATACGCACACAGGGCAATTGTGACACGATGGATCAGGAGCTCTGGCACAGTTCGACGAATACTTATCTTGGTCGTGCCGCCACTCAACATGGCGTATCCGTTCTTCAGTTCGCAGCACAGGGAACTTCTGGCAATTCTGAACGAGTGCTTGCACTTGGTCCCTGGGATCACCCAGAAGAAACAGATTATCAACACGTGGACATTGACTTTCGAGCAACAACTGTACCAACAGCTTCTCGAACTGCAGCCGCCGTACTTACCGCGTTAGATACCTGGGAGTTCAATACAGCCGATGAAGGCGCCAACGCTTGGCGAACTTTTTATAATACCCGTGCAGCCTTCCAAGGAACACCAGCACCACTTTGGGGAGAGATAAGTGGTCTTGCAGCTGATGAACCTGACGTTGTTGAAGAAGCCGGACAAGAAGACGTAGCTGAGCAGCCAAGTCCAACAGCAGCGGTCGCCGACATACCTGCCACGACACCAACAGAAGCAGTGTCAAAAGATATACTCGCAACTGCAGCAGCACCAACAAATGTCACGTTACCTCTTAACCTTTTTGTCGACGGAGAAATTGACAAGTCACCAGCTCTTTCTCCTTTCATTATTTCTTCTTTTTATACGAACTCCGATTTCTACCTGCGATCAACAGGACACAAAGCCACAGAAGATATATGGCATCAGCGGTTAGGACACCCATCACAAGGGATTCTTAATCATTCAATCCGAGCAGCAGTTCTTGATAAAAACAGTTTACTTTTACCTGATGGCACAAAGATGAAGCCGCAGTCCCGTCCGACGGTTTGCATCACTTGTCCAGTTGCCAACCTTACGCACGATCCGTTTCCTAGTCATTTTCCTGGCTCAACACGTTATAAACTGATGCAGAAAGTCTACAGTGACATACTCAACTTATCTGAAGCAGGACCTAAAGACGAGAAGTATGTGATAACTTTCATCGAAGCGTCTACACGCTATGTCTGGACAGCAAACTTACCCGCACGGCATCTCGCTCACTCCGTCTTCGTCGCATGGCTCGCTGTCGCTGAACGAGAGTCAGGAGTGAAACTGCAAGAATTTCAGAGTGATGGTGCAAGGGAGTACACCAGCAACACCTTCACAGAGTACCTTCAGACACTCGACGTCAAACGGAAGCAGTCCCTGCCACATGCACACCAACAGATGGGGGTCGCAGAAAGGATGAACAGAACTCTGCAGGAGAAGATGCGTGCTCTGCTGACGCAGGCAGCTCTTCCACCGCATTTTTGGCCGTATGCGATGGACCACGCCGTGCTGTTACACAATCTTCTTTCTTCAACGTCCCTGCCCGAGTTCTCTTCTCCACACCTGCAGTGGACACGTACAATGGGAAGCACAAAACTTTTACGAGTTTTCGGGTGTGTTGAACAGTTTCGTCCTCCAACCGCAGCACTCGGAAAATTTTCCGAACGAGCAAAATGGGGGGTACATCTCGGCATTGAAAAAGCAGTATCACGCGTGGAAGATTTTGGATCTCCGGTCCCATCAGATCGTTCCCTCACGTGATTGTCTTTTCTATGAAAGACTCACCTTGCCCGTTTTTCGTGCCCACCAGGCAGCAGCTGCCAACCCTGCCAGGCTGTTCGAAGGCTCGCGTGCATTTGCAACTGACGACGCCGAAGCTGATGTTCAGGACGAGGATGTTTCTGAGGCTTCCGAAGCTGCCGCAACAGACATTCCCGAACCTGTTACCTTGACTGGCATACCTGAATTCATTCCTCTTGCAGATGCTGACGAGGATGATGTTCGCGAAGTTCATCTCAGTTATGAACGCGATCGCCAACAGCAGCCGATGCCCGTCGTCTCCGACGAAGCAGTTCGTGTTACACCTGATGAAATTGGTGGGGAAGAAGGACCGTAATCTCCGACTTCGACAAATCGACGTATCGAATGATTTTCTCTACGCGCCTGTCGACGCACTTATCCTGGTAGAGTACCCGCATTCCTATACTACTAACCCACCGAGCATTTGCCGTCTCCGAAAATCCCTATACGGCATTAAACAGGCACCACGGCTCTGGCAGCAGTATCTCCACTCACAACTGATCGCTGCCGGTTTTCGTCAACTACCGCATGACCAGGGAATGTATCTACTGACCGACGACAACAACTATATTTTACTCGTCGCCTACGTCGATGACATCCTATTCGTCAGTACTACCGATTCCCTTGCCGATATCTTCATACTGAAATTACAAAAAACTTTACAGCTTACTATCTCCGAAACAGTCTCACAGTTTCTTGGCCTGAACATTACCTGTTCACCGACAACTATTCATCTCACCGCTTCGAAGTATGCAGCAACACTCGCTGCTCGCTTCAACCTCCTACCTACTGCAGTCTCTACACCTTACCGTTCACTACCGACTGACCACAAACCGAACACCGCACTGTTAACTTCAACCGGTTTACAGATCTATCAACAGCAGTTAGGCTGTCTACTCTTCGCCGCTGTCACTTGTCGTCCTGATCTAGCCTATGCGGCCAGTCAGCTCGCTCAGTTCCTACGCCGTCCTGAGGAAGAGCATCAGCTTGATCTTCTCCGCACGCTTCAGTATTTCATCTCGAAACCTGACGTCGGTCTAGTCTACAACGTCATCGGTTGTAAAACGCTCTACCTACATGGTTTTGTCGACGCCGATCACGCTGCTGATTATACTAATCGACGGTCACGCACTGGATTTATCTATCGGCTTGAACCTATCGGGCCTATCTCTTGGAATTCAACAAAGCAGGAGTTGATTGCTCTCTCCTCTGCTGAAGCAGAGTTTATTGCTGTCTGCACAGCAACACGCGAAGGACTTTACTTACAGGAACTATTGGAAGAAGCGAAGTTGACGACAACTACCCAGTTTACCCTACAGTGCGACAATCAAAGTGCAATTCGCATCGCACATCAACCTGGTTTCGTCAACAGGACGAAGCATATTTCGCTTCGTTATTTTTTCGTCAAAGATGAAGTCGAGAAGGGGAGGATGCGATTGGTCTACTGTTCGACCAACGAAATGGCTGCCGATTTTCTCACGAAGAAGCTGACACGACAGAAGTTTCAGTACTGTAACAAGCTCTCCGGAATCTTCAAGAAGTGACACTATCGAAATTCCAGAAATGAAGGGGAGTGTTGTGATATAATTGATACTTAGCATTTCTGTAAGTCGATTAAGTGTAGTTAGTGTCGAATCATACTGTAGAAGATAATCCTAAAGAAGCTTAGGACACTAACTAAACTTAGGAACCTAGCTTAGCTAGGAAGGAAGGAAGGACGCCATGGAATGGCGTGAGGCAAGTAGATCTAGGAGTAGGCAAAAGTGACAAGAAAGAAGAGAGTTGGACTAGGAAGAGAGAGAGGTACAAGGAGGGGATTTATCCCCTCTACAGTAGGATGCAGTAGCACAACTACCAAGCCTATAATTATATAAAATATAATTTGAACACACCCCCTAGGCTTGGTAGTGGCAAGCCCACTCAACCCACACACACACCCCCAAACCCCGGACCCCCTCAGTCTCGTGAGCAGCCGGGTATCGACCCCTCATGCTAGGCGATGACACCCCCGGACGAGAGGCAGCTGGCCGCATCTGGGCGGCCTCAATGAC
The DNA here is from genome assembly GCA_027943415.1 of Closterium sp. NIES-67. Lineage (NCBI taxonomy): Eukaryota > Viridiplantae > Streptophyta > Zygnematophyceae > Desmidiales > Closteriaceae > Closterium > Closterium sp. NIES-67. The sequence continues at coordinate 53,216 of BQMB01001101.1, forward strand.
GACAGCGGCGGAGCTCGTGCTCAAGGCGGCTGCGGTGATGAGGACAGGCGGCGACTGCGGCGGCTGAGGGCTCTCGGCGGTGTGGCACGACCTGGCGATGACCGAGCCGAAGACAGCAGCTGCGGCAGGAGGGAGAGGGGACACAAGGAGAAGAGGTGGGACGGGGAGGAGGGGCGGATGGCGGCGTGTGGGCGGCGGCAGCGTCACCGGCGTCGCACAGTCGGCTGCAGCCCGACGGCGCCGTCAAAGAGCGGCGTCGGCACTGCAGCGGGACGTCGACGCCGCGACGTCAGCACGACGGCGCCGTCACGCCGCCACGGCCTGACGTCGGCGGCGTCGCCGCGGCTGCGTGCTACGACGGCCGCACCAGGTGATGCGCGACGGAAACAGGCCGACGACACCACACAAAGGCCGCCGCGGCATCTTGGAAAAGATGCCACGGCGGCAGGCACCAGGAAGGCCGCGACGGCGGCAAACAGGGAAGTACGCAGCGGAAGCGACGGCACGATAGCGCGACGCCACGGCAGCGCGTCGAGACGGCCGCGGCACAACGCGGCCAGCGGCACGACACGGGCGCCATGGCAGCGCGAGAAGCGTGAGTAGGCGGTCCAGTAGGGAGGATCTCCTGCTCTGATACCATCTTAAAGAAGCTTAGGACACTAACTAAACTTAGGAACCTAGCTTAGCTAGGAAGGAAGGAAGGACGCCATGGAATGGCGTGAGGCAAGTAGATCTAGGAGTAGGCAAAAGTGACGAGAAAGAAGAGAGTTGGACTAGGAAGAGAGAGAGGTACAAGGAGGGGATTTATCCCCTCTACAGTAGGATGCAGTAGCACAACTACCAAGCCTATAATTATATAAAATATAATTTGAACAGATAAGTCCGTAGGATGACGTCAGCAAATAGCGCTCGTCATAGGACAGTCGTTTCAGTCACGCGAACAGTCGCACCTCTTCATTATCATCTAGGGCGCATAGCGCGATAGTGACGAACAGGTACATTAGCGAATAGGTACTTTTCGTAGAACTATAAATACTTGTTAGGACTTTTCATTATTAACTTTGATTACTCACAAGTTCACGTACTCGGGTTATTCAACCTTGACCTTGGTGTTTTACAAGACTTCCGCTGTCTTACTAGTCTACCATTCCAGCAAAGATCTTGGACCAACACTTGAGGATTTGCCAAGTGTTCGTGTTTACAGTTTTATACTTAGTCTACTACAACATCACACGATTTATTTCACATCACACGTGTTTTACCGTCACGATTGACTTCCGCAAACTTTCCCCATACCGCTGAATTCTCGTTATCAGATGACTCGATATGTTTTGGTTCACCTCTCGGGCCGTTTTTCCGGTGAACTTATGAGGGTTCCGTTTATACGACACTCAAATGCCCCATTTTTTTCCGTTTATAAGGTAAAATGCAGTTTTGAATGGTGTTATGTGATAAGACCCATAGGTCTTATATCCGGGCTTTTACGGTAGCTGGCCTAGCTAGGTTATGCAAACATATCTAACCTAACTAGAGATTATGTTTGTTGACAGGATTAAGGTTTGTTGATTCATTGACATTGACATTCACAATTCAAGACGTGGAATAAGACAGTAAGAGTGGGTTCAGCAAGTACTGCAGCTGCAGTTTTTCAATACCAGTGGCCATTGGGCCTCTTAGGCAGCCAGCCTTGGAGCTGACTCTGGTAGAAGTCCCAATGCTTGGTGTCTGGCGATGGCAGGCGCCATGGGATGGGAGGGCGGGGGACAAGAAATGTCGGATTGAAAAGGAAACGAGAGGAGAAACGAGACAAGGAAGAGCAGGGAGTAGGTGTTGGTGGTGGTGAGTGCGTTCATGCCCCTGTGACGAAAGTCACAGTGCCATGTGCAACGTGCTTACTTGGCTTGTTGATTTTAAGGGACCAGAAGAACCAGCCCGCCTTGGCAGTGCCCAGTGTCTGCATCTGTGCGAGGGAGAAGGCGGTCTGCTCGTCGGGTGTGACGGGGCTGTACCCCATGGCGTTGGAGAACTCGCCCACCAGCAGCATGCGCCCGTACTGCACCACACAAGGGGAGGTGTGCACGAGTGCCAGGGGGGCAGGGTGAGCGGCAGAGGGCAGAGAGGGAGAGAGAAGAAGGAGGTCCATCATCAGGAAGACATGCCTGGCAGGCAGGCAGGGAAAGGAGCAGCCATCTCTAAGTGCTACAGCCGGAGGACAGGCAGCAGCTGCAAGCGCACCCACCTGCTGGTGCTCTGCGATTCTCTCCTTCCTGGAAGTCTGCATCTCGTATATCTCCTGCTGCGCGGAGCTGTACCCGCCGGGGCTGAACACGTCGTACACGTGCGACTCCAGGATCACGTTGGGCTCGCCCGCCATGAGCGACTGCACGTCGTCGGGGCCCGTCTGCCCCTCCATGGAGATGTACACGCACGGGTTCCACCGCCGGATGATGGCCGTCGCATTCACGTAGTAGCTCTGGGGGAAGAACGGGGGACAATGGAGCGGCAGCAAGGGGTATGGAGTATCAAGTGTGAAGCTAAACTTCTTAATTGGCTGATTTGCTGAACGGGGAAACACATGGATCCTGGCTCTCCCCCCCTTCACAGCACCCGCCCCACCTCTCATCGTTTGGTCCCGTTACCCCCAAGGCCCACAGTCTGACACACCGCAACGTGCCCTAGCCATGGCTGTACCATGTCCCCACCAGCCCACCCACCACCCACCACCCTCTCCCCCTTTCCCCTCCACCCCTCCTCCAGTCACCTTGAGCAGATCCAGCGGCACACTAAGGCTGGGCTCATTCATGAGTCCGATGCCCAGCCACATGGGATGGCGCCCGTACCGCTGCGCCAGCCACCGGATGGCGCCTAGTGTCTTGGCCACGTTGCGCGGGCGCGGGAAGTCCACGTAGCCCAGACGCGAGCCAAACGTGCCGGACTGCGTGCCCGCCACTACGTGCATGCTGAACCAGATGCGCACTTTGTACTTGACAGCCATCTTGAACGCCCAGTCTATGTACATGTAGCTGCCCCACACAAAGGGCCAGTCGGGGCTGGGCTCCTGCGCCATGTAGTAGGCGATCGGGATGCGCACGGCGTTGACACCCTGCCGTGCCATGGCGCGCCAGTCCGCCTCCGTCACGAACGTGGAGCGCTGGCTGTTGATGCGCATGGCCGCCTGCGACCCCCACTGGTACGCCAGCTGCCAGTCATAGCGCAGCTCCTTCAGCTGATGCACGACGAAGGGGGGGGGGGGGGGGGTGGTTTGAGGAGTTTATACGGGGGGGTTGAGTTTAGGTGAGTAGCGAGGAGGGAAGGAGGGAGGGAGAGGCAAAAGCAGGGTGAGTGAGAGGTGACGCAGCAGCGTCATGTATGTGGGCCTTGGTAGCAGCACAGCAGTGCGAGCTCCCAGGCCAGCAGTGACACGTGCTCCCTGCCATGCCCCGCGCATGCACGCCCAACCACAGCTGGCCCATCACTAGCAGCTCTGCGCGCACCGGCGTGAAGCGGAAGGCAGCGGGGCCATTCCAGAAGGCGGGGTCGTTGAGGTTGCCGGAGTAGTTAGCGATGAGCGTGCCGTCTGACAGCGCCTGCAGCAATCGCCCATTGGGCGCCACTATGGCCACCATCGTGCGGTCCGACGCACGCCGCCGGAACTGAAAGCGCGTCTGAGAGGGAGAGAGAGGCGGGAGACAGGTGGCACGACAGAAAGATTGGCAAGGAGGAAGGGGGAAAAGGGGAGGATGAGGGCAGCAGGTGATGGAGAGATAGCTGCACGGTGGATGGCTGGCACGTGCAGGGGACGGCAACAGGGCCTCATGGTACTCTTAACAGGTGCGGTTTCTCCTCCCGGCCAGGGCAAGGACCTTTGTGGTAGGAACAGCTGTGGTGAACGATTCATGGCGAGAGACGAGGCAGTTGGTAGGGCGCGAGGAGGGCAGGGAGCACTGACCCGCGCACTGGGCGTGAAGGCGTCGGCGTAGGGAATGGCGGCGGTGGCAGGCAGGTGCCAGTACAGGCGCTCCTCCGCCAGCAGCTGGGGGGAGAGGTAGTGCATGGGGGGCCATAGGACACAGGCACGGGGTGCAGCACAGGGGGTGTTGTTTGAGTGAGAGTGCAGGAGAGGCGGGAAGAGAGTGGAGGGAGAGAGCGGGGAAGGGTGGGACGTGGTAGCAACAGGCAAGCGTGCAGGAGGTGGTGATGTGGCGCTGACATGCATGAACACGCATGGGACTGGGGCGTGCATGGGATTGGGGCTTGCACGGGATTGGGGCATGCATGGGATTGGGGCTTGCACGGGATTGGGGCATGCATGGGATTGGGGCATGCACAGGATTGGGCCATGCACGATATTGGGCATGCATGGGATTGGGGAATGCACGGGATTGGGCGCAGGTACCTTGAGGGGCAGCAGGCTGGATGGAAGGGCAGAGGAGTGGAGCAGGTGAAGGGAGTAAGTGCGGGAGGTGGCAGGGCAGGTCTCACATGGTAGGCGTCCTGGTTGGGCGCCTGCGTCTGCACGATGAACGTCTCAAAGTCGCCTGCCAAGTCCGCATCACACCGCAGCTGGAGGGCACACAGGCAGGTGGCAGGGAGCAATGGAACAATGGGGAGAGGGAGGGAAGTGCGTTCAGAGAATGGTGAAAGATAAACAAGCATGTGCCATGGGATCAGTGGTGTGTGGTGCTGTGCTGTGCTGTGCGGTGCGGTGCAGTGCTTACCCATCCTCCGCCTCCTTGTGGAGCGGTGACGTACTTGAACACTTTGTAGTTGAACAGAGTCATCTGAACGTTCACACACAAAACAGCACACACGGGAAAAGGCCGTCGCCCCTAAAAAACTGTCAGAAGGCATTTTGTGGCTCTGTGCTCGAGGGGGAGCGTGTGGAAACAAAGCTCAGCATCGCCTTGCTGGCTGGTACATCGGACGTCAGCAGGGGCGGGTGTTGGCTCCCAGCACAAACCGCTCTACGTCAGCAACCAGCCAACCAGCCTCGGCTTTCCCGCACCCCACGCCCCCCACCTCCCCCCCCCACCACCCTGCCGCGTGGCAGAATGGCGTGCTAGCATGGCACGCGGAGTGCGGTCAGCGGCAAGGCGCACCTTGGTGCCGTCGAGGATGTTGGAGTAGCGCGGGAAGGCGTTGGGGTCCATCCACTGCTCGTACACGAGCCAGCTGCCCAGGTTCACCCCGCGCACCGCCGGCACCGCCTTCACCTCAACCACCTGCATGCGCCCAAAGTTGCTGCGATTCGTGCCGCCCACCGTCACCTGCAACAGTGGGCACATGACACAAGGGCAGACAAAGGGGATGACTTGGTGGGTGAACGAGCGAGGGTGATGAGGATGGTATTGAGGCCTATGCCGTCCTTGCAACGGGCTGTGGCAAACTAACACTGTCAACTCTGCGTCCAAACCCCCCTCCTCCAGCCCCCCCACTCACCCCGCCTGCGCTTTCTGCCCCTCTGACTGTGGCCAGCCACTGCCCAATGCGCACCTGGCCGTTGGCGCGCGAGCGCACGAAGGAGCGCGCGAAGGGCGAGTAGAGGTAGGAGAAGCGGCCGATGCGCGACACCTGGAAGACGGTGGCAGGGCTGCTGGCGCTGGCCGTGGTGACGAGCGGCGGGCTGCTGTAGCCTTTGGGCGTGCTGCCCGCCACCGCCACGTACGTGCCCGCGCGCGTCAGCAGCTTCACCTGCCGCCACGCACAGGGGGGATGGGGGGTTCGAAGGGGACAGGAGGCAGGATGAGGAGGAGGGGCGAGGAAGCAGGAGGAGAGGGTAAGGAGGAAGGGGGAAGAGGTAGGGGATGAAGGAGGAGGGAGGGGGGGGTGGAATGGGGGCGGAAGGGAAATGGAGGAGGGAGGAGGATGAGCGGGGCCCAAGGCAGAGTGGATGCAAGGGATGGGGACAGGGTGAGGCATTCCAGTGAGAAAATGATAAATCTATAAAACAAAATGCTTGTAGTAAGAGAGGTGTGCATGCAAGATTCAGTTAGCACAGGCCCATGGTACGCCTTCCACACCCTCTCCCTCTCCCTCACCCTCTCCCGCACCCACTCTGTTGGCCCCACCTTAACCACCACAAAAAACTCTCAGGAGGAGGAAGGTGGGGGAGCCAGCGAGGGGAATCAGAATGGATGCAAGAGATGGGAACAAGGAAATGTATGTGAGGAAATGAGCCGTTTTGAAAGCACGGGTCGAATGCATGGTATGCGACACCACACCCACCCCCTCAGCCAATCCACGAAGTAGCCACACCGTTGGGCCATTGAGCACTCACTCTGTATGCGCCCACCACGACCACCAGAAAGTACTCCCGCACGCTGGGCTGCCCTGACCCGCGGCTGCTGATGGTGCTGCCCGCCTTGCCCAACCCGTCAACGCGCCACCACGTGCCGAACGTCGACGCCTTCAATTGCACCTGCCCATGCGGGACGGGGGTCAAAGAGGGAGGGCAGGGACGAGAGGGAGACAAGGAGCTACGTGGATGGACAGGTAGATTCCCATGGCTCGTCACGCAGCTCTCTTCGTTGGCCAAGTCTGCCTCCCACAGCCACTCGCTTCGCCTCTCCACTGCGGCTTCCAAAACACCCGCCTCCCTCACTTCCTCTGATCCTCTCTTCCTCTCGTGTCCTCAAGTCCTCGCGTCATCCCCCATTTCCCCCTCAGTTTCTCCCTATCCAGCGCCCCGTGCTGTTCGTGCGCCCCTTCCTCCTTCCCCCCCCACGCACCCGTTGCCCCGTGAGCCACGTCTGCTGGTACCACGTGGACACCATGGCGGGCATGCCGCGCGGTATTCCGCCGGGACTCGCGCTGCAGCACGCGCCGCACTGCCGCGCTGCCAGCACGCGCTCTGGGGAGGCGGGGGAAGGAGAGGGAGGGGGGAGAGGCGGGGTGAGGGGCAGGTCGAAGAGATTGAGGTGCGCGAGTGAGCGGGGTGGGCTGTCGTGTGCGACGGGGCAGCAGGGAGGGTTGCCACAATTGAGGCTCGGGAAGTGTGGGGTGGAGCGGGATGGGCGCAGGAGGCGCGGCATGAGCGAGCACGGGCGCAAGGCACGCAGCGTGCGGTGGTCTCCGATGCGGCGCGCATTACCTCCGCGGTGATACGCGAGGAAATTGCGCAGGGAGGAGAGCGGGCGACTGACGCGGGGGCGTGCCGAGGCGGACTGAGGCGAAGCGAGCGCGGGGCAAGAGGAAGGCAGACTGCACAGGGGGGTGGGAAGGGGAGCAGAGGAGGAGCAGGGTGAGAGAATGCAGTGGGACGGGAGAGCAAGGGGAATGGCAAAGAGCGCAGTGTGCGGGTGGCGTGACTCCTCTCCAACACCGCCACTAGCCCCCGCTGGCCCGAGCGAGCACATGGTAGTGGAGCACACATCCACGTGCTACGGCGCGTCGCACCAGCAATGAACGATCACATCATTCCGCGCATGCCGCCACTCCCCTCTTGTCGCGCCAAACGCTGTGGGCCTGCCAGCCCACTCTCCGATCCCACCCTCCCTCCCCCCCCCCCCCCTCTCCCTCCTCCCTTTCGCAACTCTCTCCCTCGTCCCGCGCATGCCCTTGAAACGGCTCGCCCCAGCGGCCAGCCGTGTCAAGCCCCTCCGCTCGAAGACGGCGCAGCCCCTTCGCCCGACGCTGGCACCCCTGAGCGCCGAGTCGAGCAGTGGAGGCGACGACCCTGCAGGAGGGGCATCCCGCCCCCATGGCGCTACGAGGGCCGTACCTGCCCACGACCATGACAGCCGCCAGCACGCCCACCACGCCGCGCCAAGGAAATCCGCCGCCGCCGTCGGGCGCGCGTGCACTGCGAGTCCTTGCCATGATCCTGCCCCTCCCCCCCGCGCGTACCGGCCGCGCCGTGGCAGCCGAGCAATCCCCGCAGCAGCACGGTGAAATCGCGAGGCGCGTCTACGATTCGCCTCTATTCGCGCGAGGGAGGAGAGGCGCGAGAGCGAGAGGGAGGAAGCGAAGGGGCGAGAGCGCGGATGGATGCTGGCTACGCCGGTACATGACTCATGCGGACGACCGACGCGGAGCGATGAGGGGGGTGTAGCTGGGGAGGTCGATTGGGGACGGCGGACAGTGAATAAATCAGACTCACACTCGGCACGCGCACACTGCTGGGAGCTCGTACTCCGTCTGTCAGGGGAGAGCGCGTGGCAAGAGCAGTCAGTCAAGGCGTTTTAGGATATGAGCAGAAGTTTAACTTAGTAGTTCAATTTCAGAACAGTCAACAGAGGGATCTCACGAAAATGCCTTGAACGAGTGTCTGCTTTGGTTCAGGGCACCAACTTGCGGTGGTCACAGGCAAGAACGACAACAGCTCTCAACAGCCGAGAAATTAGCGCGAAAGCGTGAAGGGAGTGGGTGTGGTATGGTGTTGTGTGGTCTTGTATGTTCTCGTGTGGTTTGATGTGGTTCTGTATGAGGGTGTTCCCACACCTTCTCAGGGGGAAGGGGGAACTCAGGGGCGTGCGTGTAAGAGGAGGGAAAGCGGCAAGATGGATGGATGGATGGATGGATGGGATCGTGGGAACGGTACTGTACGGTGGCTCGTTGACTCCCGCCACAACTAGTTGGCGGAAGCAATCGGAGGGTGGTCAACGACTGACGACGCGGTGCGGCTCGTGCACCATAGCTCGCCGCACCTTTCAAAGCACATCCAGTCCGACAACGCACGGAAAATCGACGGCTGATAAACGTCGACACATAATGGCGGTGTCTGCTGCACTAGGAAAAATCTATCCCCCCTCCTCGAAGTTTCATTTCCTGGCGGGTCAGTCCCTGCAGCGACGTGAAAACAACCGTTGCGCCGCGGTGTCAGTTACAAAGAGCCAGGTGTTATGAATTGACATTCATAGGGGGCTTGTAAGGAATTCCGATTCCGTACTGGGGCTCGCCACAGCGAGTACACGCGAACAGCTCGTGTCCGCAGGCTCGGCCCTCAAGTCACGCGCCAAACCAGCCCCCGTCGAACTATTCGGCCCCAACCTGATCCCGAGTCGCCCCGAACCCATTTTGACCCCGTCACCCTCGGGACTAACGAGCCTTTGACTGGTCCAAACCTCGACATTCAACCCTGGTCAACTCGCAATATATATAAGCCCTAGGCCTCATTATTCTGGACAATTCTGTAATCAATTTCCCCTATAGTATTCTGCGCTATACTCTGAGTTATAATTCATAACAACTGGTATCAGAGCTACGTTCCTGCCCATTAGGCTTCCGGTAGGGGAGCAGGCCCTATCGGGGAAGGGGTCAGAAGGATGCTAATGGCGAGCGGACGTCGCGGAAATTAATTGCGCGGGCGTTGCCGATGCCGTCAGATCCTGTCCGATGGACGGCTGGAATTGGCCGGTCCTCCCATTCCCTGGGCATAGACGGAATTATTTCCCGTCGAAGAGTGGGCGACGTTTTCGCCGTGTTTGACGGGTACGCTCGTTAGAGCTTTCGTAAATTTCGGGTGCTCGGACGGAGTCTTTGGATTGGCTTCCGAAAAAAACGAAGGCTTCGTAATGAGGAGACAAGTGCACGGGAGTCCTCAGCCGGTCGGGAGTTGGCCGTCAGGAGCGCGCGGGGTGGCGAAAATGACGGGATGTACTGCGATGTACGTCTGAGACGCCAAGCAGCGGCAGGGTGAACTATAGCTGTGTCGCGGGTCCCGGCGTTTCCGGCAGGCTAGTTGCAGCCTATGGACAGGACTTCAACACTATTTCGGCAATGGGCGGATCCGACAATTTCGGAAAGACACGATCGCACAAGGACGTGTGGGTGTACACTTGTGTAGGAGCATTTGGGATTAACGACCTCGGCGCTATTCACCACGACGACCATCTGGAGGTGATGACGCTGTGCTGGAGTGATTGTACTCAGCGAGGGCGACTTCCCGCGTGGGGAGGCGTTTTTCGTGGACCAGCGATTCATACCCCCACGATCAACGGAAACGGAGGCCACCACCCCTGGGTGTGTATTAAGTGTTTTTCCACCGGTCGCCGAATGCGTTAACTGTCAGGAGCTGAAGCAGTGGGAGAAGAACGACGGGAGTACTGGAAATCACCATTCCCACCAGGTAGCTGTGTCGACTTATTAATCGACGACATCTGATTGAATAAGGCAGGTGAACCTGCGAACTACACAGTGCTGATGGAGTGTCCCCGAAATTTTAGGAGTTACTGTTGCAGTGGAGCTGGGGGTTTTTACCTGGTGCAGCAGAAGGAGGTTCCGACATTTGCGGGTGTAGTTTGACGGGTTTTCGACGAAGGAGGGAGCTGTCCAGCGGTCAGTAGGCGAGCTCGTTAAAGCTCCTCTGACTAGAAGCGTGCGCACTCCTATCTCTGCGGATTCTCCTAGTTAGTTAAGCAGCAGCGAAGCGGTTTTGGGTAACCTGCAGCAGCCGCGAGATAGGTGAACGTCTGCACAGCCAGCTCGCAGGGGTACCAGCGTATTTTAAAGGTGGGTAACAGCTGGGCGCAGATCGACGGCGTATGATGCACTTGACCCTGATCGACGGCCAAAACATCATGCGGAGGCGGTGGACTACGGTTAACCCTAATATAAAGGGTTCCGTTCATGCGTACAGCTGGTGGAGAAACCGTAGGGGCGCTGCTAAAGGACACCGTGATGCCTGAGCATTTTTACGGGTAGCTGTGAAGCAGAGTTACGGTATTTGCTAAGTACCGAGTGGTTCCGACATTTTCGGTGGGTTTGAGGAACAATTCAAGAGTTTACGGCTGGAGTTGTGCCGGTTATCTTCAAGAGTACGAGCGACATCGACCAATATTTGCGGAGTGTGTTGGTTGTATGGAGCGGAGGGAGAGCAGTACCTGTTTCGGTTCTTCCCGATTTTTTCGGCGTGTACGGACAAAGAAGCTGATGCATCTGGCGTCATTTGACGCCGAGTTCTGTTCGAGGATATTTACTGGAGTGGTTCGGTACAGGTTACAGGTCATCGCCATCGTCGTATTCCTCTCGTCACTACCCGCTACCACCTCCATCGTCAATTCGCCTGATTCGCCCGACAATGTGAACTCGACCCTACTGCAAAAGCGCCACCCATCAAGAGCAGTATCACAACGAGAAAAGTTGGCAGCAGTACTGTTGGAGCTGTGTTGGGGCCAACTCGAAGCCGTATTTGACTTCTGAAGATTTTTTGAAGTTCATGTGGGAGTCTTCTGGAGAAGTAGTTATGGAATTTCCGGACCTTCGACGCTATTTACCCTGAAGACAATTTAACTGGAACGGATTTTGGAGTCCTCCTGATTCACGTTTTTAGTGGCTGGGATATATTTCAACGGCAACTTCGAAGCAGACTGATGGGACTTTCAGTAGCAGTATGGGATTATTTCGACTACCCTGGAGCATTGGGTTTCCTCTAGTTTTACCTGGGAACTTGGGGGCTGTTGCTTCTTAAAGGGGGGAGAATTACAGCTGTGCTGCAATTTTCCGTCAGACCTTGCAGCCTGTTCCATCATCCGTCTTCGAGCATCTTTCGTCACCGTTACGCTTCCGCGCCTAATTTCATCACTTTGTTGATGGAGTTCGCTGACTTCCGTGGGACACGGACGCGTGCTCTCGCATGTGACACGAACGACCTCGCGTTTAATGAACGGGTTCTTCATTTTATCGACCATCACGTTATTCGCTAGTCATCATTTCCAGATATTCAACCGCCACGCGCCATCATCAATCAACCACTTGACGGTTTCATTGTTCATTGTCTTCGGCTGGTGTATTTAACCTTGCCCGTTTGGTCACCACAAGAATTCGACCATCTTCAACGGCCGAGATTAAAAGCGATCGTTTCGACGCTTTCTGACCATCGATTTCAGTTCGACCTCAAGACCTCATCAGGCCGGCGTAATCATTATGCTCGTCACAGGGCTGAAGTCTTACAGTCACATAAGAGATTACTTGTAATGACTGTTTGGCCTCGATAAAGGGAGGGCCTTCCTATAGAAGGTGGGAGAGTGTAAGGTATTTCGATTCCTTACTAGGGCTCGCCACAGTGAGTACACGCGAACAGTTCGCGTCCGCAGGCTCGGCCCTCAAGTCACACGCCAAACCAGCCCCCGTCGACCTTTTCGGCCCCAACCTGATCCCGAGTCGCCCCGAACCCATTTTGACCCCGTCACCCTCGGGACTATCGAGCCCTTGACTGGTCCAACCCTCGACATTCAACCCTGGTCAACTTGCAATATATATAAGGCCTAGGCCTCATTATTTTGGACAATTCTGTAATCACTTTCCCCTATAGTATTCTGCGCTATACTCTGAGTTATAATTCATAACAGGGCTTGTAAAGAATCGTACACGCTTCAGCGAGTACACGCGAAAAGCTGGGGTCCGAAGCCCCGGCCCTCGGTTCTCACGCCAAACCAGTCCCCACAGACCTATTTAGTCCCTAACCTGATCCCGAGTCGCCCCGAACCCATTTTGACCCCGTCACCCTCGGGACTAACGAGCCCTTAACTAGTCCAACCCTCGACATTCAACCCTGGTCAATCGCCCTATATTTTGCCTAGGCCTCATTTCTATCGACACTTTGTAATCAAGTTCCCCTTATTGAATACTGCACTATACTCTGATATATAATTCATAACAGCCGGTATCAGAGCTGCGTTCATGCCCATCAGGTTTCCGGTAGGGGAGCAGACCATATCGGTGAAGGGGGCGGAAGGATGCTGATGACGAGCGGACGTCGCGGAGATGAATTATGCGGGCGTTTCCGATGCCATCGGATCCTGTCCAATGGACGGCTGGGATTGGCCGGTCCTCCCCTTCCCCGGTCATAGACGAAATTATTTTCCGTCGACGGGAAGGGGATGTTTTTGCCGTGTTTTCTGGGTACGTTCGTTAGAGCTTTTGTAATTTTCGGGTGTGCTGACTGCGTCTTTGGATTGGTTTCCGAAAAAAGTGAAGGCTTCATCATGAGGACACAAGTGCACGGGAGTCCTCAGGTGGCCGGGAGTTGGTCGTCAGGAGCGCGCGGGGTAGCGAAATTGGCGGGACGTATCGCGATGTACGTCTGGCATGCCATGCAGCGGCAGGGTGAACTGTAGCTGCGTCGCATGTTGTATCGGCGTTTCCGGCAGGCTAGTTGCAGGCGATGGACAGGACTTAAAAACTGTTTCGGCAATTAGCGGATCTGACAATTTCGGAATGACACGATTGCACAAGGACGTGTGGGTGTGCAGTTGTGTGGGAGCAGCTGGGATTAATGACCTCGGCGCTATTCACCACGACGGCCATCTGGAGGTGATGACGCTGGAGTGAGTAAACTCAGCGAGGGCTAATCCCGTGTGGGGAGGCGTTTTTCGTGGACCTGCGATTCATACCCCCACGATCAACGGAAACGGAGGCCACCACCCTTGTGTGTGTATTAATTGTTTTTCCACCGGTCACCGAAAATGTTAACTGCCAGGAGTTGAAGTAGTGGAAGAAGAACGATGGGAGTACTGGAGCAGTTAAGAATTAGCGGCGTTCGGGCTGCTATTCGCTCAGCTATGTCGCCCGAGTTTCACCATCCCCACCAGGTAGCAGTGTCAACTTATGAATCGACGGCTCTTGGTTGAATAAGGGGGGTAAACCTGCAAACTACACTGTGCTGATGGATTGTCCCCTAAATTTCATGAGTTACTGTTGCAGCGAAGCTGAGGGTTTCACCTGGTGCAGCAAAAAGAGTGTCCAGAGTTTGTGGGTATAGTTCGACGAGTTTCTGACTCAGGGGGGAGCTGTCCAGCGGTCAGTAGGCGAGCTCGTTACAGCTCCTCTAACTAAAAGCGTGCGCACTCCTACAGTGGCGGAAAGTATTGCCCGGATAATTGCCTTAAAACATTTCTCGAACCGATTTGGTGCCATTTTTGTTTAGTTACGAATCAAATTTCGGCATTGGCTGTAAAGTAGTACTGTACTGTATGTGACAGATGCTGGGTTCAGTTTTTTAGGGGTCGTTTTTTTACCGAGGACGAGATTTCGTTCGCGTGGGTGCATCCGGACAGTTCATGCCAAGCAGTGTAGTAGATCTATTTCCTAACCTCGCTATTTCTACTTACTTGCCCTCGCGACTATCGAGTAGTCAAGAGCCGGTCACCCTCGCTTAGTGACAGAGAGAATTCGCCGTGGCATAGTTCGGTCGATTACTAGCGGGGAGGCCAAAACCTCCGCTCACGCGGCGAAGATAGTCGAGATGCAGCACGACATCACGCTGCATCCTAGGACGGCGCGTAATGCGTTGAACGGCAGTGGACTTGTCGCCATCCAGCAGCCCAAGAAGCCGAAAATCTCTCGGAAAAATATACGCGATAGGCTAGAATGGGCCCGTGCCCACGCCGACTGGACGGTTGATGATTGGAAGCGGGTGATCTGGTCGGATGAGACCAAGAACAATCGGTTTGCTCCCGATGGACGCTCCTATGCCTGGGTTCGCGAAGGTGCTGCCCTCCAAAGCCACCAAATCAAGCAGACCGTCACACACGGGGGTGGCTGCTTGATGATTTGGGGGTGCATGTCGTATGATGGCGCGGGTTTCATGTGCAAAAATTATGGTAGGATGGACGGGCCGCTCTATCTGAGTATACTGCAGGACGAGCTCAATAGCACGATTAAGTTTTACAAGCTTTCACCATCGGAAACCATCTTCCAGCACGACAACGACCCGAAGCACAAGTCGCGTATCGTGTAGGAGTGGCTTAGAGAGCAAGAGTTGGGGTGCTAGGGTGGCCGTCTTCCTCACCCGACCTCAACCCAATAGAGCATTTATGGGCTCATCTCAAGAGGCAGCTGGCCAAGCACGAGAAGCCTCCCACTGGTATGCTGGACCTTTGGGAGCGTGTGTAGGAGGAATGGGAGAAGCTCCTGGCAGGTGTGTGCGCCCACCTCGTGGAAAGCATGCCCAGGAGGGTGAGGGCGGTGATTAAGGCAAAAGGGCGGTGGACTAGGGACTAGTTTGGGGTTGATGTAACTTGCTGCTTGCGCCTAGCAGTAATTGTCCACATGTACCAAGATTGTTATTTTCTGTTATTTGTTGTAAACATCATTATCTGCTTAAGATGTAAGGCATAGGTGTAGAGCCTTACCCCAACCTACATACACTAGGCACACCAAATGATTAAGGCTTAATGTCTATGACCCCCTAAAATGGAAAAATTCCTATAAGTCACAAACATGTGGACAATACTTTCCGCCACTGTATCTCTGCAGATTCTCTTAGTTAGTTAAATAGCAGCGAAGCAGATTTGGGGTAACCTGCAGCAGCCACGAGATGGATGAACGTCTACACGGCCAGCAAGACAGAGATACCAGATTATTTCTGGAGTTAGGTAACAGCTGGGTGGAGATCGACGGAATATGATGCGCATTGACCCTGATCGACGGCCAAAACATCATGCCGGGGCGGTGGACTCTGGTGTTCCCTAATATCAAGAGTTGAGTTCATGCGTACAGCTGGTAGAGTAACCGTGGGGGCGCTGCTAAAGGACGTCGCGAAGCCTAGTGTTTTATGGGTAGATGTGAAGCAGAGTTACGGTATTTGCAAAATACCGTGTGGTTCCTACATTTTCGCTGGAGCGGATCATGGAATTACAGTTGGAGCAATACCCGCTATCATCGGGGGTACGAACAACATCGATCAAATTTTGCGGAGTATTCTGGGTACATGGAGCGGAGGGAGAGAAGTAGCTGTTTCGGCGAATATTTCGGTGTTCTTCCGGAATGTTTCGGCGTGTAAAGACAAAGAAGCTGATGCAGCTGGCGTCATTCGACCCTGGGTTCCGTTCGAGGTTTTTCACCGTAGTGGTTGAGTACAGGTTACAGGTCATCGCCATCGTCGGCTTCCTCTCTCCACTACCCGCTACTACCTCCACCCTCAATTCGCCTGATTGTATGAACACGACCCCGCCTCGCCATCCGAATAGAAAATAGCATTATCGGATTTACAAGAGATTTGGTAGCTGGGGGTATCTAAAACTGTTGGAGTTGTGTTTGTGCCAGCTCGCACGCATTGTTTTACTCGTGAAGAATTTTGAGGTTCATGTGGGAGTATTTGGGAGCTGTAGTTGCAGCATTTTAAGACCTTCAACGCGTTTTTCCCTGAAGACAATTTACATGGAACGGATTTTGGAGTCATCATGTTTCGTGATTTTTAGTGGCTAGGATATACTTTAACGGCATCTTCAAAGCAGAGCTATGGGATTTCAAGCAGCAGTATGGGATTATTTTGACTACACTGGAGCATTGGGTTTTCAAGAGTTTTATTAGGGAAGTTGGCAGCTGTTTCTTCTTGGAGGGGGGGAGAAGTGCAGCTGTTTTGCAAAATTTCGAAGACCCTTACGGCGTGTTTCATCATCCATTTTCGACCAACATTCATCTCCGTTATGCTTTGGCATCTGCTTCGTCACCTCGTTGATGGAGTTCGTTGATTTCGTGAGACACAGACGTGTGCCCTCGCATATGTCACGAACGACCTTGCGTGTTGATGAACGGCTGTTCGTCATCCGACAATCTACATCATTCGGCAGTCATCATTACAGAGGATATTCATCAGCCACGTGTTAGCATCAATCACCCATTGGACAGATTTACTGTTTACCGTCTTCCGCTGGAGTATTTACCGTTGCCCGTCGGTCAGTTAAAAAATTCGACAATCTTCGATGGCCACGATTAAAAGCGATCGTTTCGACGCATTCTGACCATCGATTTTCAGTTCGACCTCAAGAACTTGTCAGGTCGGCGTAATCATTACGCTCGTCACAGGGCTGAAGACTTACTGTCACATCGGGGATTACTTTTAATGACTGTTCGGCCTCGATAAAGGGAGTGCCTTCCTTTAGAAGGTGGGAGAGTGTAAGGAATTACGATTCCTTACAGGGGCTCCCTTCAGCGAGTATACGCAAACAACTCGGGTCCGCATCCTCAGCCCTTGGTTCTCACGCCAAACCAGTCCCCGCAGACCTATTCGGTCCCCAACCTGTTCCCGAGTCGCACTGAACCCATTTTGACCCCATCACCCTCGGGTCTATCGAGCCCTTGACAGCTCCAACCCCCGACATTCAACCCCTGTCAATCGCCCTATATATTGCATAGGCCTAATTTCTATCGACACTCTGTAATCGCATTCCCCTGATTAAATACTGCGCAACACTCTGAGTTATAATTCATAACATGGCTTGTAAGTTATTTTATTTACTTTACGGGTTTTTGTAATGAATTGCAAAAAGCATGTGTCGAATAGTTGAGTAGCGAGGAAACAATACAATGAGGCAACATCAAAACAACAGGGAGTACGAAAATAGCTAGGCCTAGAACACACCATCGAGGCTTAGCAGAGCTGAGACGTATGGTTTGTAAATTGGTGCAAAACACACGGATCTAGACATGAAACAACAAGGCGGGCAAGATGCATGCAACTCGTCAGGAGACCACATTTGGGTAAGCGATTTGAATTTCGTGGCAGAGCTGTATGGCAACCCTATTATAGCAGTGTGCACCTTACTAACTAAAATGTGTGATAAGGGAATGCCATTTCCTTACAGTTGTACAGTATCTTGTACACCCAAACTCACCCAAACTCTTGGAAGTAAGGGCTCGGCCCGATACCCAACTAGCTTTTTGATGTAAGGAAAATTCTTTTCCTTAGCGAACCCTTACTAACATCGCACACTTCCTTGAACTTCGGAAGTAAAAGCTCGGCCCGACAACCCAGGTCCCGAACTACGTTCAAAACCCTCAAGCCTGCACGTGGAGTCGCTCCCGACACTTCCAAACTATGAGGCGCCCAAACTACCTTGCATGTGTTTCGTGGCCCTCCCCGAGGTTCCCTTGCTAAGCCATCTGTGATTATATTTACAATAGCTCTTTGCTTCATTTGTATTCGACAAATTTGAATGGCTACCTCTCTATTGCATTACTCGACTCCATCCAGATATTATAATAACACCTGGTATCAAAGCTACGTTCCGGCCCATTTATGATTCCGTAGAAAGGTAGTTAGTAGAGTAACCTCGCATGTTAGGAGACAGCAGCTGTCCAGCGGTCGTGCAGAGACTTCTTTAGTCCAGCCTCTCAGAGTAACGGAATGAACTAAACGGTCTTATGCTTTGGTGTTGTACTCTATAAAAGCCTGCACCTATCTAGCTTATAACAGAGTTGACACACCCCCTAGGCTAGACAAGGGGCAGTGCCTAACGAGAGACATGCAGCTCAGGGCAGCACTACAATTCCTACCTCTGAGGCAGGGGTCTGAAGACCATTCAGGAAGAGTACAAGGGAGACAAGAGAAATCCAGGGCGGCACTACTAGTCCAGCCAGTGGAACAAGAGCCACAAGGCTAGTCAAGATAATATAAGGATTAGTATACAACCAGGGTCCTAGCAAGTGAGGAGCTACTGGAACTAGACCAAGCTGTACACAGTGCCACTGATGATCTTTAGGCGAAAGCGCCTTAGTAAAGATATCAGCTCTGTTGGCACCAGACACCAAGTGTATTACACGGGCCTGACTGTGCTGCTATAGCTCACGCAGGAGGAAGCACCGCAGCTTGATGTGCTTTGCCCTGCCCTCCAATCGAGGCTTCTGACATAGGATGATCATGGCCCTGTTGTCAGCGTACAAGACCGGGGCAGAGCTAGGCCGCTCACCTAAGTCTGTGAGCAAGAAGGTCAGTCATCAGAGCTACTGTACCGCCATGGCACCCGCAGAGATCTCACCCTCGCAGCTGGACAGGGCAACAAATGATGAGCGGGTGGACCTCCACGAGATGGCGCCTGCACCAAGGCTAAAGCAGTAGCCCTGGGAGGACCCAAGCATCGTCCGCCCACGAGTCGTCTGTGTGCCTGTAAGGACCACTAGTCTACGTCCTCCCAGCACTAGCCCCATGCCCGATGTACTTGCTAGATAACGCAAAACCCTCTTAGCAGACGAATAGTGCAGTGGTCGGTGTCTGCGTGTCGCCACAAAGCGAGCAAGGATACTAAAGGGGTAGAAGAGGAGCACGAGATGCGTGAGAACGGAGCAACATAGGGTGAGAACGCTGAACTGGGGAGACAGGACAAGCTTGAGAGGGACGGCGAGACCAGAAGTGGGATGGAGGCGGCAGTTCAGTAGACACATGAGGAGATACAGGAGGAGAACGAGAGGGAAAACGAGTCGTGGACGAGTCCAGCGGAGGAAACACAGGACCGTAGACAGGCAGCGTAGGTGGCATCGGGGAAGGCGCTGGCGGGCTGTCGGGGGAGGGAAGACCGAGGAGGCAAAGGGCGGACACCAGCGGCGACTGCGGCTGCTGCTGCTCCATGCCCACACCAAAACCTCCAGCTGGACCACAGTGACCTCCAAGACCCGCCATGACAGTACCCCCAGGAAGAGCACCTCCAGAACCAGAACCCTCTCCTGCACCCGTGCCACCCCCAGGACCTCCGGGACAAGCCACGACAATAACCCCAGGACTAGCGCCCCCAGAAACAGTACCCTCCCCAGTGCTCGCACCCCCAGCACCCCAAGAGCCTGCAGACCCCTCCTGCTGCGGCTGCTGCGGCAACGGCGACGGCGGCGGCAGTAGTGGCGCCGGCGAATTCTGCTGCTGCAGAGGCAAAGGAGACACTAGGGCAGAGGGCACGGAGACAAGCGGTTCTTACCACTACTAAAAGGCAGGTCTGCAGGTCACCTAAAAAACCGCCAGGCCACCACAACGGCGGAGATCCCCACGGCTGCTGCTGCTGCTGGGGTTGCTGGGGCTGCTGCTATTGCTGCTGCTCCTGCTGCTGTGTCGGGGCATCAGCCCCGGTCCCCTCATCTGCACCACCAGCGCTTGCACCACCTCTGCCACCGCCGCCACCCCCGTCACTCCTCCCTCTGCCACGCCCCTCCTTGGGGTGGCGGCCCGTACTCGGACGAGGCTGTGCTGAGGCCGCCGCGGCGATCTCAACAGTAGGGGCTGTCTCAGCAACAGCGGCATAAATGTCAGAGTAAGAGCACTGGGAGGGAGCACAGCCTTGGAAGATAGGGACTGCCGCAGTACTGGTAGACTGAGCGATAGCGCACTGGCGGATCTCTATCGCGGACAGGGTGGTGACGAACTCGGTAAGAGTGAGGTCAGCGGGGTGGAGACTGAGGAAGTGGCCGTGAGCGGTGGCTAGGTGGTTGGGAAGGCGCGTGGCAATGAACTAGAGGGCAGCGCTGAATAAGGGAGGCAGTACAATGAGCTTGGCCTCAGTGCTAGCAGCGCAGTAGCTAGTCGCAAGCGCTCGCAGGTGAGTGGCAAGATCAGCGATAGTGGGGAAGCATGCAAGATCAGGAAAGAGCATGGGGAGCAGAACATGGCCAGCAGAGGTGGAGGAGGGAGTGGAATAGCACGCAATGACAGCATCTAGATACTCCTTCGCAGTCTCTACGGTTTGAAAGTGGGGACACTCGGACAGGGAGAGGGCGTGACTGATAGCAACATGAGCAACTGCGTTGCACGACTCCCATACAGAGCGGGCTAGCTCAGCAGCTGCAAAGGCATTACGCTCAGCGGGCGTGGGGGCGGAAGGGAGGGCAACAGGTAGGATGGGGAAGGGGAGCTTACCGTTGACGTGGACGGCCAGGGACTGGCCATCCTGGCGCTGACCCTTCACCTGGCGACGGAGGTAGGCGAGCCACGCCTCACAATCGACTGCTCGGCCCTCCGCGTCCAGGCGGAGCACCGCGCCCCTTCAGCAGACGACCATGAGAGGAGGAGGAGGAGGAGGAGGGGCAAAGGTAGGGTCAGTGAAGAGCGGTGGGGAGTGGTGGAGATGATAGCCAGCAGAAGCGCCGGCTCAGAGTGGAACCAGAGTCGGCGACGACGAGGGGCCAGCAGGTCGGAGCGGCACAGCGGCGCGGCAAGCTGGAGCAGCACGGCAGGCTGGGGGCTGTGACCGGGCAGGCGGCTCACCTAGTAGAGGCCGGCTGCGGGCCGGCGACGAGCAGGGGCCGGCGGAACTCAGGCCCGCAGGCTGGGTCCGGGGCAAATTGTGGCCGGCTGGTGCTGGGGCCAGCGAGCATGGGCCGGCTGGAGCTGGGGTCGACGAGCACATGGCCGGGGAGTGCGGGGCCAGCGAGCAGGGCCCGGCGAGCAGGGGCCAGCGAGCAGGGGCCGGGGAGCAGGGTCCAGCGGGAGCTGGGGCTGGCGAGCAGTGTGCCGGCAGGAGCTGGGGCTGGTGAGTAAGGGCCGGTGGGAGCTGGGGGGGGCGGTGAGCAGGGGGGCGGTGCGGGTCGGGGCTGGCGAGCAAAGAGGGGCCGGCGAGGGCGAGGCTGGTGAGCACAGGGCCGGCGGGCGCGGGGCTTGCGAGTGAGGGGTCAGCGAGCCCGAGGTCGGCGTGCGAGGGGCCGACGAGCACAGGGCCGGCAAGCAAGGGGCTGACGAGCACTGGGCCGGCTAGCGCGGGGCCGGCAAGTGAGGGGCTGATGATTACGGGGCTGGCGAGCAAGGGGCCGGCTAGCGCTTGGCCGGCAAGCGCGGAGCCGGCGAGCAAGGGGTCGGCGAGCGCAGGGCCGGCGCATGATGGGTCGGGGAGCGCGGGGCCGGCGCACGAGGGGCAAGCGGCAGGCAAGGAGTCACGCGGCTCGCTAGGGGACACACGGCACGGGATAGGGCGGGCGCGGAGCGGGCTAGGGCAATTAGGGCGGGCTAGGGCGGACCTAACCTAGCTGATACCATCTCAAAGTAACGGAATGAACTAAACACAAGCATACAAGGGGTCTTATGCTTTGGAGTTGTACTCTCTAAAAGCATGCACCTATCTAGCCTATAACAAAAATTATATATGAGTTGACACAACCGACTTTGTCGTGTGCGCTCCACGTCTCTAACGCTGCAAGTGCCCGTAGTATCATTAGTGGCGCTCGCTGACTAGGGTAGTTTATGGTTAATAGTCCTCGTGGACGTAGTCTTAGAAATATAACGCATGAGCAGATTGCTGAGCGGTCAGTGGCGGTATCAAGTGCATCAATTCTTATGACAAAAATTGGTGAGATGATGACGAAGATGAAGGCGATGTCCGAGGAGCTCTCCCAACTGAAAGAAGAAAACGCGAGCCTTCGTCAGGCACGTGGTGAATCTCGTCAGGAGTCGCCTATTACAGCGGACGAGAACCGTGCGAGCATGCACGAACCGCAGGCGATGTCAGCAACACATGATGACTGTTGTGTGATGTCATCATATGCTATCACATTCTGTCTGCCTCCCATCCGATGTTTTCAACATGCATGCGTGGTTTGAATGTGTGCAAGAATTTATGTATGGTGTGTTTCTGGAGTTTGTGAATGCGTTTGGTGTGATTATATTTGAGCAGGTATTGGCGGAACAATAATAGATTCTATCGGAGCAAGAACAAAAAAGCTATGAACATCCAAAGCTCATGAGCTTGTGTTACAAGTGCGGCAATTACAAAGTGAAGTTGTGGGGTGACTCAATATGGAATATGGACCATTGGGAGTTGGGAAATTCGTCACTCTATTGCAGCAGCTGCAAACTGGTTGGGAACAACCAAGCTAGGTTAGCACGTGTGACCAACTTGGTTAGATTAGTTTGGAAGGGACAAAGATCGAAGTTCGGGTTCCGATAGGGAGGGAATCTTTGTGCTTATGGGGGTTCCCTGGTTGGGGAATCTCTTGGGACCTTCCCTCTGATCCCTCTCTTCCCCTTCCAACCTCTTTCTTGCTCCTCTAATTCCTTGTGAGATTCTTGGACCTTGATTGAACTTTGAGATTGAGTTAAGGTCTTCTCCTACAGCATACCCCCCCATGCGTCGAAAGTCATAGCATCACGCAAACTCCATTAATCCAAGTGAATCGAATTGGGAACCATAGATAATATTAATAGCTACAACATATTCGAGTTTTGTGAAATTGCAGCAGCTAGCTTTTCGTCGGCGACGTTTCTTGTGGGGACGACATTTCTGTCCAGCATTTCGGATTTACATTTGGAGTTTTTCTACCTCCGAAGTTCATCTAGACTCCGTCCTTAATCCTAACAATTGGTAGCAGAGCCATATCAAGGATCCTGAGTGTGGACAGCAAGGGGGAGCTGAAATTTGACATTTGCTGAGGAGAAAGTGGTTGACAGAGGAGGAGATGCTATTGGAAGAGGAGCTGTACCAGAGAAGACAAGTGAACCGCCACCATCCAAAGTGGAAGCCTTGGATGGCTCCAACTACAATATGACGAGTGGAGGGGGCAGATGAGGAGTGCCTTCAAGCGCTACAAGCTACTAAAGATTGCTGTTTGAGAGGAGAGGATGCCAGAGGAAGGCGACACCCGTGAACGGTAGATTGAGAAGAGTGCGGTGCATTTCGACCTCATCCATAAAATCGGTCAACAAGGAGAACTTTGAGCACATCAAGGATCTTGTGGAGGTGGATGGTTCCGGCCCTCGGTGCTGGACAACTCTTGGCACAACCTCATCCCCACCCTCAACTCTCAGCAATTTCAATGGATATCTGAGTGGCTAAGGCAGCTGATTCTGTAGGAGGACTTCCGGTAGACACCATGTGGGAGGCAGTGCTGCCACTAAGACTTCTGAGGAGTATGGAGCTGCAGGGAGCGGCAGAGGAAGAGGGGGTTGGAGAGGCCGAGGCCATCGGAGGAGCTTTAGCAGAGGTAGAGGCTAAGGTGACTATGATGAGGGGCATGCGAGCTCTAGTCGCAAAGGGAGTGCCAGAATGGAGAGCACCTACTGGTACTGCACGAAGGTCGAGCATCCTTGGTTCAAGTACTTCAGTAGGCTGGAGGGATGGGCACCTCCAGGCATGAAGCCGTGTGGTAGTGAACGCGCACAAAGTGGCGATGTGCAAGGCTCAGGTGAGGTGCACAAGGTAGTGCCTCTCCTAGGATGTTCTTGATGATTGAGGATGTGCATGTGTATAAGGGTGATATGGGATATGTGTGAAAGGTTGTGATGCACCCTCTCACTCATTGGGTAATTGACTTAGGTTGCACCAGTCACATGACCTCACTGGCAGATTTGCTTGATGAGGTAAAACCTCCTAGGAAGATCAAGTATGTGGCAGCTGCATCAGGTGCTTTGCTCCCTGTGATTGGTGTTGGGAATGCTAAAGTAAAGGGAGCAAATGGGGATCTTGTGAGGCTTGGGAATGTTCTGCTGGTTGAAGGTTTATCTGCTAACCTTCTCTCTGTGTGGCAACTGCAGAAGAGCAAGGCCGAAGTGACCTTTGGACCAACCAACTGCCGTGCTAAGTTTGGAAAAAAGGTTTTGGGGAGTCTGGAAGAGGAGACCAGCTGCATCAAGGACCTGTGACAGTTTCCCGTCATCCCTTGGAATGGGAAGACTCCAACAGCAGCACCGGAAGTAGCGGCAAAGACAGCAACACGAGAAGATGGAACTGCACCAACTGAGGTGACTATGATGAGGTCACATGCAGTCAAGAAAGTGCAGCAGCAGCAGACACATGGTGAGGTGCTTGCTGGTGTGGATGTGAGTGCGGCATGGGCTAAGGCTTCATCTAGGAGCAGTGAGGCCGATTGGAAGGCATGGCATGAGAGTCTGTGTAATGTGAACTTCCCTATGCTGCAGAAGTTGGTGAAGTATGGGAGCCTGAATGGCTTGGAGGTGAAGGGGGGAGTGAGGGAGATTGGGAACTGCCCTACATGCTTGGAGACCAAATTCTCCAAGTTCCCCTTCAACAGTGCGACAACACCAGCCAGGACCCCACTTGCACTTGTGCACATGGATGCGGTGGGGCCCACAAGAGCCCCTTCCCTCTCAGGCAGCCGCTATTTCTTGACAATTGTGGATGACCACACTCGGGCAGTGTGGGTTTACCCTTTGAGCAGCAAGGGGGAGGTGGCAGCAACTGTTGTTAAGGAGTGGATGCCTAGAGCTCATAGGGAGTGCGAACACAAGGTGAAGGTGATCCGTAGTGACAATGGTGGGGAGTTCATTGGAGCTGATTTTGAGGGGGAGCTGAAGAGGAAGGGGGTCCAGCATTAACCTGCAGCAGAATGGCATGGCCGAGAGGTTCAACATGACCCTGTAGGAGGGGGCACGTACTCTCCTTGGGCGTGTAGGGCTGCCTGATCCATTTTGGGTGTCTGCACTGAGGCATGTCATTCTTGTGAAAAACAAGGCGTTGTCAACTATGGGGAATAAGCATTGGATCTGCTATACCAAGTGGCATGGGAGTGCTCCAGCTGTGAATATGCTGAGGTCATTTGGGTGCATGGTGGTGTTTCATGTGCCTAAGAAGAAAAGGGGGAAGTTGGAGAATTCTGGAAGATGGGGTGTGCACTCGGGGATTCTAAAGGATCACAAGGGATGGCTGTTGTGGGACCTGACCAGCCGGAAGCTGACTGTGTCAAGGGATGTGAAGTTCCTTGAGTCTTTGTACTACAAGGAAAGGAAGCAGTAGCAGCAAAAGCTTCCATCTACACCTCTCATTGTGGAGGCATATGAGGTGTAGTGGCCTTCAAGACAGGTGGAATTTGCAGTGTCTAGGGAGGAGATGTCTGGGGTGACTGAGGAAGGGGGAGCAATTGAGGTGGAGCAGCAGCAGGAGCAACAGTTCCACACCCGACTGAGCGTCCTAGGAGGGATGTGCGCCCTCCTGTGGGGCTTGCCTATGGGGATGAGGCAAGCCGAATGTGGTGCAGGTTGGAAGTGTGGTTGAATAGATTGAGGAAGACGAGATTGCATTGTGCTATTGGGCTGCAATCCCTCAGCCCAAGGTTCTGACGCTAGCTTCAACTCAGTAAATGTGGATGGCACCATTATTGGGGGTTATGTGTGCTTGCTGGGAGGCAATGTTGTGAGCTGGCACAGCGAGAAGCAAAATGGTGTGGGATTGTCCTCATGTGAGATCGAGTATATGACCTTACATCATGATGCCAAGGAAGTGGTATGGCTGAGGCGTTTGTTGGAGGAGTTGGAAGTTGGTCAGGAGGAGCCGACAGTTATCTTATATAACAATGAATCTGCAGTGAAGCTGGCAAAAAATGCTTATCAGCATGGGCTGATAAAACACTTAAGGCCTACGTGGCATTGGGTGAGGAGACTCCTTGATAAGGAAGTGTGGCTGGAGAAGTGAAGACCCATCAGCAGGCAACAGATATTATCACTAAGCGTCTGGCAGAGGCAGATCATTGGAAGGGCATGAAGCTTGCTGGGATAAGTGTGCATTGTGTATGCATGCTTGAGATGTGACATGGTGGATGATGGTTGGCAGCCAGAGAGGGAGATTGTTGTTTGATGTCATTATATGCTATCGCATTCGCAGCAGCAAATTGGTTGGGAACAACCAAGCTAGGCTGGCAAGTGTGGCCAACTTGGTTGGATTGGTTAGGAAGGGACGAAG
The DNA here is from genome assembly GCA_027943415.1 of Closterium sp. NIES-67. Taxonomy (NCBI): domain Eukaryota; kingdom Viridiplantae; phylum Streptophyta; class Zygnematophyceae; order Desmidiales; family Closteriaceae; genus Closterium; species Closterium sp. NIES-67. The sequence goes on from BQMB01001101.1 coordinate 79,537, forward strand.
GTCAAAGTTGGGGTTCCTATAGGGAGGGAATCTTTGTGCTTATGGGGTTTCCTTGGTTGAGGACTCTGTTAGGACCTTCCCTCTGATCCCTCTCTTCCCCTTCCAACCTCTTTCTTGCTCTAATTCCTTGTGAGATTCTTGGACCTTGATTGAACTTTGAGATTGAGTACTCCATGTATCGAAAAGCATAGCGTTGTGAATACTCCATTATTCTAAGTGATTCAAATTGGGAACGATAGCTGCGTTTAGGAGCTACAGCATATCAGAATCTCTCGAACTTGCAACTGCTAGCTTTTTTCCGGCAACGTTTCTTGTGGGGACGACATTTATGTCCATGATTTCGGATTTATATTTTGAGCTATTCTAGCTCCTAAGTTCATCTAGACTCCATCCTTAATCCTAACAACGATATTACGAGTGAGTGGTGGGCAGTTTTGAAGATTAAGCTGGCAATGCCCCCACTATTCAATCCGCTCAAGAAGCACACGACGCTGAGTGGCTGGCTGTTCGCCATGGAGCTGTTCTTTAATGCAACGACAGCGAGACATGCGTCAATTTGACGGTGCCTTTATTGTGTTTCCCTGCATTAAGTTGGTGGCGACAGTACGTGACGTCGCAAGGAACTCTAACAGAGTAGCAGCAGCAGGCGATGGAGCAATGATTGGCTTCAGCTTCAACCGTATCCTTGTTTGGTGTGGCCGAGAGCCTTACCTGGCAACAGTGGGGTGCACTGCTTCGCAGACGACTTGAGCATGTATCCGCATGCAAGAACGCTCGTATGAAGTTGCACAGATGGTGTCAGTTGGGTTCTTCCCTAGAATACATGCCATCGTTCCTCACCATCTGCGATGAAACCAGAGATCAGCATGAGACAGAGAAAATGAGTCGTGAGAAAATGAGTCTCTAAATCCTAGGGCTGAAAACGGAGGTATGGCGCGAAATTTGCATGCACCGCCCGACGACGTTCCTGGAGGTGCAGCAGGTCGAAGAGGCGTAGGAAAATAAAATCATATTTTCGAAAGTGCATTTCCTGGAGGGAAGCCGTTTTCTATGGCAGAACAACTACCCATCCATTAACGGCATGGCAGCACCGCTAGATCGGATATTAACTGGCATGTGTTTTTGTTGTAACCAGCCAAGTAACATCATGTGGGACTGTGGAGCTAATGATGGAAGGAAGCTGGGAAATGGACAAAGCCAGTAGCAGTTGGGCCCCCTACTAACGAGGCTACGTCACCCGAAGATCACCATTCCCACCGAGTAGTAGTGCCAATCTATGCAATCGACCATACCCGGTTAAAGGGGGGTGAACCTGCTGACTGCCCTATGCTGGTGGAAGGGCATGTTGGCAACACTTGACCGGAGATATTCATAAATGGTGGAGCATCACATAATTGATTTGATGTGATAAGAGCGAAGAAATTGCGACTGCAAATGGAGCAGCGCATGCCTGAGATTGACGCGCGGTTGGTCGACGACACGCCATTTGCAATCCGGGAGCGGGTGAAACACGTTCGCATTGAATACAACAGCCAAGTCAGCTTCGCCATATAGATGCTGGCGACGCCTTTGGATGGCTGCGATGTGCTCCTGGGGTGCAACTGGCTTTGCACGTATTTTCCAAGCATCGATTGGAGGAATGGCGAACTTCACTTTAAGTGGGGTGGAGAATGGCGATGGCTTCCAAACTAAACCACCAGACATATAGTCAACAATTGTAAAAAAAAAAAAAAAAAAAAAAAACTCCAGATGCATGTCGTAGGCTTGGCCCTGACTGAATTGAACCTGTGTCCGAGCCTGTGGACTTGGTTTGGAAAGAGGGAACGGACTGGAAGTGTGACAAACAATTACAGATTTTATGAATTACAGAGACGAGAACGAACCAGGACGAAGGAAGGACACAATGCGAATGGAAGTATTCATATAGGATTTGTGAGTAGTAGGCAATAGGCAAGTAGCTCTTTGAAAGAAGAGGAAGGTGGCCAATTGAGAGAGTTATTACGTTTAGGATCTGATAAGATTGTTCTTTAAGCCAACTGGCAAGTACCTCTTGGAAGGAAGAGGAAAGCGGCAATTCTGTCTTCAATAGAGCAAAGCCGTGCATTCTGAAAAAAGGAAAAGGAAGGGGTGAATGTTCAAGGTCACGAATAGTAGGACGAGGGAGATGTGCAAAGAAAATGGAAAGGCGTGAATGGACGGGCTATGAAGGGGCAGAAAGCATGAACTAATGATGGGTAAAAATGAGGTAAGAGGAGGAAAAGAGACCTTCAAGCGTGTGATGGCGTGAGGCATAGACGTCTACACCTTTCGATGGATCACATCTACGGCTGTGGTGGAGCAGACCAGCCTCGAGAAGTTGTGTGCCGTAGTACCTGAGGACTTGGCAAAGAACATGCATAAGTACGAGACAATTTTTCCTGATGACCTGCTGCTCGGCCTACCACCTGAACGACCAGCGTCATCGTCTACCTAGATGATATCCTGGTGTACAACAAAACTCAGGAGCAGCATTTGAAGGACCTGCAAGCAGTCTTTACCTTCTGCGATCAACATCGACTCATCACCAAGGGCTCTAAGTGCAATTTTCTAAAAGTGAAGCTGGATTTTTTTAGACACATCATTTCCACGGAAGGCGTGACGATCGACCAGGAAAAAATTGACACTATTCGGAATCGGGAGCCGCCTATTAATATCGAGGAGCTGCAAAGTTTTCGGGGAATCGTCAACTATGTGCGCCGTTTTATCTTGCAAGTGGCGGAGTCAACTGCCCCGCTAACCGACCAGCTGCAAAAGGGATTTTTTATGAGTGGAGGGAGAGGGAGCAAGCTGCGTTTGACCAAATGAAGACGTCCTCATGACACCACCTGTTATTCGCATCGCCGACCCTGACCGTCCGTACGAACTGGTTACGAACGCCAACGACATCGCTGTTGGTGTTGTTCTACTACAAGACTTTGGTGAAGGTCTTCAACCAATCACCTACGACTCGCGGAAACTCCAAAGCGCCGAACGGAATTACCCAGCTCATGTCAAGGAGATGCTCCCTATATTCAATGCTTTCAAGACCTGGCGATGCTAGCTATCGGGTGCCGATGTCACTGTCTGAATAGGCCAGATGTCCCTACAGTTCCGCCGAGCCCAACCGACCCTCAATCCACGTCAGATCCGTTGGCTCGAATACCTCAAGACCAACTTCCACTGCTGCATCACCTACAAAAAGGGGGAAAGTAGTATTGCCAACGCCTTTTCCCGCCCTACTGCCCATACAACCACCGTACTAATCGCCCAAGCTAATATGCTGCTAATTGGACTATTTACCCACGGCTATACTACAGACCCATTCATCACCTCTTATAGCTACTAGGCTCTAACCACCCAACAAGGGCATTACTACAGTACCTAAATCCGATACCAGCCGAAATTGGGTTCCCTCTTATCGTCTATTACAGGAGCTACTGATACTGGAGGTACATGACACTAATTGCTCTTGACATTTTGGGATTGATAAAACCTTTAAAATGCTCCAGCGTTATTAATGTGAGCCATGACATATAGCAATATGTGGCTTCATGCCCCACCCGCCAGCTCATGAAATCCTCTCGCCAACGGCTAGCTGGATTACTGCAAATGCTAGAACCGCCCACCAAACACTGGACACACGTGTCCATGGACTTTGTGATAGGACTGCCAGCCTGGACAAGCATAGATAGGATTTACCCTTGTCTCCCAGACAAATAGTTCTACTTGATACGAAGAATTTAGGGTTAAGTTGCCACACAAAATTTGCTCGAGATTTTGTGGACCCTTCCATATCATTTGGATGGTGACACCTGTCACCACATAGTTACTCGTATCGGACGACTAGCGTATCCACGATTCATTCCATGTCGGTCTCCTTCGGCAGTTTCTCGCCAAAACTTCTGATCTCGACTGTCAACGAATTTATCTGTTGATCAGACCCGTTCTTGAGCCAACTAACGGACCTCAACAGATCCTCCCCCACAGAATCCACCGCGACCGCAGTCAATGGGTCTTGGAGTTTTGGGTTTGCTGGGTGTGACGACAACATGTGGGTCCCAGCAGCTACTCTTGACAACCATCCTCTGGTGCGGTCATATTTACAAGACCGATCTGCCCCAGATATGGGTAGTCTCGCCTAGGAGGGGCGAAGGTGTCAGAAAAACCCTTTTCCTTAGCAAGCCATCGCTAACACCGCGTACATCCCTGGACTTCGAAAGTCCAAGAGGGTTTTCCTATCGATAATTGGTCTCGGTGGTTCATTTTAGTTCAGTATGCCCATCAAAACCAACCAATTTTGAGCCATTGAACTCAGTCTAATGTGCGCTCGCGCAGCTCTTTCCGCCAAAATCGCGACCAATCATCCGAGATCGGCGAATCGGTTTGCGTGATGGAACCAAACGGTGTAAGACGGTCCATTGGGCAGAGCCGTCATAAGCGAGGAAATGTTTCGTCAGAAATAAGTGAAGTGGGTAAACCAAAAAATCTTTGTGCAAGAAGCTGCATTGCAATCCTTGAAAATTCTGCCTTTTTTACTTGGCATAGCATTTCAACAGTTTCTGGGCAATGTGACAATCATCTATCTATGGCGAAAAGTATGTCGCTGACTGTAGTCATGTTTTTCGTCAATATTTGCACTTGCCCTCACCATTTGATGTCGCAAGAGGTGAACGAAGAGGCAATCGAGGTCAGCCTTGTTCACCAACATACTGAACCGAAATCAACCACCGAGATCAACGATCGATAGGAAAACCCTCTAAGCCTTCACGTGAAGTCGTGTCCTACACTTCCGAACCACGAGGCGCCCAGACAACCTTGCATGTGTTTCGTGACCCTCCTTTAGGTTCCCTTGCTAGGCTAGCTGTGCTTTTATTTAGCTCAGTGCCTTATTTGTATTCAAGACATTTGAATCACTACCTTTCTAATGCATTAATTGACTCCATCCGGAGATTATCATGACATCCAAGATATTTGCCTAGCCAAGAACTCACCTATATAATGTTAGACTCTCGTTTGTACTCATAATTGATTACCTCACGCACTCTTAGTTATTATTTATAACATCTGGTATAAGAGCTGCTTTCCTAGTTCACCCCATTTTCTCAGTGTAATTATTCATAAGGCATGATTAACCTTGCGGGGCTGAAAAGCAGTTTTTCGTCAGCTATATTTGTTAGCTCATAACTACGCTAGCATTTGTACCCCCTTTGGTTTCATATTACGGCCTTTCCCCTGCCAGCTAGGCGTAGCATCCGCATCATGACCCAGGCTCAGCTAGACGAGGTCATGGCTCAGATGCAGGTGATGTAGGTGAGATGGCGAGTTCGAAACGTGAAGTCGTAAGACGTCGTAAAGAAAACACTTAGCTTTGCTAGGCGCGTGGTGAAGCATGCCAAGAGTTCACGGAGATTGATGTCAAGGAACAAGCCAAGGACGTTGCAAGTGAAACCGTCCTAGACGAGCTCAAAAAGGAAACTGCGTCACAAAAATATGGATCTCTCCTATATTGTAGGTATAGTTGTTCGTATAGCAAGTCTACTCCGTAGCAGACGTACCTATGCCGTACCTACTGTATACCTACTCCGTATTTCTGATCCTGGTATTTTGGGATGTGGAGATTGCGCTCTCTCCGCTCCTCGCGACTCCGTCGCGTCTGGATGTGCCAAGGGCTCGAAACTCTCTTCCGCGGTTGCACATGATTTAAGCAGCTCTTGCTTCACTTCCCTCCACCATCACCGCATTTCCCGGAACGGTTTCGAACTCGTTTGGGCTCATGCATCTCAACATGTACCAAGGAAGTTACGTGGCCGCCTGCCTGAAGAAATTGGCGCGCTTCCATCTCTAGATTTTTTTCTCCTTGGAGGCGCCTCTTGTGTCATCGCTCCCCAGCAGCCTGGGCAACCTCGCCAATCTGCGGCATGTGGAGCTGGCGAGCTGTCGGACCTTGTGATCGCTGCTGAAGCTATCAGTTTTCCACGCCACACATTGCGATAGCCTTACACCTCTCCCTGCCGCCCTCTGCCAGTGCATGTCCTTGGACACTCTCCATCTCTCACTCTTCAACTTTTCTGGGCTGCCCGAGAATATCGGGTAGCTGCCAAGCCGCTGCTGCCTCATTGTGCACACCTCGGTCTTCATGCTCTTCCCACATCCTTCACGCACATGTCCTCCCTGCAGGATTTGAATTTGAGCATTCGTGCATAGCGGTTGCGTGAAGACTTGGGCAATCTGCCTCTGTGAAGACTAGAGTTCTTCCATTGCAAAGAGCTCACTCACCTGCCCTCCTCTCTGTCCCCGCTCTCTCTTCTCACCCATCTTGCAATCTCTTGCTGCGGACTCTTCTTCTCTCTGCCCAAGAATTTTGGACAGCTGTCTACGCTGACAGAGATGGACCTGTCCCACCTGAAAAACCTCCTGGGCATTCTTGGTGAAATCGGGCAGCTGCAATTCACTCACCGAACTGCCGGAGTCATCGTTGCAGCTTGAAGCCCTGACGACACTCATGACCAGCTGTTGTGATCTGCTCTCCTCCCTCTCTCAAGGCATCTGCAATCTGACATGCCTTCACGAGCTGACTATCAGCAAGTGCCCTACAATCCACCAGCTGCTCGCCAGCATTTCTCCTTGCCCGTCCCTCCAGCGCATCTCCATCTAAAACTGTTCTCGCCTCAGGGGCGTGCATAAGGAGATTCGGCACATACTAAAGGAAATCATGCAGGGGAGAAGGTTGGGGGTTGATAAGGGGAAAAATCAGAGAAGCAGGTGGTAGCAAGCAGTGGTAGGAGGAGGGAGTGCTGTAAGCAGCAGGAGAAGGTGGTGCAGGCAGGGGTTAACGTGGTGGGGCAGGACAGGGCTGCTTGCAGGTGATGGGTGCGTTCCAGGATGTTTGCAACAGATGGGAAGATGGGCCGTTGTGTGTTAATGTCTCACAATGTCAACTGATGCACTTTTATCTGCTGCATATAAGAGTATTTTACAAGGATGCACTGTTTCTCTTGAAGTAGACAGTTGTATATGCTACTATGCAGCATATATTTCATGGTTGTACTATGATCTTCTCTTGCATTATGGTCTTCATGTTTGAAGATCTGCTAGCATCTGTGTAACATGATTTACCCTTATTGCAGGCAGGGGATCTGCACATCATGGCAGTATGCCTGAAGTCTGGTCATCATCATGGCATCATGCCACAGCAGCATGGCATGGCAGCATGGCATGGAACTGAATCATCTGATTCATGGCATAAAATCTGAGTCCCCACGGGCTTACGACTATGCACATTGTTGCAAGGCACGGTGAGGCTGAACACCACCACTGCAGAGCAACAGGTTGGGGGTACGTGGGGGAGAGGGGGGAGGTTGGGGGAGGGGAAGGAGAATGGCATGGATAGGGGAAGACAGATGAGACACACACGAGAGGAGTACAGACAGTGGCAGCATCATATGCCTGTCCTTGATAGTGTCCTTCAGCACCACCTCTGAATTGGCTGGTGGGCAAGAAAAGGGGACCGGGGGGAGGGGGGAAGGAGGGGTGGGAGGAGTAAGTGAGGGGAACATGCATGTAGAACATACTCCCTGGCTGCAGTCTTGGTAGTGGTAGGTCATTGCAGCGGCCTTCGTACAAATTACATGTGCCCTTGTGCATTACCACATCCACACACACATCTCATATCGCCATGTCATGCCGCACCATGCCACGCCACACCACGCCATGCCATGCCACATCATACGACTTCACATCCCACTATGGACAGCACCTGGAGCACAACCATGAGAGCACATCAGGCTACCACACATGACGTCATGGCAGGAGTTTGATGCTGGCAGGCAGTGCACATCAGCTGATGGGCCTGCCAAAGCCATTTCGTGGGCAAGGTTGGGGAGCATCCAGCACAAGGCATGAGGCTGACTGTGCGCTGTGGGTTGGATGGGACAGGAGCATAGCCACAATCAAGAGCCAGCCATTGGGTTGGCTGCATGTTCCGGAAGCATCAAAGGCACCACTAGGTTCCACCAATGCAACAAAGGGAATGGCATCAGAACTGAGGGTCAGAGGGGAAGGAGAGAGGCAGGCTGCTGGTGGGAGGAAAGTTGAAGGATGAATGGCATGCGAGCAGGAACGTTATGCATGTCAGCTGCAATGACAATACTCTGTCCACTGCAGCAGGAAGAAAAGGGGAGGGGAGGAAGTGGGGGATGAACGCGATGGGAGATTTGGCATTCAGCAAGTGGTTCGGTGAGCCAGTGCAGAGGAAAGGAGCACATGAGAGAATAGGAGTATGGGGAGGTGAGGGGAAGGGAGAGGAGAGGGGACATCAGAAGTGAATTCGGCGAAAGGAGACAGGTGGTGGGGAAAGGAGGAGAGGGACGGAGATGGGGGAAGAAAGTGCAATAGATGTGGAGGGTCCTAGATGGGTAAGGGGAACAATGACAAAGGTAAAGGCATATTCTCATGTTCTCATGTTCGGCGCTTTGCTCTCCGTACCGTTGACGATCATGCTGGGCTTGATTCGTGGAAGGAGCAAGGGTTCAAATTCATCTTCCAAGGCTGTCCTCGTTTTTCATCTTCTGCCAACAATTTCAAAACTGACTGGACTCGTTCGGCTTGCCTTGCATGCAGGGGGGCTGCAATGACTTCCCAAAAAAATCGGCTCTTTTACGTGCTCTCAAGTCATTCACTCTGGAAGCAGCTGGGCTCACATCGTTGCCAGATAGTCTACGCAGCCTTAGAATTCTAGAGGAGTTGAACCCGATGTTCCTCCACTCCATCCCTTCTTTGCCCGAGTCCATCGGCAAGTTGTCAAAGCTGTCCGTTCTTCATGGCACAAATGTAGATGAAGTTGGGAGGCTGTCTGGCACCTTTTGCGATTGCACTACCTTGTCCATGTCGTGCCATGCCACTCATCCCTGCCAGCTCGCATCGGCCAGCTATGGAAACTCCGTCGCGTGGCGCTCTGATGCAGCGGTCCTCTCAGGGAGCTGCCATCGTCCATCACACAGCTGGTATCTCTCGAGGTGCTCGTTGTGCAACTCGCACCTGCGTGAAGACATGGGCAATCTCCTCATGCTTAAGACAGTGTGGCTGCATGAGTGCAATGGGCTCACTCGCCTGCCCTCCTCTCTGCCACAACTTCCTCGCCTTGAGCACCTACCTTTTGTTCTCCAATCTTGCGATCACCTTTGTTATCTTCCCGACAACAGTTGAAGCATGCATCAGCTTCAGTCGCTCACCATTGATATGAACACTGCTGAAATACATTTTAAAATTTACAGATTATGACAAGACTGGTAAAGGAGTTTGCGGTAAGGAGTCCACGGACCTGCCACCTAGTCTGAATCATTCGTGAATCTCTGTCTACAACAGCACAACCTACTTACCCTAAACCATGTCCCCCAAAGGCCCTTCTTCACCCACACTAGCGACCTACACATGATTACATTTCAGCCACCACTCTTGCACGTACGACGAGATCACTGGCTCGGCTGCTGCTACGCGCATGAGGAAATTGCGGCCAGTGCTGCTGCTGCGTGTGCCAAAATCGTAGGTGTTACCCTGCAGCCGCACATCTGACAAGATCTCTGCTGAATTTGCTGTGCGGCTGACTATAACAGCTCTGGGGCTGTTAGTAGGAGTAGAGATTTGAGAGATCCTTGAAGAAAGAGTGCTAGATTAATCACTAGATCATATGATAGCTTCCAACAAAGAAGAGAGCACACTTATACTAGGAAATCTTTTCTTGGCATCTTGATACTCCTAAAGGCGCCTAGATAAGGTCGCCCGTGGCGCCTTGGCATTTCTATCCTAGCTGGAGACAAGCAAGCAAGCTCATGATTATTTACAAGTAGCCTTGCCTTGTTGTCTCTCCTAGGAAATAGCTAAACAAGAATAGGAATTAACTATACAAGTCGTTTTCATTTTCCAAGTAGTGCTGGCGTCTTCGTCACCTTGTAGATGTCGATTGTAGTCTTTGCTGGCACTTGTAGTAGCTGCAGTAGTTAGTATCTAGGTTGCGCTGGCGCTTTCCACGCTTTGCTAGCTCTCGGAATCTGCTCTAGAGTCGTGCTGTGACTCACAGGCAGCTGTACAATTTTGGGGTTGCGGACTTGTTCAGTTCGAGGCGCACAATTTTGGTTGGACAAATCCAACCTCGAAATCTACAGTTCGCTGAGTTGGCGAACTTTTGGGTGAGTTCGCTTTCGCCTTGTAACATTACTCCCCTCCCCAGTGAGCACCGTCCTCGGTGCTGTCCTGGAAGCAAGATACTTAGTAAGGGCTCTCTGCGCGTACTGCAAACCACTTTCATGAATCCAAAGGTTGTGGGGCTCATCTAGCCCACGCCACTTCACAAGGTAGTAGGTGCCGTTGCAGGTGTCTTCATGAGCAAGGATGTTCTCAACTTCAGAAAGGTCAGGACTTGGAGTGAACATAGGAGGAGGAGGAGGCTTAGAAGATGAGGGAAAGTGAGAAGGGGGTTGATGGTAAGGGCGTAGAAGTTGAACGTGGAAGACAGGATGGATGTTGATGTGAGATGGGAGCTTAAGGCGGTAGGTGAGAGGAGAGAGGACTTGGGGGATAGTGAATGGTCCAATGAAGCGAGGAGCTAGTTTACGAGTAAGGCCTTCTTGCAGTAGAGGGAGATTGGCCGTTGAGAGGAGAACCTGGTCACCTTCGTTGAAGTGGATGTCACGCCGATGCTGGTCAGCATACTGGATCATACGCCGCTGTGCTCGAAGAAGAGATGCACGTGCTGTTGCAATGACTGTGTTCTTGCTGCTGAGGAAAGCAGTTGCTGCAGTATCTCGAGTGGGGCTGTGTACGAGTGAAGAGGGAGTGCGAGGGTTCTGTCCAGTAGCAAGGTGAAATGGGGTCTGTCCAGTGGCGAGGTTCACTGTGTTGTTGTAGGAGAACTCGTTGTCAGGCAGGTGGAGATCCCAGTCGTTCTGGCACGCGTTGACGCAGGCTCGCAGACCATCTTCAAGCGTTCGATTCATCCTTTCAGTCTGCCCATCTGACTGGGGGTGATAAGCAGTTGAGAGGCGAATCTTGGTCCCGAGCCTGTTGAAGAGGGTTTGCCAGAATCGGCTAAGGAAACGAGAATCACGATCAGAGATTAGAACAGAGGGGACGCCATGAAGACGTACCACCTCTTTGAAGAAAAGCTCAGCAGTATGTTGTGCAGTAGCTGTGGTGGATGTGGGAATGAAATGCGCCATTTTAGAGAGCTTGTCAACGATAGTGAGAATGGCATTATGATGAGAGGCAGTAGGGGGGAGATCAGTGATGAAGTCAAGAGTGACATGACTCCAAGGGAGCTTAGGAATGTCCAGGGGATGTAAGAGACCATAAGGAGCTGCGTTGCGAGCCTTGTTACACTGACAGATATGGCAGGAGCGCACGTAGGAGCGAACGTCACGAGAGAGCCTGGGCCAGAAAAAATTGGCAGAGATGGCCGCAAGCGTCTTGTCGACTCCAAAGTGTGCGTTCTGGTCATGATGCTCGCGAAGCAAGAGGTGACGCAGCTTTCGGTTTGCTGGAACACAGATGGCGTGAGAGTCTGTCTTGTACCAGAAAGGGGATTCATAGTAGACAGACTTATGGGTAGGGGCAGAGGAGAGGTAAAATGAGTCACGCCGATATCCCTTGGTGAACTTGCTGATGAAGTTCTCATCCCACGTCACTGTGCCAATGGCTGAAAGCTGAGAGGGTGGAGGTCGAGTCAATGAGTCAGCAGGATTGAGGCGACCAGCACGGTACTCAATCTTCAGCTCAGGCACATACTGTTCCAAGTATTCCATCCAACGAGCCTGTCTGGGGGTAAGGTGAGGTTGGGACTTGAAGTGTTGAAGGGTGCAATGGTCAGTAAGGACAGTGACGGGTTGCATATGGACATAGCAACGCCATTTTTTTATGGCATGGACAATGGCCAACATCTCACGGTCATGAGTGGCATAGTTGCACTCAGCAGGTTTGAGTTTTCGAGAGTCGAAAGCAAGGGGTTGAAGGCCATGTCCCTGATCTTGACAAAGGATTGCACCCGTTGCAACACTGGAGGCATCTGTCCATATGGTATAGGGAAGGGAAGGGTTGGGAAGGGCTAGAGTAGGAGAAGAGGTTAATGCTTGTTTGATGGCGTCAAAGGCTTTGTCTTCGTCTGGTCCCCAGTGGAATCCTTCTGTCTTACGCAGTAGATTAGAGAGGGGGGAAGTGATGGCAGCAAAGTGTTGAATGAACTTTCGATAATAGTTGGCGAGGCCAAGAAAGGCTTGCAGTTCCTTGATGGAAGTTGGAGGTTTCCAATCTTGGACTGCTTTTACCTTTGAAGGGTCCATGGACAACTGATTGTGTGAGATAATATGACCCAAGAAAGGAATCGAGGATCGAGCAAACTCACACTTGCTTTGTTTGACAAAAAGGCGGTGCTGGCGCAGACGAGTCAGCACCTGTCTTATATGATGAACATGCTCATCCAATGATTTGCTATAGATCAAAATGTCATCAATGAAGACAATGACAAATCGGTCCAAGAAATCACGGAAGATATCATTCATCATAGACATGAAGGTGGCAGGGGCATTTGTTAGTCCAAAGGGAAGGACAAGGAATTCAAAGTGCCCATACCGAGTTCGAAAGGCAGTTTTCTCAATATCTTTATCAGCGACACGTACTTGGTGATAGCCGCTGCGAAGATCAAGCTTAGAAAAGATTTTGGCCTCACCCAACTGGTCGAAAAGCTCCTCAACGCGAGGAAGGGGATAGCGGTTCTTGATGGTGATTTTGTTGAGCGCACGGTAGTCGATGCACATGCGCATGGTGCCATCCTTCTTTTTTACAAAGAGGATTGGTGCTGCATAGGGCGATGAGCTTACACGGATGAAGCCTTTGTCCAGGAGCTCCTCAAGTTGCTTCTGGACTTCTTGCAGCTCCGCCGTGCTCATCCGATATGTAGCACGTACAGTAGGCTCAGATCCAGGTTGTAGGCAAATTCTGTGGTCAACTGTTCGTTTGGGTGGTAGTCCTGGAGGGAGGTCTGAGGGAAAGACATCCTTAAATTCAGAAAGAATTTGCTGAATTTCAGGGGGGTCATTAGACACAGGAGGAGATGGAGGGATAGATAGGGATTGAGAAATTTGGTGAAGATAGCAGAGGAAGAATTGCGCAGTGGGGTCTTTAAGGGATTTCTTTATCTGTCTTGCAGAGAGAAGGTTGCAAGTAGGTAAGGAAGGGGAAGAAGGGAATTGAGGTAGGGTGATGTCTGTGCCGTTATGCTTGATGATGACATGGTCATGGGTCCAGTCAATGGACGGATTCTTGGCAGAAAGCCATTTTCTTCCAAGAATGACATCGTGACCTTTCAAGGGAGCTTGCTGAAAGTAGAGCTTGTCCTTGTAAGATCCGATGGTGCAGTTAACGGGATAAGGGACAAGGCCACACGAGAGGGATGACCCGTCGGCAAGTAAGACTGTCTGAGGCTTTATGTCTGATTGGAGAGGGAGGGATAATTCAGAGACCAGTGAGGAAGAGATGAAATTAGAGGAGGCACCACTGTCAATCAAGGCTTTAACGACTCGGCCTCGAATGGTCATAGAGAGGTAAAGGGGTTTAGATGGAGAAGGGTTTTCAAGGGAAGCGATCATGGGGCTATGGGTTGCACCAGAAAGTCGCCCCGCACTTACTGGTGACCACCTTTTCCAGGGGTAGGAAGAAGTGGTTTTGAATTTGGAGGATTGCGGCAGAATCGCCAGATGTGACCTTTCTTGCCGCACTTGAAGCAGACGACGGAGGGGTTCTGATTCCGCTTCTTCTCCATCACATCCAGGTCCATCGGAGCAGGTTCTTGCTGAGCATAGCCTGTTGAAACAGAGGGCTGATAGGAGGGAGCAAAAGGGAGCAACGGGGCGCGAGGAAACCTTGCTTTGTAAGCAAATTGAATTGAGTCATACCGTTCAGCGACTCTGATCATTTCCTCAAGCGCCGTGCAATCCCTCAGCTCAACCTCCATACGCACGTTCTGCTTCAACCCACGCTTGAAGCGGTCCATGCGTTCAGCGTTGGAGAGGTCGGGGATTTCCTGGGCGATGTCGCGGAAGTTGGCAGCGTACTCTTGAACGGATTTCAGCTGCTTGAGAGCCGCAAGTCGATCACGTGCCTTGATGCTCGGATTCACCGGTTGGAAAGCGGCCGTGAACGCCTGCGTGAAGTGCTGCCACGAGGTGATGGAGATGTGTGCAGCTTGCCACCAAGCAACTGCGGAGCCGCGGAGTAACGTGCCGGCAAAGGCGCTCCATTCGGAAGGTGCAACGTGGCTCAGCGTCAAGTACTGCTCCACTAAAAAGAGCCAACGACTAACAACGGGTTGACTTTTGCCTGGGATGAAGAAATCGGGAATCGCCGGTCTAGCGCGCTGATTATCTCCAGAAGGCGTAGCAGGAGGAGGATTCGCTGCTACCGCACCGGTTGCAACCATACTAGCTTGCAACTCAGCTCGCAAGCTCTCACGAACTTCAGAAACGATTTGGGCGCGGTAATTCTCTAGAAAAGCCGCCCAATCGTCAGGAGAAGGGGGTTGCTCGGACGTCATGACGTTCTAGAAAAAAAATGCAGGAACGTGGCTCTGAGACCAAATATAACAGCTCTGGGGCTGTTAGTAGGAGTAGAGATTTGAGAGATCCTTGAAGAAAGAGTGCTAGCTTAATCACTAGATCATATGATAGCTTCCAACAAAGAAGAGAGCACACTTATACTAGGAAATCTTTTCTTGGCATCTTGATACTCCTAAAGGCGCCTAGATAAGGTCGCCCGTGGCGCCTTGGCATTTCTATCCTAGCTGGAGACAAGCAAGCAAGCTCATGATTATTTACAAGTAGCCTTGCCTTGTTGTCTCTCCTAGGAAATAGCTAAACAAGAATAGGAATTAACTATACAAGTCGTTTTCATTTTCCAAGTAGTGCTGGCGTCTTCGTCACCTTGTAGATGTCGATTGTAGTCTTTGCTGGCACTTGTAGTAGCTGCAGTAGTTAGTATCTAGGTTGCGCTGGCGCTTTCCACGCTTTGCTAGCTCTCGGAATCTGCTCTAGAGTCGTGCTGTGACTCACAGGCAGCTGTACAATTTTGGGGTTGCGGACTTGTTCAGTTCGAGGCGCACAATTTTGGTTGGACAAATCCAACCTCGAAATCTACAGTTCGCTGAGTTGGCGAACTTTTGGGTGAGTTCGCTTTCGCCTTGTAACACTGACGAGCTCGCTGCTGCTGCTGCTGCTGCTTGGGGACGATTGTAACATCTCGACACTATTCCCAAGCCGCGTTTCCTGTTCCAACATATGATTCCGTACGTTACAAAGTGACGAGGATGATTTGGAAATCCTAGGTTTGGATCAGTGGAATGGAAACTAGGTTTGGAGGATAGGTTGGGAAATGAGGTTCGGGTTGATTGGAAACCAATCGACCAATATTGACAAGTCAGCAAGGTTGGGAACTCAACCAACCAAGCCAACAAAGTCATTGGTTGGAAATCCAACCAATGGAAAAGGGGACAGCTTGGGATGGAATTACACACCTCAGCCTTCCCTATCTAAATCTCTACACCACCATTGGTTGGAAATAACCAATCATGCCACACGGGCACAAGCCCATTGTGGTGCACCCCTCCTTGTGCCATGGACGAGAGGGTTGCACCCCAAGGGGTCTAGGAGGAGAGGGAGTTCCATTAGCTCATTTTCCAATTCCTTCCCCAACTCACCAATTTGGAAGAAGGATTGCTTTGGTCTCTCAACCGAAGCCCTCTAAGGCTATCTCTAGAGTCCTCCAGAAACTCCTAAAATCATCCTATTGCCTCCAGTTTTAGTTATTGAACTTATTGTCGCTGTAATTTCGCCATTATAAACCGGTGTGGTTATAAACATGTGGGCGTTACATTGGTAATCAGAGCAAGTGTTTTCCTTGTCCTTGTGATTTTTTTATTATTATTATTTTTAAGAGGTGCTAGAGCTTGTAGTTGTTTTCTGTGAAAGAGTTTTGCGAAACTCTTGCAGATTACAAGATTTGAATCCCTCAAGTGAAGATTTCAGGCTTCATCAGCAACCTGCTACTCTTCATTATCTGCCTCAAGAAGAGTCTTCTTTGTCACTGTGGTGACAAATGCCTTGCTGGCAGATCTGACTAGATCTTGCTAGTATTCATCATTGGGTGAAGGGATCTGTTGAAAATCAATTGGAAATTTTCCTATGGATTTTTTTCTGGTTGGTTTTGCTTTATCTACTACGGTGGTAAAGAATCTTGCAACAGATCTGTTGTATGTGATTGAGATTATAGTCTATTGAAGATCTCTTTTGAGAGATTCTTGGTTATCACTGTGGTGATAACATCTTGCAATAGATTGTTTTGTAAGGGCCTTTGAAGATTTCTGCTATGGCTTCTACCAACTCCAATGCTGGCATGGAGAAGTCCGCTCCTTCTCTTGAGGAAGTGGAAGTGGGGACTGCTAATCTGGATCTTAATGCCGAGAACATGGTGGCCGATGACAACAATGCTGAGAACACCAAGGACTCGGAGGGAAACCCAGAGGAGGAAGAATTCCCGCTTGAGGGGGAGGGACAACCCTTAACCGATGAGGTTAAGAAGCTCCAGTCCAAAGTGTCTGACCAGCGCATCACCATCATCCAGCAGCAGGTTGTCATTGATAACCTGAAGCATCGGATCTCCACCCAGGAGGGAAAGCTTCACAACCTGGAAGCTGAGCTTGGTTTTTCCAAGCATGATGCGAGGGACTCTACTAGGCAGCTTGCCAGACAGACTGCAAGGATCACTGAGCTTCATAACTTGATCCGGCAGCTGAGGAGGGACACCATGTTTCACCCTGCTGCAAGGGACGCACCTGCTAACTCTGGCAGTGGTCCTTGTCGCCTTCCTCGCTCGGCTTCGCCCTCCGCTGCAGCACCCGTACCTGGATCGTTGGCGCAAGCTCTCTGCCTATTGCTTTGCAGACGTTCTTCCATGGTAAGACCAAGGTTGGGGCATGGCTCGCATTGGCGGACGAACTGCTCAAGGTCTACCATGTGCACGAGGATGCCCGGGTCGTTGCTGCAACTACAGCGCTGGATGACACTGCGCACAAGGTGGTCCATGGGACCAGGCTGCAGGCGGATGTGGACAAGAAGGCTTTTGGGTGGGAGGAATTTTCCTCCGCACTCAAGCAACTTTCCAGGTCCAGCTGACTCAGCTGGAGGTCCGTAGCCGCCTCGAGAAGCTACAGTGTGGGGACCGCACGGTCCAGAAGTACACCCTGGAGTTTGAGGAAATCTGACCAGCCTAGAGTTTCTTCAAGGGCCTTCCTGAGCACCTTCAGACTGTCCATATCACTGATGGGTCGGGGGTTCCTGGCAGTCCTATGAGCAAGTGAAGCGTGTGGTTGGGACCACCGATAAGCATTTCCATGCTTATGCCAAGGCTTCTCAGCCGCAACAGTTGGCCAAGCCGATTCCTACCCCTAGGGGTCCTTCTAGGTCCCCTGCGCCTCAGTGGAAAGACAAGAGGCCCTTCACCCAGCAAGGGCAGCAGAATGAGCCTAAGACCAAGAAGGCTAATGAGGGGGGAACTGATGGTCCTGTCTATTGCTACAAGTGTGGCAAGCCTGGCCACAAGGCTTACGCTTGCCGCCACCGCAAGGGGGTGAAGCACTCCGGCAAGCCTAAGCTGAATGGCAAGGGCAACGACGGCGGAGCATCAGGTGGCTGCCAGGATTTTGCAAAGCCCAACTAGGGAGTGGGTACCTAGCTGGAGTGGTAGATCAAGAGGATGATAGTATTGTCATTCAGGGTGATGACTTGAGAATCTCGCTGGTCGAAATATCTCTCGTTTGTTTGCTTTTTCTTTGAGTGAAGAGTCTTTGTTTGCCTCTCGATTGCACCCACTTGAGACAATAACAATTGAAGCATTGAGGGATAACTCCTTAATAATTTGTTGTGATACTCACACATTGCCTTCTATAATCGAAGTGGTGGGTCGTTGCACCCAGGAGCACCCTCTAACAACAGTTGGACTGGTGACTCGCAATCCAAAGGGCACTTTATTCCACTTGTTTAAGCGCTGGGTAATTCTTGCAGAATGTGATAAGGGTCACCACGTGTGGTGGACAAAAGCCCATTCATTCTGACGAAGTAACCACAAAGTCCGGGCATATTATCTGCCTCCGACCAACTTTGTTGCATGTCCCATTCGACCTCGGCACCAACAAAATCTGTTGTTTGCAGGTCGTATCAATGGCAAACCTGCAAAGGTTCTTGTGGATACTAGGGCAACTGTTTCACTAATTGATGAGAAGTGGATAGAGAGCGAAGGATTCCTACTCAAGGGACCTTCCTGCCCTATCCGAATTGGAGACGATCGAGTTATTCCAAGTAAAGGTTCCGCACTAATTAACCTGGATATCACAGGTTATCAGGAGATGATCCAAGCCTATGCCTTACCGCTTCTAGGAATGCCTTATCACAGGTTCTTGGAATGGATTGGCTACGACCCAATGAGGTGATCCTCAACTTTCATGACAATATGTTGTCGTTTCAAAAGGGGGCGGAGACAATCCAATGGGCGGTTCCAACATGTGAACGAGGGAACGGGAAGCCCAGAACATGTTCACACAACGTAAAGTTTGCGTCAGCCAGTCAATTTAAGGGACACATGAAGGGAGTTAACACTCTCTTTATTGTTCAATTTGAATTGGATCCTGCTAGTACACAAGTCATTGAGGACTTCCCACCTCAAATGAAGCGATTGGTGGAAGAGTACAAGGAGGTTTTTGAAACCATCCCAGATGGGCTTCCACCGGATCACACAGTCGGGCATACCATCCCAGTGGAGCCGGGCAAATCTCCACCGTTTCAAAGGACAATGAACGATGTATTTAGGGATGCAATTGGCCAATTCGTTTTGGTATACCTAGATGATATTCTCATGTATTCCAAGACTAAGGAGGAGCATACTCAGCATCTGAAATGGGTGCTGGGAAAACTGTGAGAGCACAAGTATTTCGCACGCTTATGGAAATGCCATTTTCTATAAGCGATAGTTGGAATACCTTGGGCACATTGTGGGAAACGATGGTCTCAAAGTAGATCCTAAGAAGGTGACGACAGTTAAGGAATGGCCTGTGCCACAAGATGTTGGGTGGGTCCAATCGTTTCTTGGACTTACGAATTATTTTCGTCGCTTTCTGGAAAACTACTCTACCATCGTCGCCGCTGAACACCCTGACCCACAAAGGCTGTGTGTGAGAGTGGACACCACAGTGTCAGGAGGCCTTTCAAGAGGTCAAGAGAAAACTGACCAGTGCTCCAGTGCTAGTATTACCAAACCCAAGAAAACCGTATGAGGTCGTCACTGATGCTTCAACGGTCGGTATTGGAGCAGTGCTCTTGCAAGCAGGACGCCTTGTGGCATTTGAGAGTCAAAAGCTCTCCCCGGCAGAGCAGCGCTACACCACCACTAAGCAGGAATTGCTCGATGTGGTGCATGCGCTTAGAACATGGCGATGTTATTTGGAAGGTGTGGACTTCGTGGTTACGACTGACCATTGTCCTAACACCTATTTCTCTACGCAAGCCACACTCACTCAACGCGAAGCTTGGTGGGCTGAACTCCTTAGTGGGTTCACATTCGACATTCGTTATTGTGCAGGTTCAACGAACAGACAGCTGATTGGGGCAGCAACCGTGCTTAGTGATGCCGAGCCTGCGGTAGTCTTGGCTGCTTGCTTTGGAATTTTGACGGTGGTGAAAGTGAGCGAGATTACCTTCAGTGGTTTTCTGAAACAAATCCGTGCAGGATATCACATAGATTCCTTGTTTATGACCCCACAGAACAGAAGGAATCTCCTTTGGGAGCATGAGCTCTGGTGGCATGGCAAAGAGATCGTTGTGCCACACATTGGCAATTTGCAGAATGATATCCTCAATGAGGTGCATGCTACTCAGTACAGTGGACAATTGGGTATAAACAAGACCCGGTGGACCCTACATGATGTGTATTGGTGGCCGGGATTAAGTGGAGATGTCCAGCAGTTCATCGCGCGTTGCGATACGTGCGCACGCACTAAAACGGACACTCACAAGCCGAGCGGTCTGCTTCAGCCTCTCGATATCCCTGACGAGCCTTGGGAGAGTGTGTCACTTGAATTTATCACTGACCTACCCAAGACTAGAGATGGACATACGGCAATCTTGATATTCGTGGATCGCCTGACTAAAATAGTCCATTTTGTGCCCACAACAACGGATGTGTCAGCGGAAGATATGGCTAAGTTGTTCGAGGCGCAAATGCTTTGTTAATTTATCGGCCAAACAAAGGATGATTGAGACGAGTTGCTACCCATGGTGGAATTTGTAGTCAACAACTCGGCGCATGACAACACTCGTGAGAAACCCTTCATCCTTAATTGTAGTCGGCAGATTGTTCGGCGGATTGAGAATTCCTGCCGCGAAAGACTTTGTTGCAAGGCAACAAGATGCACTGCAATCAGATCATCGCTGGCTTCAACTTGCTCAGCAACGCCAAAAGTCTTAGCTTCAACTTGCTCAGCAACGCCGACATGAAGCGCCGGGACGTATGACATGAGAGATAAAGTACTCTTAAGCACAAAGAACATTCGACTTAAGATCCGTGGAGCACGGAAGTTGTTCCCTCAATGGATTGGGCCGTTTGAGGCGACTCAGTGGGTTGGTGCAATAGCTTACAAGTTAAAGCTACCGGAAACTTTGCAGATTCACAATGTCTTCCATGTGTCTCTGTTGAACAAGTACGTTGCTGAAGGCAAGTACTTGCCACCACCAACCATCGTCCTAGGGGAGGAACTCTATTATGAGGTTGAACGGGTGCTCATGCACCGTTATTGACAGCGCGGCTGCAAGACAGTAAGAGATTTCCTCATCAAATGGAAAGGCTATGCGCGTGAACACAATTCTTGGGAGCCGGAAGAACATCTGACTGAGACTGTGGCCCAGTCTTACATGGAAGACGTGGCTCAGCATGTGCTGCCACAACCAGCGGATGGTGTTGACCCTGGTCGTAATGTGGTTTGACGTTCTCGAAGCACTCGCTCTTTGAAGCACTCTACGGCAATGAGGACGTTGCCAGCTAGAGGGGGAGGAGTGTAACATCTTGACACTATTCCCAAGCCGCGTTTCCTGTTCAAACCTATAATTTCGTACGTTACAAAGTGACGAGGATGATTTGGAAATCCTAGGTTTGGATCAGCGGAATGGAAACTAGGTTTGGAGGATAGGTTGGGAAACGAGGATCGGGTTGATTGGAAACCAATCAACCAATATTGACAAGTCAACAAGGTTTGGAGCTCAACCAACCAAGCCAAGAAAGTCATTGGTTGGAAATCCAACCAATGGAAAAGGGGACAGCTTGGGATGGAATTACACACCTCAGCCTTGCCTATGTAACTCTCTACACCACCATTGGTTGCAAATAACCAATCATGCCACATGGGCACAGGCCCATTGTGGTGCACCCCTCCTTGTGCCGTGGACGAGAGGGTTGCACCGCAAGGGGTTTAGGAGGAGAGGGAGCTCCATGAGCTCATTCTCCAATTCCTTCCCCAACTCACCAATATGGAAGAAGGATTGCTTTGGTATCTCAACCCAAGCCCTCAAAGGCTATCTCTAGAGTCTTCATACTTAGCCAAATTCTTGGCGTTTTCCTTCAGAAAATCCTACAATCATCCTATTGCCTCCAGTTTTAGTTATTGAACTTATTTTCGCTGTAAGTTCGCCACTATAAACCGGTGTGGTTACAAACCGGTAGGTGTTACAACGATATTGTTGCTGTTGTTGCAACGACTGCTCTACAGACACCTTGAGGAGTCTTGTCTTGATCTCTGAGACTCGCTTCTATCGATGGCTGCATCTTTGTCATGACTTTCGGCTTTGAAGAGTCTTAAGATCATCAACTGTGACATTGCATCGCTGCCCCAAGATCTCCACACCCTTGCTTAACTTCGGGAGTTGGATCTTCTTGTGTGCTCCAGAATCTTCACCTGCCCACCAGCATTACCCTCCGCCCATCCCTTCAAAGCGTTTCCCTTTACGGTTGCTATGGTCTCAAGTGCATAGTCAAGGAGATTGAGGTCGAATTAATACATTAAAATATCAAGATAAAAAATGTATTTGATCCTAATGTTTTACAACATGCAAATCAATAACCCATTTTCGGCTCAGACGTGGTTGTTGCGCGGAATGATGCGCGATCACTTCACCAGATGATGTGTCCCACAACAATAAAACATCGCCGAGGACTCTGCAGCTGCCCAATCCAGCACGGGCTCCCTCTTGTGTCAAATCTCGTTTGAGTATCGCCCTCCGATTCGGGCATCGCATGTGGTTGCACTTGCGCCACACGGGGCATTGACAACAAGCTTGTATGCTAAACCCGTGCATGCTTTTACAGCCAACCAATTGCTTGTGGCCGGGCGACGGTGACCTGTTTGCTCTCGTATTTTGGACTCGGTGCAATACAACGTCCACAAAGATCAATAATTATTTTGACATTTTTATCAATAGTGAGTAAAAGCTCACCTCGCTTGATCTGCATATTTTTTTAGGGTCCAAGGTCATGGAAGAAGCAGAGGAGGGAGATGAGAGCGACGAGGAGGGTGAGGAGGAAGATAAAATGTTGGAGGAATATGAGGAGGAGGATGAGGACAATGATGGTAGATAAAGTAGAGATTATCAAGGCTTTACCTTGGGATGAGTGCAGCCCAGGGATCTTAGGCAGAGACTAATTCCTTTGAGTGGTTGGTGTGAGAAGAAGTGATTGATTAAAACAAAGAGCATAGAAGGTGCTGTAGCAATTATAATGTCGCGGCGCACATCGCCTCATTATTCTCAACAAGTGGTTACTGGTCATATGAAATCCCGCGAGACTTTACTTCAGCCAAAGTGTTAGTTGAGTGTCTCAACCGATGACGAGTACCGTAGCACATTTGACTCTTCTATCCTCGATGTTTCCTTACTTGCGTGTTGCATAAACCTCAATACTCCTGAAATGCTTATGTATGACATTCGTCATTTCCGACACTCCCCTTCATTTATGGAGTGTCAGTGCGTTTGAGGTTGGTGCCGTATTGCAGTCCAGTCAAGAGCATGCAATACTCTGACTTCGGATTCGTGGTCAAGTGGTCGGCTGCCATTTTGGTAGTGGGACAGTAGGCCAGCTTGTTTTTTCCCTGCTCGATCTCTTTCATGAAGAAGTAGCGAGGCGAGATATGCTTCTTCTGATTTGCAAAGCCACTTTTGATCGTGGATTGGTTGTCGCAGAAGAGGGAGAAGCTTGGTAACTTCGCTATTTTTGCTTCTTCTAGTAGCTTACGAAGTTAGAGTCCTTCCTTTGTGGCTATGCAGAGAGCGACATATCGGCTTCAACAGATGAGAGAGATATTAGCTCTAGCTTTCTCGATTGCCAGAAGATCATGCCGATAGGTTCCAGACGATAGACGTAGCCTTTTCGCAAGCGCCTATTGTCTTTATCGCCGGCATGGTCGGCGTTGAAATAGTCGATAGAAACCACCTTGTGGTAGGTGTGGCTGATCGTGGGAGTCGAGACAAAGTAGAGGAGTGCTCGGTCGAGTTCCTCCATATTCTCCCCTTCCGGTCGCTTAAGGCACATAGCGAGCTGGCTAGCCGAGTACGACAGGTCCGGTCGGCAGGTCACGACGACAAAGAGTAGGCATCCCAGCTTCTGTTAGTGGTTACAAATGCTATCAGGCGAGTCTGGGGTATTGTTTGCCACGTGAGTTGGCTGGACATAGCGATACAGAGTCAAGATTGCTGTCAAAGAAAGGGCGAAACGCTTCGCTAGGATCTCAGCATACTTTGATGTGGAGAGGTGAATCCTGTCAAAGTTGTCGCTAATGTTGAGTCCCAAATACTGGCTAACTGTAAGGGAGACGGTTAGCATGAGGTTTGTCTGGGGCTTCCCATCAAACCAGGTTGTGCAAACCTGATGCGGATGAGGCAAGCGAGGAGATATTGCTGCCATAGCCGAGGGGCTTGTTTGATCTTGTAGAGGGACATGATTAGCTGAGAGGCCGGGGTGGGATCCTCAACAAAGGCATGTGGCTGCTCCACGTAGATTTAATCGTTCACGGGGGTGTAGAGGAATGGGGTGGCGATGTCGATCTGTCAAAGTGGAAGATTCCGAGCGGCAGCTACAGTGACTGAAACAATTGTCCGGATGTTTTGCATTAATTAGGGTTTTTTAGCTTTCCGACCAGTGTACATAAAGTCTTAATATTTCATGGTGGTACGATTTGGGAGGGGCACATAGTGGATGTGTTCACAATGCTAAATTCCATAATAGTACATTGGGTCTAACTTAGTGCCAGAAGATATACAAAGACTACATCTGGACAATTATTTCCCAGGACAAAGAGCAAACTTCCGAGCAGCGTTTCTAGTACCTAGTCCACCAACACTTGACCTTGATAACCTCCTGCACCCTCCTAGGCATGTTATCTATGAGGTTAGTGCAAACTCTTACATGGATCTTCTCGCACTCTTCCTGGACCCACCCTTTTGCATAAGGGGGTGCGCACTAGGAAAATCGCAAATTAATTGAACGAATGCTAGAGTATTGTGCACGATTTCATATTGAATGTTATCTCTAAGACTAGCCACGCCAAGGTGTGGCCAAAGATGTCATGAATCAATTAGTCCCATCTTATCATGAATCATCTTCGTCGTACCGTTGTAGGGTAATTACGAGCAGAGTGACAGAAACTAGCGTGTCCGCTTCGAAACTTAGGGAAACATAGCATGGTCGACTATGAACCCATGCGCTAATAGAATCATGTTAAAATCTGCGGGTCTCGTCATGGTGCATCAGTCGAAGAAGCCCCGACTGGTGGGGAAGAATATCCGGGTTCAGGTTTGGTGAGGAAGAGGGTCACTCCAGTGCTACAAACTCATGCTCTCCAAGCCATTCCAAGCCTAGGCGGGACACGTGGCTTAGAATGGCTTAAAGAGCATGAGTATGTTACGCTGGAGTGACCCTTTTCCTCACCATATCTCAACTTGGATATTCTTTCTGAACAGTCGCGACTTCTTCGACTACTGCATCGTGACGAGACCTACGGATCCTAGCGCGATTCTAATAGTGCAAGGATGCACAGTCAACCATGCTATGTTACCCTAATTTTCACGGCAGATACGCTAGTTTTCGTCACTCTGCTCGTAATTTTACCATACAACGGTACGACGATGACGATCCATGATAAGACGGGACCAATCGACTTATGGCATATTTGGCCACACCTCAGTGTGGCTAATCTTAGAGATAACATTCAATATGAAATCGTGCACAATACTCTTGTTGCGTACTCCTCACGATGCGCCAACGTGAAGTCAGCGGCAAGGGACTCAGGACGAGGGGAGGGACAACAGCTCACTAGTAATGTGGGACTCCAGCAGCTCGCCATCCACTCGCTGGCTCACCAGCTGCCGGCGGAGAGTGAGAAGCCAGGGAGTGAAGCCAACCACCCGACCTTCGGCGTCCAGCCAAAGGACAAACCCCGACGAGGTCATCATGCCGGCAGGAGAGGCGCCGAGGAGCTCCAGAAACGAGGAGGAGACTAGTGGGAGGTACCGGTGCTAGTGGCTGCAGGTGCACTAACGACGGCAGCGGCAGTGGCGGCTGTGGCCGTAGCAGCTGGCCAGCACCTGGCAGGCGGCCAACAGCAGGCAAAGCACGGCAGCAGCACGCAGCTGGCAGTTGGCAGTGGGCTGCGCACTGACAGCGCGCAGAGCGGGCAGTGTGGAGCTGACGGCAGGCAGCTGGTTGCAGCGAGCAGCGTGTACAGTGGGCGACGCTCTGCTGGCGGCGAGCAGCGGGTAGCGCAGAGGCAGGGCGGCGGTCTAGGGCTAGAGCGCAAGCTGGGGTGGCAGACTAGGTCCTAACCTAGTCTGAGGTGAGCTATTATGGGAGAGGAGTGGGGAGCACCTAGGGCAGAAGCGCAACGGCTAGGAACTAAACTAGCATGATACCATATCGAGAGAGAGAGAGAGAGAGAGAGAGAGAGAGAGAGAGAGAGAGAGAGAGAGAGAGAGAGAGAGAGAGAGAGAGAGAGAGAGAGAGAGATAGAGAGAGAGAGAGAGAGAGAGAGAGAGAGAGAGAGAGAGAGAGAGAGAGAGAGGGGGGGGGGGGGGGGGGGGGGGGGGGAGAGAGAGAGAAGAGTTGACTAGGGCAAGGCAAGAACAGAGAATGTATCTAAGTGTTGTACCCCATATAAACTGCACCTAGCTAGGTAATAGTTTATATATTCCTAACACACATATATATATATGAACTCTAACTGGCGTGCGTAGGAGCACGGTTGGCATTTCCTTCGTTAAGCGGTTGTGTGGGTTTTGCCTCTCCTACCATGCTAGTGTGCATCGGGCACATGTCAATTGACTATCTCAACTGACGACAAGTACCACAGTTGATTTGTTTATCTATCCTCAATGTTGCCTTACTCGCGTGTTGCATAAACCACGATAATCCTTGTTAGAGTGACAAGAAAAGTTGGATTAGGAAGGGAGAGGGGGAGATACATGTGCAAGAGTTGTACCCCCTGCTTGACAAGGTAGTCGCGAAGAGGACGACGAGCGTTACCCATCTCAGATTCAGGAACCCAGCTATCCTCAGAACGATCATAACCCTTCCAATGAATGAGAAGCTCCATGGTGCCATTCCGCTGACGGCGGTGTGCAAGCACGGACCTCGTGCTCAGGTTCATCGTGGACGAGGACGAGCGGTCGCGGTGGTGGTTGGCGTCCGGTGAAGACCGTATTGGGATCGTTGTAAGGCTTCAGAAGTTGGACATGGAAGGCGTTTTGAATCTTACACGTAGCTGGCAGGCGTAAGCGGAAGGTAACAGGAGTGATCTATGCTTCGACGAGAAAGAGCTCGCAGAAGCGAGGTCAAGTTTGCGGGTGTCGAGTAGAACGTGGTCTCCCACAGTGATGGTGTGGTCAGTGCAGTGACGATCGGCCTGTCGCTTTAATTGCTGCTGAATGTCGAGGAGGCGCTTGTTGGTCCGATCCCAAAGCTGATGCATGGTCATGATGAAGTCGTGTGCGGGTAGGACTATGGCTGGTACTGTTGGTTTCTGTGGTGTGAGCGGGTTGCATTTGACCAGTAGCAGCGTGAGTGGCGTTGTTGTAGGCAAACTCCAGGACGGGTAGATGCAAATCCCATTTAGAGATCTCGTCCTTGCATGCTGCACGGAGGAGTTGCTCTACAATTTGGTTGAGGCGCTTGGTTTGTCCATCTGTTTGTGGATGGTAGGCGGATGACATGGCGAGTTTGGTCCCGAGCAGAGACATCCAAAGTGATGAGTGTGGTTGGAATGCCATGATGTGAACTTGAGGTCTCAGTCGGAGATGAGTGTGGTTGGAATGCCATGATGTGAGATGATGTAGCCAACGAACCGTTGTGCTGTCTCCTCGGTGCGTGCTGTCGTGCTTTTTGAGATGAAGTGTCCCATTTTGGAGAATTTGTCGATGACGACGAGGATTGTGTCATGACCACTTGTGGTAGTTGGTAACACAGTTATGAAGTCAGTGATAGCAGTGATAAGCATAGAGACAACCTCAGGAGGAGCAGTTGGGTCAGTGACAAGGGACGCAAGCAAGCGGGAGATGATTGGACAAGCCGTGTGAGCAAAGTCAAAGTGAGGAGCAGGGGACAGCGGGAGCGACGTCTAGGGGGAAAACGGAAGAAAGGGGACTGGAGGAGCATGAGAACAAAGGACCATAGGGTGGACACTAGCACAAGGAGAGATAGGACGACCACCAGGGGGGCGACAAACCGAGTTGGGAAGGACGGAGAACTGGGGACGAGTGGGAACGGAGGACAGGACAGGGGACGGAGGAGAGCGAGGGGGTAAATGAGCCGGAGAGGAGTCCACGGGGGGGAGGGAACAGCGGGCCGTAGACAGGGTCGGTCAGGAGGGGGGACAATGTAGGAGGGATGGCGGTCGGCTAGGGGATCCGGAGGAAAGGCCAAGGAGACGAAGGGCAGACTGCGGTCGCTTCTGCTGCTGTTACTGCTGCTGCTGCTGCTGGGGCTGCTGCTGCTCCCGACCCATACTAGGACCCCAAGCCCCAACACCACCAGTTCTCTCCAAGCCAGCACCACCAGAACCAGCACCCCCAGAGTTTGCATCCCCATAACAAACACCCCCAAAATCAGCACCCCCCGAACCAGCACCCCCAGAGCCCAGTGTTCCCCGCTGCTGCGAGGAGGGAGGCTGCTGAGGTGCTTGGGGCACCAGGGTTGGGGGGGAGGAGCCGCAGGGGCGGCAGGTGCACCCCTAGTAACGGGGACCCCAGTGTCAGCAGACTCCCCCACGAGCCCAGCCGAGGGTAACGGGGTGGCGTAAGAGATACCCAACGTGGCGGGCGGGGTGGGAGGGGTGCGACAGGTGGGGTCGGGGCGAGGTAGAGAGGAGTAGGAGGCACACGAGGGCCACAGTGAGGGAGGCAGGTATAGTAGGGAACCATCTCGTCGAAGGTAACGTCACGCGAGCGGTAGAAATGGTGGTGTACCAGGTGGTAGAACAGCCAGTCAGGGGCATCAAGCGGAAACCCGAGGAAGACACAGAGAAGAGTGTGGGCTGAGAGCTTGTCCACACCAGTGGCGTGGACGTGAGCAATGCTGCCCCAGACATGGTACGCAGAGGTGTTACCAGGGGTCCCGGTCCAAAGGAGGGTCAGCGAAACCTGTGGGCGTAAGTAGCGCAGCCACATGTTAAGCGGGTGAGCTACGTAACACACTGCGAATGGCCACAGAAAATGGGGTGCATCGGCGTGGGCCAAGGAGGTGCGAGCTACCTTGAAGACTAGGCCGATGCATTGCTCAGCGACCCCATTCTGCTGCAGGGAGTGTGGTAGTGTATACGTAGGTGATGCCCTCCACACAGTAGAACACTCCAAGACGGTCGGAGGCGAACTTGCCACCACGGTTGGAGTGCAGACGGACCACCGGCAGGTGACGCTGGGTGCATTGAGCAACCATGGGATGAGAGCATCACGCACATCGGCCTTCTACTCCAGCGCGAACACCGTGGTAAAGCACATGAAGTCATCAATAACGACCAAGAAGAAGCACTCACTTCTAAGTCCATGGACCAGGGCAGGGCTACAGGCTACGTGACTCTCGTGGCCAGGAAAGGTGGTGGTGACTCCTAGTCCTGAATGTGACCTATACCAACTAAGTTCCTGGCAAACGTAGGGATATGCAGACCTGTGAGGGAGCCAGAGGGGACAGGTGGACAGGGGAGAGCTGTGGTGCTACGTGCGACTGCTGTGGTTGGGGAGTCTGCTAGGGAGACCGGTACCGATGCAGGAAGGGGGTGAGAGCAGTTTGGTCTCGGAAGAAGTAGTGGGGCACGCCAGAGTCAAGTGTGAAGAAGAGGGCTTCTGTAGCAGGGGCTAGCGAGGGAACGCTAGGAGAGCCTTCGCCTGACGCAGTAGGGGATCCTAGACTACACACAGCAGTGGATCCTAGACTACAAATAGCTGGATAAAAGGAACCGACAACACTAGAGTCACCAGCATACATAGAGTACATAGCATGTCCTATCTGAATCACATCGAGATCAAAGATCCGAATGCCATGACGGAGCAAAGATGGCCAGTCAGGTACCTGCTGCTGGAGTCCAAACTAGCACACGTAGAGGTTGTCTAGGCTATGGTAATAGCAAGCGGCGGGGTGGCCCGTGCGCCCGCAAACCTGGCCAGGCTGAGGGCCAGTCAGCAGCTTTCACATACTGGTCACCCCCTCCACCCAACGCTGCCGACGCCCTGCGACCCTTGCCCCCGTTGCCCTTGTCCCTGTTACCCGAGGAGCGACTGGGCGTGGTGACCGATATAGTTGTCTCAGTGACCTCTGCAACAGAGGCGGAGGCCCCAGAGACAGGGAGATGGGGGGAAGAGCAGCCCTGAAAGATGGGGACCGCCACCGTATCAATGGCGTCAGCAATGGCATGGAGGCGCGTCTCCATTCCAGTCAGGGCTGTGAAGAACTCAATGATACTAGGGGTAGTGAGGGGCTGTGCGAGGAAAGCGTCTCGCGCAGGAGCGAGACATACAGGGAGGCGGGTTTCAAGGAAGTACAGGGTCATGTAGATGGGCGGGAAGTAAGTGGTGCACTGGTCCTCAAGGCAGGCTGCATGCCAGCGAGCCTAAAGGGAGTGCAAGTGCGCGACTAGGTGCGCGACAATGGAGAAGGAAGCAAGGTCGCGGAAAAGAAACGGCAGCAGGAGACGACATAGGGTAGCACAGGACTGGGTAGATTAGCGGGCGACAACTGGGTCGCCATGGCGGCAGTGGGCTGCGAGGGGTAGCAATGGCGGTGGCTGCTAGCTGCAATAGGTGGCATGAGGAGGCTGCGGACGGCGGCAGCAGCGAGTGGCGGCGTCAAGTGGCTGCAAGTGGCGGCAGCAGCGGGCTGCGAGCGGCGGCAGCGGGCGACGACAGCAGCAAGTTGCTAGCGGGCGGCGACAGTGGACGGCGGTAGCAGCAGGCTGCTAGGGATAGCAGCAGTGGGGTGGCGGCAGCAGGCTGCGAGCGGCAGCAGCAGGCTGTGAGTGGCAGCAGCGAGCGGCGGCAGCAGCCTGCAGGCGGCAAGCTGCTGGTGGCACCCTGCTGGCGGCAAGCTGCTGGCAGTGAGCAGCTGGCGAGCTGCTGGCAGCGGGTTGCTAGGAAGGAGCCAGCAGCACACTGTCGGCGGCGAGCTGCTGGCGGCGCACTGCTGGCGGCCAGCTGCTGGCGGGCTGCTGGCAATAGGAAGCTAGCAACCTGCTGGCAGCAGGTTGCTAGGACAGAGCCGGCAACGTGCTGCTGGCGGCGTGCTGGTGGCGAGCTGACGGGCAGCGAGGTGGCAGCGAGCGGCGGCAGCGAGCGAGCGAGCTGCGAGGGGGAGGGGAGGGGGGGGGTGTGTGGGGGGGGGTTTGGTTTGGCGGGGGTGGGGGTAGGGGTCTGGCATGGGCTGGCGCTGAGCTGGCATAGGCTTGCATTGAGCAGGCAGGCGTGGGCTGGCGTTAAGCGGGCTGCGGGCGGCAGTATTATGCTGTGAGCAGCGCAACAAGGGAGAGGCGAGGAGAAGACTAGGACTAGGGGCGGGCGGCTAGGAGGTGAGGGAGCGGCGAGAGCCTAAGAGGTGAGCTAGAAGCTAGGGGCGGAAATGTGACGAGGGGGGGTAACTAACCTAGCTCTAGATGCCATGTTAGAGTGATGAGAAAAGTTGGACTAGGAAGGGAGAGGGGGAGATACGAGTACAAGTGTTGTACCCCCTAAGAGCTGAC
This sequence comes from Closterium sp. NIES-67, assembly GCA_027943415.1. Taxonomy (NCBI): domain Eukaryota; kingdom Viridiplantae; phylum Streptophyta; class Zygnematophyceae; order Desmidiales; family Closteriaceae; genus Closterium; species Closterium sp. NIES-67. The sequence continues at coordinate 110,897 of BQMB01001101.1, forward strand.
CTAGCTATGATATATATGCACATATAGACTAACTAGGATATATTTGTTAGTTGACACTCCTGGCCGTCATAATTTCCAGCACTGTACATTTTTTCCTGCAATATCAACTTCGCAAACCAGGCCCACATGTTGGTTTTAAACCACCCTGCTTGATCAGGGTCGACTTGAAAAAAAAAACCTTTCCATCAGGGTCGGTACCAAACACAACCGTGATTTTTCAAGGTCGGTACCCGTTTCAACACTGATGCATCAGGGTCGTGTTTGCTGTGGACACTGGTTTCCCCATAGTGAGTTTATCCTGTCATGTTTTTTGAAGCCAACACCTGTGCAGTAATAAACAAGGCCGAGAGCATGACACTGCCTCTAAAGGCGTGCATCTTACGGTTTCTAAATCGTAAATTTCGCCAATTCTGAAAGCAGTTCCAGAATTTTGAGAATTAGAACAGTAAGACACACGCCCTAAGAATGAAGGGCAGGCCGCAGGTGACATTGTCGGCATAATTGGAGGGAGGTGGGGGGGTTGGGGGGGTAGGGGTGTCTGTCAGCTCTGATTCGTACGCTGATTGGTTGCAAAGGACTCGGTCTTGTTCTTCTGGGTTCTGGTCTTGATTGGTTCTGGTCTCTAGGCTGCGGGGGGTATGGGGGGGTTATTGTGATTCTGGTTGTGGGGGACTAGGTTGCGAGCTACTCTAGCAGGAATATCTCTGGCTGCAGGGGACTTCGCCAAAAAATCATGGGTTGCGAGGGGTGTGGTGGAGGGGATGTCTCTGGCTGCTGGGGACTTGCCAAAATTCACTGGGTTGCGAGGGGGGGATGTCTCTAGCTTTAGGGTACTTCGCAAAAATTGCTGGTTGCAGCATGGTTGGGGGGGGAGGAAGAGGGGGGGCACTCTATCATAAATTCACCAGTCCTAACCACTGGGATAAGAAGGGATGTCCTCAAGAGAGTTAGGCTCCATATATCCACCTTCCCTATGGAAAGCCTCCCTAGCACCCTCCCTAGAGAGAGAGGAGGTTTGACAGGGCTATCTCAGTGCCACGACACACCCCTCGTTGGGATAGCGTGTACACCAGGAATTGAACCCTGGATCGCTTTGATACCATGCGATAAAGTCACCAAACCTAACCACTGGGACAAGTAGGGCTGTCCTCTTGAGAGTTATGCTCCATATATCCACCTTCCCTAGGGAAAGCCTCCCTAGTACCCTCCCTAGAGAGAGAGGAGGTTCGACAGGGCTATCTCAGTGCCACCACGACACACTCTACCATTGGCAGGGAAATTTCTGCTAATTTCGGAAGATCTTCTTTCAGAGTGCATACGTGATATTACACTGACGCATCAGTGTCGACCCACAAAAATATCATTAAGTCACCAGTCCTAACCACCAGTCACCAGGGCTATCCTAGTGCCACGGCACACCCCCTGTTGGGATAGCGTGTACACCAGGAATGGAACCCTGGATTGCTCTCATACCAAGTCACCAATCCTAACCACTGGGACAAAAAGGAATTTCCTCAGGAGAGTTAGGTGTCAACATATATATATATATACATGTGTGTGTGTAGGCTAGGCAGGTGAATTACTCTGACTGATTCCTACCGTAGAGAGTACAACCCACTTCTTGTACTTCTCTCTCTTCACTTGTCAACTCTCTTCTCTCGCCATTTTCTTCCTACCTAGCTAAACCCTCACTTAGCTATTCAAACATGGTATCAGAGCAGGTTGTTTCTACTGCACCTCCTATTTGCGCTTCCGTCGCGCACTCCTCCTCTCACTTTCACGTCGCCATGGCGGCCTCGTCGCGCTGCTGTGGCGGTGTCGTCGTGCTGCCGTGGCGGCTTCGATGCGCCAGCGCATGGATGGCTGCGGCCAGTGCGCTGGTTTAGCGCCAGCCCCCACGCCATGCCTGCATGCCAGCTAGTTCGCCAGCCAGGGCGGCTCGCTAACCGGCGTCGCCGCCGAAGGCTTCCCCCTCCTCCCCCCCCTCCTCTGCATTTCCCCCTCTTCCCCGCCGCAGCTGCTGGGGGTCTCGTGCCGTTCTCCCCTGTCGATGTAGAGCGTGCCGCGCCGCCGGGTGCCTCGGACACCACCGCCGCCGCAGCCGTCGACGCCGCCGCCGCCGCCGCCGCAGGTGCTGCAGCTCCGCTGCCGCCCGCCGCCGCCGCCGCTGCCGCTGTCCCCGCCGCTGACGTCGCCGTCTCACATGCCGAGGGGTCGACCCGCTGTAGACTCCCAAAGCTGCTGCTGGGTATGGGGGTGTTAGGGCTTGGGGGTGTTGGGCTTGGGGGTGTTGGGCTTGTTGTGTGCTGAAACATTTTCTTGCTACTCAAACTTGTGGACAAACTAGTAGTGTTGCCCTGGTCCCTTGCCTCTATGAGTAGCACCTACCAAGCCTAGGGGGTGTGTCAACATATATATATTTACATATATGTATATGTAGGCTATGCAGGTGCATTACTCTGACTGATTCCTACTGTAGAGAGTACAACCCAGTTCTTGTACTTCTCTCTCTTCACTTGTTGACTCTCTTCTCTCGCCACTTTCTTCCTACCTAGCTAAACCCTCACTCAGCTATTCAAACATTAGGCTCCATATATCCACCTTCCCCAGGGAAAGCCTCCCTAGTACCCTCCCTAGAGAGAGGAGAGGTTCGACAGGGCTATCCCAGTGCCACGACAAAAAACACTATAGAAAATCAGTATCCTTAAATAAAACGTGTCAAATTATATATTATATATATATGTGTAGGCTTGGTACGTGTGCTACAATTACTGGATCCTACTGTAGAGGGTACAACACCCTTCTTGTATCCCTCTCTCTTATAGTCCAACCCTCTTTTCGCTCGTCACTTTTCTCCCTAGCTAAAACCTCTCGCCATTCTCATGACTACCTAGCTTCTAAACTCCTTTCATCATGGTTTCAGACAGGAAGATCATGCTACGCCTTCTCCCCCCTATGCTTCCGCTACGTCCTCTCCCCCCTCCCGTCAATTTCGTGCCGCCGTGGCGGCCACATCGTGCTGTCATGGCAGCCTCGACGCGCTGCCATGGTGTCGACGCCACGCCGTGGCGCCGTCGCCGTGCTGCCGTGGCGGCGTCGACGCGCCAGCGCATGGGCGGCAGCGGGCCGCGCACCGTTTTAGGCGCCAGCCATGACGCCCGCACGCAAACCAGTGCGCCAGCCACGGGCTCCTTGCTGAAGCACACCCCCCCCCCCCCCCCCCCCCCCCTCCTCCCCCTGCGTCTCCCCTTACTCCAGCTGCAGCTTATGACTCAATACCCGGTCATCGCCGGGCCGTGCCACGCCGCCGGGTGTCCCGAGCTTTGCAGTCGCCGCCGCCACCACCGCCTCCGTCGCTGTCATCATCGTACAAGCCGTTGCTGACGCCATTGCTGCCACCCGCCGCCGATGTCACCGCTTCGCACGAGGGGTAGAAGCCACACCTGCTGCAGAACATGGGGGTGCAAGGGCTTGGGGGTGTTGCGTGTTGGGTGGGCTTTCGACTACCAAGCCTAGGGGGTGGGTCAAATCATATTATACATATATATATATATATATATATATATATATACATGTGTGTGTGTGTGTGTGTGTGTGTGTGGGCTTGGTAGGTGTCCTACAATTACTGGATCCTACTGTAGAGGGTATTGTCAACAAATATATTTATATAGCTTAGCTAGGTCATATTTGTTTATAGCCTAGCTAGTTTAGTTCTTAGTGAGTACAGCCCTAGTTTTGTATCCCTCGACATTTTTCCTTGGTCACAACTTTCCTGCTACTCTAACATGGTATTGAGCTAGGTTAGATGTTTTTTTCCCGCCTGTTCTCACGCTTCCGCCGTTACTCACGCTACCGCCGTTACTATAGCTTCTTATTTTTCGCGCGTGTGCACCTCTCTCAATTCCGCGCACTGTAGCCTTCCAATTTTGCGCACTGTAGCCTAGATGCACTCCCCCCCTAGCGTTCGTGCTGTTTCGTATGGCAGCCAGCAGGTCGGCGAGCATTCCAGCAGCACGCTAGCCAGCACGCTAGCCGACGCACCAGCCAACGCACCGGCTGGCACGCTAGCCAGCACGCCCGCCAACGCGCTAGCCAGCACGCCAGTCAACGCGCAAGCCAATGCGCCAGCCAGCTAGCCAGCACGTTAGCCAGCTAGCTAGCCAGCGCATTAGCTAGCGCGCCGCCAGCAGTGCTAGCCAACTCGCCGCTAGCATCTCCAGCCAGCTAGCAGCCAGCAGCGTCCGCCAGCACCTGCTGCCAGCTACTAGCCTGCAGCGCCTGCCAGCTCATCACTGGCCAGCTCGCTGCCGCACCAGCCACTGCCGTTGCAGCTGCTGCCCTTGCAGCCGCCACTGCCGCCACTGCCCTTGCAGCCGCCGCTGCCGCGGCTGCCCTTGCAGCCACTGCTCCGCCGCTGCCCTTGCAGCTGCCACTGCCGTTGCTGCTACTGCCGCTGCCAGGTAGTCGCCGGACAGCCACCGCCACTGCAGCCGCCACTGCTGCTGCCTGTGTCACTGCCACTGCCGCCGCTACTGCTGCCCCTGCCGCTGCAGCCCCTGCCACTGCCGCAACCGCTGCAGCCACTGCCGCAACCGCTGCAGCCACTGCCGCAACCACTACAGTCACTGCCGTAACTTCTGCAGCCACAGCTGCTGCCGCAGCCGCCGCTGCCACTGCAGCCACTGCCGCCACTGCCGCTGCAGCAGCCTGCACTGCTGCCACTGCCACTGCTGCAGCTGCTGCCGCCACTGCCGCTGCCGCCTCTGCCGCTGCAACCTCTGCCGCTGAAGCTGCCACCGCTGCCACTCCTGCAGCTGCTACCGCCACTGCCGCAGCTGCCACTGCAGCTGCCGCCACTGCCGCTGCCGCCTCTGCAGCTGCAGCCGCCAGCTGCAGCCGCCACTACCTCCGCTGCCCTTACAACCGCCACTGCCGCCGCTGCCCTTGCGGCCATCACTGCCACCCCTGCCCTTGCAGCTGCTGCTGCTGCCGCTGCCCTTGCAGCCGCCACTGCTGCCACTGCCACTGCTGCAGCTGCTACCGCCACTGCCGCTGCCGCCGCTGTGCTTCCGCAGCTTGTACTGCCGCCACTGCAGCTTATGACTGCCGCCACTACAAGCAGTACAAGCTTGTACTGCTGCTGCCGCTGCTGCCCTTGCAGCCGCCACTGCTGCCACTGCCACTGCTGCAGCTGCTGCCGCCACTGCTGCTGCTGCCGCTTGTGCTGCCGCAGCTTGTACTGCCGCCACTACAAGCAGTACAAGCTTGTACTGCCGCCACTGCTACCACTACCACAGCTGCTGCAACCCCCTGCCGCTGCCGCTGCAACCGCCAGCAGCAGCCGCCACTGCAGACGCTGCCTGTGCAGCCGCCACTGCAGCCGCCACCCTTACAGCTGCTGCTGCCACCGCTGCCCTTGCAGCCACCAATGCCACCATTGCCGCCACTGTCTCTGCAGCTGCCTCTCCCATTGCTGCCGCCACTGCCACTGCAGCCACCGCTGCCCCTCCTGTTGCCACAGCAGTCGCTAGCCGCCAGCAGCTAACCGCCGGCAACCAGCCACCGACCCCCAGCCGTCAACCGCCAGCTGCCACCACTTGTGGCCAGCCGCCAACCACCAGCCACCAGTCGCCAGTCGGCCGCCAGCCTCGTGAGTCCCTTGTGCCCTGTGGACTGTCATTCGCCCTGTGCCGCCGGTCCTAGTGACTAGCTAGCTCCTCGGCGCGCTGCTCCTAGTACCTCCTCTCGTGTGTACTTCCTCCTCGTTTGCTCCCTACACCTATTTGCAGCTTCTTGCCTCCAGCTCGCTGCCACTACTTCGGCCACATCCGCCACTGCTACTACCTCCGCTAGCGCTCCTGTAGCACCTAGTGCGTCCCACTAGTCTCCTCCTCATTTCTAGAGTTCACCAACGCCTCTCCTCTCGGCATGATGGCCTCGTTCGAGTCCGTTCCTTGGCCAGACCACCAGACACTTCCCTCCGCTCTTCGATTTCTCGCTCACCGTCAACAGCTGGTGAGCCCACACCTAGACTGCACGCTCCTAGAGGATCGCATCAGTTACCTCCTCGGCTTCTGGCTCCATGACCTAGACATGTGCTTCCGGGCTTTCTTGTTGCTTCTTTAGAGACGGTACTACTCTCACCCCGCTTCCTGCGCCTGTCCGTATCGTACTAGCAGATTCCTCTGCCACAGCTGTTGTACATAGAGCCACCACTCTCCCTTGTCCAGCTGTCCCCTCCGGCTCCCTCACCGGTCTGCACATCCCGTCGTTTGCAAGGAACCTAGTGGGTGTCGGTCACCTTCTGGACCGAGGCGTCACAACTACGTTTCCTAGCCTCGAGAGACACGCCGCCTGCACAGACACAACCACAGGTCGGCACTTAGCCACGTTTGAGCTTGATCCACGGTCAGGTCTCTTTACACTGCACACTGAGTCCCCACTGACAGCTGCGTCTGTCGCGGTTGCTGCGTCCTGCTCCTGTCGCTCCATAGCCCACCCGACCCTTCTGTGGCACCACCACTTAGGTCACCCTGCACTCCAGCATCTTAGGCACATGTCCCAGCACGGTCTAGTCACTGGTCTCCTTGTGTCGTTTCCCGCCCTGCCTACGCTGGTAGCACCATCGTGCACGTCCTGTGTCAAGGGCCAGCAACGCGCCGCCCCTCACTCCTCCTCGTTTCCTTCTACCATAGCGCCGCTACAGATACTGCACATAGACGTCTGGGGCACTGCCTCGGTCCATGGTCTTAGTCGGGAGCGCTACTTTCTAATTGTCGTTGACAACTTCTAGCGCTTCACCACAGTGTTCCCATTGGAGCGGAAGGCCGACATGCTTACGCTTCTCCTCCCGTGGCTTCTCACTGTTCGCACCCACCACTGCCTGCCTGTAGGTCGCTGACTCTCTGACCGAGGTGGCGAGTTCGCCTAGGGCACTCTAGGACGGTTCTGTCATGCGGAGGGCATCCACCAGACGTACCAGACTGCCGGACTCCCCATAGCAGAATGAGGTCATTGAGCGATACATTGGCCTGATCATGGAGGTGGCTCGCACCTCCATGGTCCACGCCAGTGCACCCCATTTTCTGTGGCCGTTCGTAGTTGCGCTATGCTGCTAACCAGCTTAACCTGTGGCTGCACTCCTAGTGGCCACAGGTTTCACCGACCCTCCTTTGGATCCAGTCTCCTGGTGACGCGTCTGCGTTCCACATCTAGGGCAGCCTTGCTCATGTCTGCGATACTGACGCGGACAAGCTCTCAGCCCGCACCCTTGTGTTTTCCTGGGGTTTCTTCTTGATGCCTCTGACTGGCTATTCTACCACCCGTCACACCACCGCTTCTACCACTCTCATACCGTTACCTTCGACGAGATGCTCCCCTACTACCAGCGCTTCCTGCACCACAGTGCTCTTGTGCCTCCTCCTCCTCTCTTCCTTGTCCCTGCCCTGCCTGCCGCACCCCTCCCGCCTCGCCCGGCCCAGTCTGGTGTCTCCCACGCCACTCAGTTCCCCTTGATTGCGCCTGTGGGGGAGTCGGCTGACTCTGGGGGCCCAGCTGCTGGGGGCGCGCCTGCTGTCCCTGTGGCGCCTCCCCCAGCCTCGGTACCCCAGTCTCCTCAGCCGACTCTCCCCTTTCCTCAGCAGCAGCAGCAGCCACCACAGCAGACTCAGCGGCCACATCAGCAGCAGTAGCAGGAAGCGGTGGGCTCTAGGGGTGCTGGTTCTCGGGGTGCTGATGTTGGAGGTGTTGGTGTTTGGGGTGTTGGCTCTAGGGGTGCGAGTTCTAGGGGTGCTGATTCCAAGGGTGCTGGTTCCGTGGGTGGTGCATCCAAGGGTGCTAGTCTTGGGGGTGCTGTTTCGAGGAGTGTCGGTGGCAGCCGTGGTGCCGCAGGAGGTCCTGGAGAGGACAGGGAGCAGCTGTAGCTGCAGCAGCAGCCGCAGCAGCAGCAACAGCAGCAGCAGCGGCAGCAGCCGCAGCAGGAGCAGCTGCAGGCTGCCCTTCGTCTCCTTGGTCTTGCTCCAGGTTCCCCTATCCGCCCGCCCATTCTCCCTCCGGTGCGTCACAATGTTTACGGCCCGTTGTTCCCTCCTCCAGACTCCTCTCCGGCTCGTTTTCCCCCATGCTCCCCTCCGTCCCCTGACTTGTCCCCCATTCCCCCTCGTCCCCAGTCCACAGTTCTTCCCCACTAGGTCTGTCGCCCCTCTGGTGCTCGTCCTGTCTCTCCCCATCCTAGTGTCCACCCTATGGTTCTTCATTCTCGTGCTCTTCCAGTCACAGTCCTCCCGTTACCTCCCCCGTCGTCGCTCCCGTCGTCCCCCCCACCTCGCTCTGATGCTGCTCGCACTGCTCGTCCTACCCTCTCGCGCTTGCTTGTGTCGCTTGTCACTAACCCTACTGCTCCTCCTGAGTCTATCTCTGCGCTTGTCGCTGTTGTCACTGACTTTGCTGCTAGCCACTGCCTTGACTACGCTGCCGCTCTGGTCTCTGGTACTGCTCATCTTCCGTCCGTCCAGGGTGCACCTGCCCTTGGCAGTGACGTGCTAGAGGACAGGCAGTATGAGTTGGCCTACCTTGCTGCCGCTGTTACCCATCTCTGCTCCATGCTTGTATCCCTAGAGGGCGACCCAAATGCTCTCGACATCCCTATTCCGTGCTCTGACGTTGAGGCAGTGTCGGGGCCCTGGGCAGCCTAGTGGATACAGGCCATGGAGGCTGAGATGTCATCCTACATATCCACAGGCACTTACATCGATGCAATTGTCCAGCCTGGGGCGAACGTAGTCGATGGCATGTGGACCTACAGGGTAAAGCACGCACCTGGAGAGCCGCCAAATTTCAAGGCGCGTTACGTGGCTAGAGGCTTCAGTCAGCGTGAGGGTGTGGACTTCTTCCAGACCTTCTCCCCGACCTCAAAGATGACAACTCTTCGGGTCCTTCTTCACATAGCCGTGCAGCTGGACTACGAGCTTCACTCACTCGACTTCTCCACAGCGTTCCTGCAGGGTAGTTTGCACGAGCAGATCTGCCTCCGGCGACCTCTAGGCTTCTCTGGGTCCTTCCCACCTGGGACCGAGTGGAGCCTGCACCATCTTGTCTACAGTCTTTGTCAAGCACCCCGTGAGTGGCACGACATGCTTTGCACCACTCTTTCTGAGCTGCAGTTCTTTCCATCCTCTGCTGACCCCTCTCTGTTTGTTCGCATGGGTTAGACCATGTCCTATATTCTAGTGTACGTAGACAATCTTCTCTTTGCTACTCCTGACAGAGTAGCACTGGCCTCAGTGAAGGCCGAGTTACTTAGGAGACACACCTGTACAGACTTGGGAAGCTGAGGCGCTATCTAGGCTTAGAGATATCTGTTGTGACCGTGCTGCTCGCACGATCACACTCTCCGAGTCCCATATGGTGTAGCAGATCCTCCAGAGGTTCAATCTCCAATTCTCCTCAGCACAGCCCACCCCTTTGCCTATGGATCATAAGCTCTCTCCTTTTGTTCCGGCTGAGCCGGTCGAGGCTAGTGGTCCATACGCAGAGCTGGTGGGTTGACTTATATACCTGATGACCTGCACTCGACCAGATCTAGCGTACCCTCTCGGTCTCTTGGCTCGATTTGTTGCGATAGGCAGGCACCGACCAGTCCACTGGTCAGCTGCCAAGAGGGTACTGCGGTATCTGGCGAGTACATGAGGACTAGGGCTTGTACTACGAGGACAAGAGCCAGTGGTGCTCACTGGACACACAGACGCGTCGTGGGCTGACAACGTGGAGATGCTCAGGTCGTCTCAGGGCTACTGTTTTAGTCTTGGTGCTAGTGTAGTCTCTTAGAGGTCCACCAGGTCGTTGTCTATAGCTCAATCCAGTTGTGAGGCAGAGATCTACACTGGGGCTATGGCCGCTCAGGAGCTCCGCTGGCTGACGTTCTTGCTCACTGACTTAGGTGCGCAGCCTAGGTCTGCCCCGGTCCTGTTTGTTGACAACAGGGCCATAATCCTTCTATGTTAGGAGGCTCGACTTGAGGGCAGGGCGAAGCACATCTAGCTGCGGTTCTTCCTGCTGCGTGAGTTGCAGCAGCGCGGCCAGGCTCTAGTGGTACAGTTGGCCTCAGAGGCCAACACCGCTGATATCTTCACCAATGCACTTGCGCCTCGTGACCATCAGCGGTTCTGTACTCAGCTTGGTCTTGTCTCCGTCAGCACCACTCCTTATATCCTGAGTCATACTATACCTGCAAGTACTTGTTCTTGTATACCTGCTTGTCTTGCTACACTTGCTGACTTGCCTTGTGGCCTCCCAGACTAGTAGTGCTGCCTTAAGTTGCCTTGTTGCCCTCACCAGAGGTCGGACTAGTAGTGCTGCCATGGTGTACTCTGCCTTTTTATGAACTGCCACTATCTATGCTAGGGGGTGTGTGAACAACTATTTTTATATAGCTTAGCTAGGTCATATTTGTTTATAGCCTAGCTAGTTTAGTTCTTAGTGAGTACAGCCCTAGTTTTGTTTCCCTCGACATTTTCCCTTAGTCACAACTTTTCCCGCTACTCTAACAGGTATAACACCCTTCTTGTATCCCTCTCTTCTCTAGTCCAACCCTCTTTTCTCTCATCACTTTTCTCCCTAGCTAAAACCTCTCGCCATTCTCATTACTGCGTTGCCTCTAAACTCCTTTCAACAAAACGACCCTGAAAAATCAGGTTCGACCCCCTCCCCTAGGGTGAAAATTCAGGGTCGGTACATCGAAACTGTAAAAGCGAGAAAGAATGACTAGAATGATGCAAACAGGTGTGTTTTGTCTAAGGGGTTGTACCCTCAAAGAGGACGCACCTATCTAGCCTATAAGACATATACAAAATATGTTTGACACACCCCCTAGGCTAGATGAAGGGAAGTGCCTGGCAAGAGACACACAACTCATGGTGGCACTACTATTCCAACCTCTGAGGTCGTGGTCCAAAGACCAGTTAGCAAGAGTACAAACTAAACAAGAGCAATCCAGGGTGGTACTACTAGTCCAGCCACTGGGACAAGGGCCACAAGGCCAGTCAAGATAATATAAAAGGATTACACAATCAAGGTCCTAGCAAGTAAGAAGCTCAGGAACTAGACCAAGCTGTATACAGTGCCGCTGATGATCTTAAGGCACAAGCGCCTTTGTAAATTTATCAGTTGTGTTGGCACCTGAGGCCAAGTGTACTATGCGGGCCTGGCAGCGCTGCTGCAGCTCGCGCAGGAGGAAGTAGCGCAGCTGGATGTGCTTTGCTCTGCCCTCTAGTCGAGGCTCCTGACACAGGAGGATCATGGCCCTCTTGTCAACATATAGAACTGGGGCAGAGCTAGGCCGCTCACCTAAGTCTGCGAGCAAGAAAGTCAGCTAGCGGAGCTTGAGGGAGGCAAGGACGCGAGGGACAAGAGGACTAGCAGCACGAAGTCAGACAGAGGAGGGCGGAGCGACAACAAGCGACGACGGAGGAGGCAAGGGGAGGAGGGGAGGACAAGACGTGTGGGAACGAAGCAACATCGGGTGAGAGCGCTGGACAGGTGGAGACAGCCGGTAGATGTGCCGGCTCAGAAGGGAGCCAAGGCCGGTAGGTCGGGGGCGGCAGAGCGGCACGACGGCGCAGCTACATGGTGGCCCAGCTACACGGCGGCTCGGAAGGACTGCTGCACGGCGGCTGGATGGCACGGGGCCGGTGCGGGCTGTGGCCAATGGAGCAGGGGCCGGTGGCGCTGGGGGTCGGCGAGTGAGGGGTCGGCTAGCTGGGGGCCGTGCGGGGCGCACAGGGCTAGCGGGGCTCAGGGGGCTAGTGAGGCGTGACGGGGCTAGCGAGGCGCAAACGGGGCCAGCGGGGCACACGGGGCCGGAGGCGCGTACGGGGCCAGTGGGGCGCACTGGGCTAGAGGAGCGCTACGGGGCTAGCGGGGCGCTCACGGGACCAGCGGGGCACGAACGGGGCCAGCGGGGCAAACGGGGCCAGCAGGGCGGACGGGGCCAGCTGGGCGCTTGGGGCTAGTGGGGATCGTCGGGGCTGGCCGGGCTCTTGGGGCTAGTGGGGATCGTCGCGGCCAGCGGGGCGCTAACGGGGCCAGCGGGGCGAATGGGGCCTGCATGGCGTACGGGGCCTGCGGGGCGCACGGGGCTAGCGGGGCTCGACAGGGCCAGCGGGGCGAACGGGGCCAGCGAGGTGTACGGGGCCGGCGGGGCGCACGGGGCTAGCGGGGCGCGCACGGGGCTAGTGGGGCGTTAAGGGGCTAGGGGGGCGTACGGGGCTAGCGGGCAGGGCTCAAAATTGGTTTAGGGGCACCCTTAGTAATCAGTGTACCTAAAAAAAACACCCTGTCTCTTAGGGTAAAATTTTCGTCACCCTTTGAAAATCAGGGTAAAATTGTAAAATATGATGAATACCCTGAATGTAAAGGGTACGAAAAGTATCACCCTGTCCACTGCACAGTAACCTGTAATTTTCCAGCTTTCTTAGCGTGTGTGAGGGACATTATCGGTCCTTCACTAAAATCACGCAGGAAGTCCGAGGCGAGCTGTAGCACATGTGAGGGCGTGGTACATGGGTTCCGCTTTGCGTCGAGACCGCAGCCCGGGTTGCGCCACTGGCAAAATAACCCAACTAAATGTCGTGCGAGGTTCAGCGCCCTCGCTAACCAGACAGGATTGCACAACCTCGATTAGTTGCGCAACCCATGTACCGGGCGTAAGTGCCCCTTTACCAAAATGACGCACGTTTTGTAGTCCGAGGTGCGCTGGAGCAAGTGTGAGAGGCGTGACTGGCCCTTCGACAAAATCAAGCATGCAGTCCGACACGAGCTGGAGCAGGTGTGAGGGGAATGACTGGCCCATTGACAAAAATCACGCATGCAGTCCGACGCGAGCTGGAGCAGGTGTGAGGGGACTAACTGGCCCTTCGACAAATTCAAAGATACAGTCCGACACAAGCTGGAGCAGGTGTGAGGGGCCTGATTGACCCTTCGCCAAAATCACACATGCAGTGCAACGCCAGCTGGACACATAAACTTGTCGAATATGCGGGCCGCTCTTCTGTTTCAGTGTGATTTCGGCAATACCCTGTCTGGTCAGGGTACAACTAGAAGTACTCTTACTGCAGCAGGGCAAAACAAATCTTACACTGTTTAACTAGGGGTCACGAAAAAATGCCCTTACAAAATCAGGGTGATCCTGAAAAAGCGGCCGCTGGCAAGGGCAATCAGGGTGAAACACCTTTCAAATTTGAGGCCTGCTAGCGGGGCTCGACGGGGCCCGCGGGGTGCTAGCGGGGCCAGCGAGGAGTACGGGGCCGGCGGGGTGCTAAGGGCGGCTAGCAGGGTTTCAACTAGGATTTAGGGCCGTCTGAGAATCAGACGGGGTTTCAAAGTTTGGTCTGACCATCAGACGAAAAATTTCAAGGAGTCTGAGATTTCAGACGAAATTTTTACAGTGGTCTTAAAATTCATACGAAATTTTTGCGCAAGAATATTCGTCCCTCGTAATTTCGACCTCGATTTGTTCATTTCCTGCTAAGAGCGTTTTCTTACGAACCTCTTCCCAGGCTACCCAATTCCCAGACTCGGTCCTCGGCTGAGAGCGTGCTCAAAGGTTTTCTTGTCAAGCTCACTTCGTTTCAGTATCACATTCTCAACCGCTTTAATTCTGCTCGGGTCATAATCGAACTGTAGACACTCGCACATCTCTGGAAAAGGTACACCTATGAAGACGTTTAGAACATGCCCTGAACCTCGTCAGTCTGAACCACGCAGAAGAGCCCAAGAGTAATTGCACGGCACTGAAGCGTGCGAGTCTGGGAACAGGCAGGCCTGTGCAGAGGCCGTAGGAAAACGCTCTTAAGGCGTGTGTCTTACGGTTTCGCTTCTGGAAGTTTCGGAACTAGTTCCGGAACTGGCAAAAAAATTGCCTGGGGAGGAGCTCGCGAAGCCCTGTCGAAATGAGCTGCGAAATGTGTAACCAGACCCGGTTCCGGAACTTGCTGAGTTCCGGAACTGAAAGACACACGCCTTCGGAATCTGGCAGGAACACTCGCAGGTGGCGCGACGCGCCACGTGCATGCAGCCCCCTCTCTTTGCCCAGCGATTTCACGGTTCCTTCCACCCTGCCCTCAGTTCAGTCAAGCAACGAAGCAGAAAAAACGGTGGAAGCAGGGTAGTAGGGACTTAGCTGGAAACCGGGCTGCAAGGGGTGTGTGGGGGAATGTATCTTGCAGTTAAGGACTTCGCCGAATTTTTTGGGTTGGTGTGGTGTGTTGATGAATGAATCTGGTGTGGGAGACTTAACCGAAAATTTGTTGTTGCGAAGGGTGTGTGGAGGAATATCTCTTGTGTGGGGCACTTAGCCGGAAAAACTAGGTATTCTAGGGGTGTGGGGGAATGTATCTGGCAGTCGAGAACTTAGCCAAAAAAATCTCACCGACCACGACCAGGATGGCAGAGTGTGGGCCAATGGGCAGGTGACCCATTGGCGCTGTGGGATAATGGGCGATTGCTGTTAGACAAAATTGTACGCGCTATCTAACATTTCAGACGAAAAATACACCAAGTCTGAACTTTCAGACGAAATCTTATGACTGAGATGGACAATCAGACGAAATAATTCACCCCGTAAAAAAATAAGATGAAAGCAAAAAAACAGGTCTGATTTTCAGACCATCAGACGGATTTCGTCTGATACCGTATTCCCCCGTATATAACACCCTAGGGTATTGTCAAAAAATCATTAAAAAAAACGAAGGGGTGTTATATTAGGCTGGAAAAATATAACGCCCATGTCTTATGTATAATGCAAAATGAATTTGGGGCGTAACATGCAGAAATACATGCACAGTACAGGATGACACCTTAAGCGAGGTTTGGATGACGATTCCCAACCTCCACTCGGGCCAGCCTGGCGATAACGTCATGACGTGCTGCATTTGCAGCCAATCCGAGGAAGCCGGTCCTGCCAGCACAAGAGGAAAGCGGCCTCCTGCAAGTGACAAGATTTCATCGACGGCTGTGAATCCCGGGTTTTTACAACGTAACGAAAGTGCGCGACCAGATTCCTTTACGAAATCTTCTTGATGGGACCAGCATGCATGGTCCCATCGCTTCTTGCAGAGCCGTGCGCGCTTCGGTTAGGGGCGTCGGCCACGGTTCTTCTCCAACCTTCTCTTGCCTCATTGTCATTCTTGCTCCTCGCTCCTCTCAGCCTCAATCAAATTCTTCGCAATGCCCGAGCTCTCTAACAGAGGCTCGGGCATTGCCAAATCTCGCCTATCTCGCTATCCCTCGTCGAAATTTTCCCCCATGGCCGCTCGAGTAGTTAATGGAGTGTCACTTTTGCGAGCTCATCGCCCACCCTTCGGGAATCAGACGTTGCTCCGTCCTTTCCCACCAGATCCTTCGGCTCCTAGACATCCGCCTGCATCTCCTGCTCCTCCCGCTCCTCCGGCGCCACCGGTGCCACCAGCGCCCCCTGCACCTCCTACTCCTCCTGCGCCCCCGGCTCCCCCTGCTTCGCCACCTCTCTTGTCGCCGGTGGTCACACGTCCTCCGGAGTGGGACAACGATTGGCAGGATGACGACGACCTGTTTTGGGAGGAGGATGAGGCTGACGACCGCAAGCCTGAACCTTCTCGCCCACTTCCTCGCTTTATCGTGCCTCGTTTCCTGCAAGCGCAACGCCGTCGTAATATGCCTCTTTGTAACCGTTATGCTGCACCTCCCTCCCCCAGGGCTCGCAGGACGAATCGCAAGCGACTCGCACGGACGGCAACCGAGAAGCTGTACTGGTTGGCGAAGTTGGAGGCGGAGCCGGATATGTCGAACCGCTCCCTTGCTCGGATGGCTGGAGTGCAGCCGTGCCAGATTCGCGACTGGAAGAAGAACAAGGCACGACTCACTGCCTCGGCTGGCTGCAGGCGTCGCCTCATCGGCTCCGGTAGGAAGGCGAAGTACCCCACCATGGAGCGCGAGCTGTACAAGAAGTTCTTGGGTCAGCGCGCGCGAGGGCTGGCGGTCTCGATCGGCACGCTGCAGAAATGGAGTCGGAAGTACATGCGTAAGCACCACCCCGGCATCGACTGGCGCGCCTCATCACGGTGGACCTTCCGGTTCCGCGCACGCTGGGGACTGACGAAGCGCATGAAGACGAAGATGGGACAGCGCATGACTGCAGGTACGTAATTTGACGTGCTGCGAATACTCCCTGCCCTCGTCTAGCTCTTGTCGTGCTTCCTTGTTTGCTGACCGCACTTATGCTTTCTCTGTTTTTGTTTTTTTTTATTTTCATTGGCAGACTGTGACGCAAAAGTCGAGAAGTTCTGGGAGTCTGTTCGACAGCTGCGCACGCTCAACGACTACCCCGACGATCTGATCATCAACGCGGATCAGACGCCACTATTCTTGGAGATGCCGCAGGAGACCACACTCGAAGTCCGGGGCTCGAGAACTGTCCATGTGCGCACGGCCGGCTACGAGAAGGAGAGGCTGACCGTCATGCTGGCCGTCACAGCAAGTGGCAAGAAATTGAAGCCGTACGTCATCTTCAAGCGGAAGACACTACCTCGGATCCGCGTCCCGCCCGGTAAGGATTTCGTGCCTTTTTTTGTGCCGCCACCGCTAATGTTTTTCGTAGCTGTCTTTCCAGGGCAAACTCATATGTCTCGTACCCTGCGCTTGTGCTGGAATTGTGATCAAGGCCCAGGAGAAAGGGTGGATGGACGAGACCCATGTCAAGGACTGGGTCACCACCGTCCTGGTTCCGTTTCTCCGCTCGATACCCTCGCAGCGCGGTGGCCGTCAGAAGGCTCTGGTGGTCCTCGATTCGTACAAGGGACACCTGACGGAGGGAGTGTCCCAGTTGATGCGACTCTTCAAGCTGTCCACGGCTGTCATTCCCGGCGGTTGTACGCCTATCGTGCAGCCTCTAGACGTGGCGGTAAACCGGTGCGTCAAGGCGCATGTCCGGAGGTCCTACAATGAGTGGTTCGAAGAATTCGGCTGCGAGTCCACAACCCCTGCAGGTGAGTAACGTCTTTATTCTTTGTCTTTAAAACCTCTACCCGCGTCGTGATTTTTTTAACCATGCCTTGCATTCCTCCACCACTACTCCTAAAGCCCTCGCCTACTGTCTCGTCGTTTTGTTTTCCCCTGCAGGGAATCTTCGCAAGCCGCCAGCCGAGCTCGTGCTGCAGTGGATTGCCGACGCCTGGGCCACGGTGCCAGCTGAACTCATCCGCCGCGCGTTCAAGACGTGCAGCATTTCCAACGCGACCGACGGCACAGAGGACGAGGTGATCCTCGCCCACATGCGAGACGACGCCGAGGTCAAAGTCATGGAGGATGTCCATGCCAAAATGGAAGAGAGTGGGGCGCTGAACCCATACTACGAGTCGGAATATGTGGAGCCGAGCGCCACGCCGAGCTCGGAGGAAGACGATCCTGATGTCGAGGCGGAGATTGAAGCTGCAGCAAGTGCCTCATCATCCGGTGCATCTGGAGCTGCAACACCCGCGCCAACATCAGAGGCGTCTGGGAATCCAGGAGCCCGCACAGCAGCAGCAGCAGCAACAACCTCTAACAGAAGCAGCGACAGAGGCGGGGATATCAGCTGCCGAAGGCGACGAAGGTCTAGAGATGCCTGCGGCGGAGGTTCTAGCGGGCTTGGTTGCATCCCGCTGGACTGATGACTTTGACTGGGACGACAACGCCAGTGACAATGAAGATGCCGAGGTGTGGCATGCAGGAGAGGACAGGCACGATGAGAACGAAGACAGAGTCTAACTATTGACTTACCCTACTAGGACATGTAGCTAGCTGTTGGATTATCAGTGTGTGCTGAGTTAATGGTAGTGGTAACTAGCTTAGGTAATCGAAAATGCACTAGAAATGCCTCGCACAACGGATAGGCTTTAGACTTGTTGGGCTGAGAAAAGCCCTTAGGATCTTTCCAGAGACTAAGTCCCAGTTTGTAGAAGGAGACTTGAGTAGTGCAGCGGAAGTTGAGTAGTTGAACCCTTGTACTAGTATATGAGAACAAGTGATTGATTAAAAGAACAAGCATACAGCAATATATAGAAAGTAGGAAAGCAAGCAGTTGTAGAATACAGTTGAAGGGCGGTTATCGAGTCGTACAGCGACTCGATTGTCGCTTCGGTTACCATTCTTGCAGTTGTAACGGTCAGTCGCAACCTCCGGTTGCGACCCTTCGAGTCCTTTCATGTTCTTTGTCCATCCCCTCGTGTAACCTCCGTTGACTTGTGTACCCGTTACGATCTTCCTCGAGTGTGGTGTTACACTTCAGAAACGCTTAAGTCCTTGAGGTATTTCCAACACTCCCCTTCGTTTGTGGAGTGCTGACGTGTTCAGATCCGGTGACGTTTGTCTGCCCGGTCAGTAGCATGCAGTAATCCAACTTTGCCTTCGCCAGTTTCTTCATCAGGTAGTATGCTTCCATTTCTGTCGTAGGGCAGTAACTGAGTTGAAGTCTCCCCTTCGCGATTTCATCTTTGACGAAGAAGTACCGCAGGGCGATGTGTTTGGTTCGGTTGGTGAAGCCGTCCTTGTTCACGATTTTGATCGCAGATTGGTTGTCGCAGAGGAGTGAGAAGACGGGCAGGGTCGCAATCTTTGCTTCCTCGAGTAACTCTCGCAGGTAAAGTCCTTCTTTGGTCGTAGTGCAGAGGGAGATATATTCTGCTTCAGCCGAAGATAGTGCGATTAGTTCCTGTTTACTCAACTGCCAGGAGATAGTCCCGATAGGTTCTAGTCGGTAGATGTAGCCTGTTCGTGATCGTCGATTTTCCCTGTCTCCCGCGTGGTTGGCGTCGATGTATCCGAGTAGTTGTACGGACGATGTTGTTACTTTACTGTAGGTAAGTCCGGTCGTCGGCGTAGAGACGAAGTAGAGTAGTGCCCGATTTAGTTCTTCGAGATCTTCTTGTTCCGGCTGCTTCAGATGCGTCGCCAGTTGGCTCGCGCTGTAGGATAGGTCAGGTCGGTAGGTTACTGCTGCGAATAGTAGGCAGCCGAGCTTCTGCTGATACTCCTAGATTTGCTTCGCGGGGAGTTTTGCGGAGGTGTCATTGTTGTTCCCGTAGCGGTAGGGAGTCGTGACTGTAGTTGGTGTTAGTCCGAATTTCTTCGCGACAACGCCTGCGTATTTTCCAGCATATAGGTAGAACGCCGAGTTGTTTTCGACGACGTTCAAACCCAGGTACTGGGTCACGGTGTCTGACACCGTGAGTGTCAAGTCCCTTTTCAGCTCCCCTTCGAACCAGGTGGCGATGTCGGTAGTGGAGCTGATGTAGAGCAGGTCGTCGACGTAGACGATGAGTAGGATAAATTCCCTTTCCTTCTGTAATCGGTACATGCCTTGGTCGTGCAGCAGCTGTAGGAATCCGATTCTAACGAGGGGACCATGAAGATGCTGCTGCCAAAGCCGCGGGGCTTGCTTGATCCCGTAAAGGGATTTTATCAGCTGGCATACTTTTGTGGGGTCGTCGATGAATCCGTGGGGCTGCTGGACGAAGATCTCGGCGTCCACAGGTGCGTACAGGAAGGCATTTGCGAAGTCGATCTGGCGCACTGGTAGTTTCTTCGTGGCTGCGACGGCGAGTAGAATGCGCAAGGAGGTGTGACGGGAGACTGGGGCGAATGTTTCTGTGTAGTTGGTTCCGTATCGTTGATCAAATCCTCGTACGACCCAGCGAGCCTTGAATCGTTCGATGGAGCCGTCCGCATTGGTCTTGATGCGGTACACCCACTTTCCCGAGAGAACGTTCTTCCCGTTGATGTTTGTTGCAGGTACCAGCTTCCATGTATTTCGGTCTTGCAGAGCTTTCAGTTCCTTTTCCATTGCCTCCTTCCATTTCGCCTTGTGTTCCCCCCCCAGAGCCTGCGACAGAATCGTTGGCTCGCGCGGAGATGGCGGCGGCGGATGCTGGACGGAGACCCATAAGCCAAGTATCTGCAGTCCCGTGGGTGTGTGTCGAGGGGAATTTTCATTCCCCGAATAGGCTGCTTCGTCACCATCTTCTGGATCAGGTAAGAAGTTTGGGCCGATGCGTTCTGAGACATTTGTGTCGACCGGGTGAGGTGTAACGTAACCTTGGTCAGCGAAGTGGTAAAGGGTGTCGAGGTTGTTGCTATCGAGAGGATTGCCTTCGTCGAGTGGAACAGGCACGGAACAGTAAGGGAGTGGTCTGGCAGCTTCCGAAGCTCCAGGTACGTTTTCTTCTGCTGCGTCAGCCTCGGCAGCATGGTCGGCGAAGGAACGAAGGCCCGCGAGGCCGTCGGTGGGGTCGTGTGTGTTGGCAATGTTGTCCAGGTAATGCTGCAGCGTCAGTCGTCCGTAGAAGATCGCATCACGTAATGCCACGGTATTTTTGTCTTGTATGTCGAGGAGTTTCCATGCTTGGAAATGTTTGGCGATGCCGAGGTGTAGTCCCCACCGTGCTCGTTGAGTGAAACGTCCTGCTCGGGCTGTGTGGGGTCTGTACTGTACCATGCAGCCGAAAACCCGAAGTAATTTTGTGCTGCCCCTTTTTCGTGTCCACAGCAGGTGCAGTGATGCGTTGTTGGGAAGCGAGGACGAGGATAACAAATTGTGCAGATGGACTGCATGGGTCATCGCGTCTGGCCACAGTGTGTTGGGCAGTCTCATCCCCAGAAGCAGCTTCCGCATCGTCGTCTGCAAGGTCTGGTTCATTCTTTCTGCGACCCTTTGCTGCTGGTGAGCGTAGGGCAGAGACACCAGGCGTCTGATTCCTCTTTCCGCCAAGTAGTGTCTGAATCGTTGTGACGGGTATTCCAGTGCGCCGTCTGACTGGAAGCTCTTGAGCTTAGTTCCTGATTCTCGTTCAGCGATGGGGAGCCACGTCGTGAAGGCTTCAAAAGCTTGATCGCGCGTGTTGAGGTTGTAGTGCCAGACATATCTTGTTGCTGCATCGATGAACGTGATGACATAGTTGAAGTCGGCTTCAGTATCGTCTCGAGGCATGTTTAAGATGTCGGTGTAAACCTTTTCCATCGGTGCGTATGCAGGTGCGCTTGGGTTGTGATGTGATGGAAAAGTTTGGTGGGGAAGATCGGCTTCGGGGCACGTGAAGCACCGTGCGCGTGGTCGTCGAAGTTCTTGGCCGCTCCTTGTAAGAAGAGCGTTTCTCTCTAACACTTCGGCTTGGATGGTTTGTAGTACTGTGCTGTTTGCAGGGTGCCCAAGGCGTTGGTGCCAGAAGTCGTCGGGAGCGCGATGGTCGGGCGAGCGTTGGTACATGTCGGTGTTGGAGAAGAACGCGATGACCGTGGCAGGACTTCGGCAGACTTCTCGTGTGATTGGCATAATTTGGTCTGCTTCGGTTGGTGGTCCTCGAATTGCTGGTGATGGTACTCGGCTGGGTCCCGCTGCTGTTACTTCAGGTGATGTCGAGGAAGGAACGCTTGCTGGCACTTGTCTTTCTTATCGAATAACTGCTAATGCTCGTGTTCTCTCTGCTGCAGGTATGGTGTTGGAGTACCAGAAACCATCTGGGATGAAGTCGGGGTCAAGATCCGGCGGGTGCGTCCAAGCGGCGGACGATACGATGCCATCGCTGTCGGCAGTACCGCGGTCGGGGACGAAATCCAACACGAAGACGCCGGACTTCAGGAGAGCGCGACCGATGAAAAGACCGCCCTTCCCATGGTAAAGGCAAAATTCGTTGGAGTCCGAGTCGCATTCCAGGTGAATCCCTTTTGCCATTAACTGGCTGACGCTGAGTAAGTTGTATCCCAAGTTGTCGACGATTAGAACTTTGTTGAGTTGTAGTATGACGTTCGTCTCCATTGACTGAAGCTGAACGACGCCTTGTCTGTTTGTTTTCAGGTTCTCATTGTTGGCGACGGTGATGATGACATCGCGGTTGAGGCGTCGTTCTCGCTGCACGAAGCGCCCGAAAGAACACATGTGTTGACCACAGCAGCTATCCAAGAACCAGGTGTTGCGTCCTGTGGGTTCGGCGTTGGCGACTGCAGCGTATGTCGGGTTAACCTGAAGTCCTTGTGAGCGTGGCGGCGGTAGTTCTTCTTCGTCTGGAGCGTAAGTGAGTGGTGATCCGGGTGCGTAGTTGTCGATGTATACCATGCAATTGATGATGTTTGGTGTGCCTTGTGCAGATGTGGAGGAACGCCTCGGCGGGCTATCTTGAGTGGAGGCGATTTGCGGGTCTACTAGACGATAAGCTCGTGGGCGTGTGCAGTTGACTTTGGAGTGTCCGGATATTTGACAGATGTGGCAGAACGGCGGCACAATGGTGAGTCCTCTGTTGTCTCGTTGATCTTGCTTGCCGCGTCGGTTGTAATTATTGTCGTTCCTTCGTTGAGTGTAGAAAACTAACGGTTGCTGCTTCCTTGGTTGTCTTTCTTCAAACAAGTCCATCTCCTGTTGTTCACCATGAAGCTCGGCGCAGAGGTGCATCTCCGAGATTCGTCCGTGGGCGCGAAGAAGCGAGCGGGTGGTTCTCCATTCTGGCCCGAGCCCAGCGAGGACAAGCGTCACGAAGATTTCTTCAGTTATTGTTCCTCTGCACCGAAGCAGGCGGTCGCGGAGTGTCTGGCATCGACTCATATACTGCATCGCCATTTCCCCGGTCTTCATCTGTATTGTTGTCAGTTGTTGCATGAGTCTGCTTTGTGTCACGCGGTCGTTTGCTTGATAGAGACACTTGAGATGATGCCATGCGAGTTCCGCGGAGTTTCCATAGCTGCGATATGTTCTGATGCTCTGCTGTTCTTGTGGTGACAGGTTCCGCAGGAGAACTGTGTACGCCAGCAGTGACTGATAAGTAAATATTTCTTGCTCCTTTGCAGTGCCGTTGCTTGGGAATGGCAGGGACCCGTTGAAGTATCCCAGGAGATGCGCAGCCTCCATCAGCAGCTCGAACTCAAAGCTCCAGGTAAAGAAATCGTGTCCGTTGAATGGTGAGGATGTCTGTAGTTTAATCACGTGTGAAAACTGCGCCTGGAGACTAAGTATCTCGTTTGGTGTCTGTTGTGATGCAGCTGCTGTTGGTTGGGCACAGGGCGGCATGAACTCGAACGTCCCCGGTGAAGAGTGATAAGGCGCAAAGGTAGGCGCTTGATTGTGTCGCCCGAATGATGAGTTGTCGAGGCTCATCGGCGCTAATCCCATGTTTCCTCCGTTGCTCTGTGTTGAATGCGTAGGTGTCCTTGTCTCCTGCTGGTCGAAGTGCGACATGAAGCTGAAGAACCTTTCCATAAGGTTCGGGTCCACGCTTGAAGAGGGTGATGGGGTCACCATTTATGGTGCTCTTCCTGTTGTTTCTTGAGCAGCGCCGGTCTCGGTTTGCAGTCCTGAAGTGTGCAATCCAGAGTTGCCAGGTTGGGTGTCTTGGGCGCTGGGTGAGCCCGTAGAGGTCTTCTTGCCCTTGTTGTCCATGACTTGTAATCAATGAAGTTTGTTGAGGTGTTGACTGTAGACGTTGTTGCTGGGAGTTTGGTCTCTGACCAGCTCTCATACCATGTTGGGCTGAGAAAAGCCCTTAGGATCTTTCCAGAGACTAAGTCCCAGTTTGTAGAAGGAGACTTGAGTAGTGCAGCGGAAGTTGAGTAGTTGAACCCTTGTACTAGTATATGAGAACAAGCGATTGATTAAAAGAACAAGCATACAGCAATATATAGAAAGTAGGAAAGCAAGCAGTTGTAGAATACAGTTGAAGGGCGGTTATCGAGTCGTACAGCGACTCGATTGTCGCTTCGGTTATCATTCTTGCAGTTGTAACGGTCAGTCGCAACCTCCGGCTGCGACCCTTCGAGTCCTTTCATGTTCTTTGTCCATCCCCTCGTATAACCTCCGTTGACTCGTGTACCCGTTACGATCTTCCTCGAGTGTGGTGTTACACTTCAGAAACGCTTAAGTCCTTGAGGTATTTCCAACAAGACTAGTGTTAAAACTGTTGTCTAATGATAAAACCTTGATGCTAGACCAAGCAAATCCACAAATCCCCGATGGAGGGTGTTATGTAAAATTCGTACTAAAAAATGTGGGTGCTCTCAAAAATGCACCATATCATAAGCTATCCCCCGCATGTGCCACCCATGGGTTGACTATTTTGGCGGGTGTTGTATACGGGGGAATACGGTATCTGAGACCCTGGCGGCTAGGACTAGGCGTAAGGCGGAAGCGCGGGTGGGGGGGGGGAGGGGGGGACATAACCTAGCGTGATACCATGTTAAGTGTGTTTTGTCTAAGGGGTTGTACCCTCTAAGAGTACACACCTATCTAGCCTATAAGACAAATACCGTATTAGCCCGGATAGAAGACTCATGGGTCTTATCATATAGCATTTGGAAATATTCAAAAGGGTCTTATAAATGGGAAAAAAAAAGGTGAAAGTGGGTCTTATAAACGGAACCATCGTAACTGCACAGGAAAACACCAAGAGTAGTTACACCAGACTTCTGGCAAGCGTTTTCATAGGGAAGGCATCACAAAGGGGGCAATTTTTTTGGCGGCAATAATGACGGCAGACACACAAGTGAGGCAGCAAGGGAGGAACAAGGGTGTGGAGTGCGACCATCCCAGCCGTCTATCAATCTGTGATTTCAATACCATGGAGAGACTCGAGGGACACCTGTCAGAAATACTTGTCACGAGCCAGAAAAACCTGTCACGAGTCGCGTCAGAAACACAAACGTCCAGCCTAGCACATCGCCAAATGGACTTTCCGCGCGATAATTCTTCGTCAAAATTTCTCCCAATACATGAAACGGCATAAAAACTACACTACGGTGTGATAAAAAAGAAAGTATTGGCCTTAAAAACGTTATAAACATCCATGGGATGGGAAAATATAAATTATTTGAATACCCACCCCCCCCCCCCCCCGCCAACACACAATTTCAAACCCGTCCCCTATGTCGAGAAGAAAACTGAACAAGTGTTGAATAGAGAGAGAGAGAACAAGGGTACATACCTAAGAGTGTTGTACCCTCTAAGAGGTGACCCTATACAAATATGAGTTATACATATATTTGACACACCCCCTAGACTGCATAGGGGCAAATCCTGAACAAGCAGCTCAGGGCGGCACTACTAGTCCAGCCACTGAGACAAGGGTCTAAAGACCAGTCAAAAGGAGTACAGGCAAGACAAGAACAAGACCAGGGCGGCACTACTAGTCCAGCCACTGGGAGAGGACACAATTCCAGTGTGAGTACATATATAGATATATATAGGACAGTACAAAGTCAAGGTCCTAGCAAGTGAGAGGCTACAGGAACTAGACCGAGCTGTACACAGTGCCGCTGATGATCTTTAGGCGCAAGCGCCTTCGTAAAGATATCAGCTGTGTTGGCACCAGAGGCCAAGTGAACTACGCGGGTCTGGCGGCGCTGCTGTAGCTCGCGCAGGAGGAAGTACCACAGCTGGATGTGCTTCGCTCTGCCCTCAAGTCGAGGCTCCTGACACAGGAGTATCATGGCCCTGTTGTCAGCGTACAGGACCGGGGCAGAGCTAGGTCGCTCACCTAAGTCTGTGAGCAAGAAGGTCAGCCAGCGGAGCTCCTGTGCCGCCATGGCACCAGCGTAGATCTCAGCCTCACAGCTCGACTGAGCAACAGATGACGAGCGAGTGGATCTCCAAGAGATAGCACCCGAACCAAGGCTAAAACAGTAGCCCTGCGACGACCTGAGCGTCTCAGAGTCGTCTGCCCAAGAAGCGTCTGTGTGCCCAGTGAGGACCACTGGCCTGCGCCCTCCTAACACTAACCCCATGCCTGATGTACTTGCTAGACATCGCAAAACCCTCTTAGCGGCCGACCAGTGCTTTGGTCGGTGTCTGCCAGTGGCCACAAAGCGAGCCAGGATGCTGAGAGGGTATGCGAGATCTGGGCGAATGCAGGTCATCAGGTACATGAGGCAACCCACCAGCTCTGCGTAGGGGCCGCTGGGCTCTACTGGCTCCTCAGGAACAGGAGCGGAAAGCCCGTGGTCTACAGGTAGAGGTGTGGGCTGTGCGGAGGAGAACTGAAGACCGAACCTCTGAAGGACCTGACGCACCAAGTGTGACTGGGTCAGAGTGATGGTGCGTGCTGCTCTGTCCCTAGAGATCTGCAGGCCAAGATTGTGACGCAGCTCTCCAAGGTCAGTGCAGGTGTGTCTCTTCAGCAGCTCACTCTTCACAGAGGCCAGTGCGTCCCTGTCAGGAGTAGCGAAGACCAGGTCGTCTACGTAGACAAGGATGTAGAACGGAGTCTGGCCGGAACGCACAAACAGTGAAGGGTCAGCAGAGGACGGAAAGAACTGCAGGTCTGCTAACGTGGCACGTAGCGTGTCGTGCCACTCGCGGGGAGCCTGACGTAGGCCGTAGACCGGGCGCCTGAGAAGCCACTGGGTCCAAGGAGGGAAGGTACCAGTGAAGCCATGTGGTCGGCGAAGGTAGACCTGCTCGTGTAGGCTGCCCTGAAGAAAGGCAGTAGAGAAGTCGAGGGAGTGAAGCTCGTAGTCACGCTGTGCTGCTACGTGTAGCAGCGCCCGAAGAGTGGTCATCTTCGGGGTCAGGGCGAAGGTCTGGAAGAAGTCAACCCCCTCTCGCTGACTGAAACCTCTGGCCACGTAGCGCGCCTTGAAGACAGGCGGCTCTCCAGGTGGGCGCTTCACCTTGAAGAGCCACCGACCATCGACTACGTTCACCCTAGGCGGGGGAACTGCGTCGACGTAAGTGCCGGTGGACCTCCAAGATGCCATCTCCTGCTCCATGGCAGCTATCCACTGAGAGGCCCAAGGTCCCGAGGTGGCCTCAGCGTAGGTGCGAGGGGTCGGGATGTCGAAGGCGACTGGGTCACCCTCAGGGACTAACAGCATGGAGCAGAGATGGGGAGCAGCCTCGGAAAAGAAAGCAAGCTCGTACTGCCTGTCCTCTAGGACGTCACTGCCAAGGGCAGAAGCACCCCCGACGGACGGAGGACGGGCAGGGTCAGAGACCAGAGCGGTAGCGTAGTCAAGGCGGCGGGTAGAGGCGAAGTCAGCGACAGCAGCGACAAGCGCGTCAAGGCGCGAGATAGGAACAGAAGGGTCGGTAACAAGAGAGGCAAGGACCCGAGGGACAAGGGGACGAGCAGCACGGAGGTAGTCAGAGAACGGAGGAGGTGCAACAGCAAGGGACGAGGGAGGAGAGGACGGGAGGAGGGGAGGACGAGACGAGCGGGAACGGAGCAACATAGGGTGGGTGGGCAGGACAGGAGAGACGGGACGAGCACGGGAGGGACGGCGAGCCCAAACGTGAGACGGAGGAGTAGGGTTAGGGGACAGCGGAGGAGACACAGGAGGGGAACGAGGAGGAAGACGGGCCGGAGACGAGTCTGGCGGCGGGAACACAGGACCGTAGACAGGAAGGTCAGCGGGCGGTGGGGGAGACACCGTCGCGCGGTCCGGGGAGGGAAGGCCGAGCAGGCAGAGAGCGGAGACCGGCGGCGACGGCTGCTGCGGCGGCGATGACCGCTGGGCCGGAACTCTCGGACCAGCAGAGGCAGAACGACCGTCGGCAGAACACTCAACAGCAGCACCCCCAGAACCAACACCCCCAGAGCGAGAACCCCCTCCAACACCAGCAGCACTCCCAGAAGCCGCAGGACGAACACCCTCCTCAACACCAGCACCCCCAGGGGCCAAGAGCGGCAGCGGCAGTGGCGGCGACGACTGCGGCGGCGATGGCTGCGGCGGCGGCAACAGCGGCGACAGCTGCAGCGGCGACGGCGGAGCCGGCTGCAGCGGGGTTGGCGACTGCGACAGTGGGGGCGGAGGCACCGGGGAAGGGGGACGCGGCAAGGACAGACCGGGGGTACCACCAGAGTCAGCAGACTGCTCAACGGGGACAACCGACGGGAGGGGAGTGACGTGAGAGACACCAGACGGGGCAGGACGAGGCGGGAGAGGGGCAGGGGCTACCGGGGGAGAGGGAGCAAGGAACAGGGGGGGGCCAACCGGGAGACCTCGGTGAGGGAAGCGGCGGTAGAAGGAGACGGACTCGTCAAAGGTAACGTCACGAGAGTGGAGGAAGCGGTGAGACGGCGGGTGATAGAAAAGCCTGTCAGACGAGTCCAGGGGGAAACCGAGGAAGACACAGGGGACAGTGCGGGCAGTGAGCTTGTCCGTGCCAGAGGCACGAACGTGAGCAAGGCAGCCCCAGACGTGGAACGCAGACGCGTCACCGGGGGACCCGGTCCAAAGGAGGGTCGGCGAAACCTGCGGCCGCTGGGAGCGTGGCCAAAGGTTAAGCTGGTGAGCAGCGTAGCGAACAGCGAACGGCCACAGAAAATGGGGGGCATCGGCATGGATCATGGAGGTACGGGCGACCTCCATGACCAAGCCGATGCGGCGCTCAGCAACCCCATTCTGCTGTGGCGAGTCCGGCAAGGTGTACTACTGGGTGATGCCCTCCGCACGACAGAACTGTCCAAGCCGACCAGAGGCGAACTCGCCGCCACGGTCGGAGTGGAGACACAACACGGGGAGACCGCGGTGGAGACGCGCAGCCACAACCCACGGGAGAAGAACGTCGGGCACGTCGGCCTTCCGCTCCAGGGGAAACACCGTGGTGTAGCGCGTGTAGTCGTCGACGAGCACAAGGAAGTAGCGCTCACCGCGCGGTCCGGGGATGGGGGCAGGGCCCTAAACGTCTAGGTGCAGGGTCTGAAGGGGGGCAGTAGCCGGGCACAGCGAGGAGTGTGGGGCACGGCGGAGCCGGCCCTCGACGCAAGGCGTGCACGGTGGCGCAGTCGAGGGAGGAAGGGCGGGGAGCGACGCAGGGAGACCTAAGACAAGGCCGTGCTGGGACATGTGACGCTGACGAGGGAGAGCAGGGTGACCTAAGCGGTGGTGCCAGAGAAGGGACGTGTGAGTGAGGGAACGACACGAGCAAGCTGCAGCAACCTGGGAGGACGCACCAACCGGTGGGGAAGCGGTGTCTAGGGTAAACAGACCGGACACCGGGTCCCGGGGGAACGTCGCAAGGGGGGAACCTGAGACAGCCTCAGAACAGACAGCGAACCGCTCGTACCCAGGGAATGTGGTGGTGACGCCGAGGTCCTGGAGACAGCCGACACCAACCAGGTTCCTTGAGAATAAGGGAACGTGGAGGCCTGTAAGGGAGCCCGAGGGAACTGCTGGACAGGGAAGGGACGTAGACTTGCGAGCGACGACAGGGCCCGCAGAGGGGTCAGCGAGAGAGACAAGAGCTGGCGTAGCAAGCGGCGTGAGCGCGGAACGGTCGCAGAAGAAGCAGGCAGAAGCACCAGAGTCGAGAGTGAAGGACAGCGCCGCAGTGGCGGGGGCAGGGAACGGAGCCAGTGCAGAGTCGAGGCTAGACAAACTAGGCAGTCCTACCCCTGACGCAGCAGGGGAGGCTAAGCTACACAATGGGGCAACACCTAAACTAGAGTACACAGGGTAATAAGATCCAGCAACACTAGCAGCGTCATAATACAAGACATGCAAAGCAGCACCTATCTGATCCATGTCTAACTCAAAGATCGGCATGCCCTGGCGGAGCAGGCTGTGCCAGTCAGGGAGGTCCGGGGCTGGGCCAAAGCGACGACGAAACAGATCGTCGAGGCGGCGGAAACAGCGGGCAGTCGGGTGCGGGCGGCGGCACAGAGTGCCGCGAAGGGGCCCGGTCTGAAGCTGGTACTGACAGGTCACAGCACCGGAGCCGCTGGTAGACGCCAAGCTGCGCGGGCCGCCACCACTGCCACCACCTCCTGAGGTGCCGGGCCAACCAGGCGGGAGGCGAGCCCACTGCTGCGGGGGCTGCGGCTGGGACGGCGGCTGCGGCGCGGGCTGCTCGTGCTGCGGCTGGGGCTGCTGCTCCTGACCACCAATGCTAGTCCCCCCAGATGGACTACTCTCACGACCACCAACACCACTACCTGCGCCACCACCCCTACCACCCTGG
Source organism: Closterium sp. NIES-67 (assembly GCA_027943415.1). Classification (NCBI taxonomy): domain Eukaryota; kingdom Viridiplantae; phylum Streptophyta; class Zygnematophyceae; order Desmidiales; family Closteriaceae; genus Closterium; species Closterium sp. NIES-67. Next base: position 140,841 of record BQMB01001101.1, read on the forward strand.
CGACCACGGCCACCGCGGCGCGAGCGCTGCTGCGGGTGGACCGCAGCAGCCGTCTCAGTGAGGGGGGTTGCCGTGGCGACCGCAGCCGAAACGTCAGTGAACGTGCACTGGGAGGGGGCACAGCCGTGAAAGATAGAGACTGCCGGCGCACCGTTCGACTGAGCGATAGTGCGCTGGCGAGTCTCGATCTCGGTGAGGGTGTCGACAAAGGCAGTGAGAGTGAGATCAGCCGGGTGCAGGCTAAGGAAGTGATCGCGAGCACTAGCGAGGCGGTCTGGCAGGCGCATGGCGATAAAATAGAGCGTCATGCAGAAAGGGGGGGGAAGCGCAGTGAGCTGGGCAGCAGTGCTGGCAGTGCGATAGCGGGTCTCTAGGGCACGCAGGTGAGTGGCAAAATCTGCGACGGTAGGGAAGGCTGCAAGGTCTGGGAAAAGCATAGGGAAGAGCAGGCGACCAGCAGAAGCAGACGCGGGTGTGGAATAGCGGGCAATAACAGCGTCTAAGTAAGCTTTGGCCGTCTCAATAGTAGCAAAACGCGAGCGCTCAGAGACAGGGAGGGCGTGGCTAATGGCAACCTGAGCGACTGCATCGCGGGAGTCCCAAACCGCAGGGCCAAGCGCAGCAGTAGAGAAGGTCTCACGGTCATCAGAGAAGGGATCAGCGGGGAGGGGAGCAGGTGCGGGGGGGCGGAGGAGCAAGCCGTCGACATGGACAACCAAAGAGTGGCCATCCTGGCGCTGAACTGTAAGGTGGCGGTGGAGATCGGAGAGCCAGGTGGCGAAGTCAACCGCATGGCCCTCGGCGTCCAGTCGGAGCACGAAGTCCGCCATCGTGCAGGGTCAGCGGCACAACTCCACAGGAACACAGCGACGCAGGAACACAGCGACAGCCCCCTCCAGCACGGCGGCCGCGAAGCGCCTCTGCACGGGCGAGCAGAGAAGACGGAGCCCGCGGCGGCACGGCAGGACGAGCCGGGGCGGAGGGGCCAGGCAGGTGCGGTGGGGCCAGGCAGGTGCTGGCGGGGCCAGGCAGGCGCGGTGGGGCCAGGCAGGTGCTGGCGGGGCCAGGCAGGCGCGGCGGGGCCAGGCAGGGGCGGCGGGGCCAGGAGGCGCGGCAGGGCCAGGCAGCCGCGACGGGCCAGGCAGGGGCGGCGGGGCCAGGAGGCGCGGCAGGACCAGGCAGGCGCGGCGGGGCCAGGCAGCGCAACGGGGCCAGGCAGGGGCGGCGGGGCCAGGAGGCGCGGCAGGGCCAGGCAAGCGCGGCGGGGCCAGGCAGCGCGGCTGGGCCAGGCAGGCGCGGCGGGGCCAGGAGGCGCGGTAGGGCGAGGCAGGCGCGGCGGGGCCAGGAGGCGTGGCAGGGCCAGGCAGGCGCAGCGGGCCCAGGCAGGCGCGGCGGAACCAGGCAGGCGCGACGGGGCCAGGCAGGCGCGGCGGGGCAAGGCAGGGGCGGTGGGGCCAGGCAGGCGCGGCGGGGCCAGGCAGGCGCGGCGGGGCCAGGCAGGCGCGGCGGGGCCAGGCAGGGGCGGCGGGGCCAGGAGGCGCGGCAAGGCCAGGCAGGCACGACGGGGCCAGGTAGCGCGGTGGGGCCAGGCAGGCGCGGCAGGGCCAGGCAGGCGCGACGGGGCCAGGTAGCGTGGTGGGGCCAGGCAGGCGCGGCGGGTGCTAGGAGGCACGAGGGGCCCAGGAGGGGCGCGTCGGGCTAGGAGGCGCGACAGGGGCCCAGGAGGGGCGCGATGGGCTAGGAAGCGCTACAGGGGCCCAGGAGGGGCGCGACGGGCTAGGAGGCACACGGGGCCCAGGAGAGGTGCGACGGGCTAGGAGGCGCGGCAGGGGCCCAGGAGGGGCGCGACGGGCTAGGGGGCACGATAGGGGCCCAGGAGGGGCGCGACGGGCTAGGAGGCGCGACGGGGGCCCAGGAAGGGGGTGACAGGGCCGAGGAGGCGCGACAGGGGCCCAGGAGGGGCGTGACGGGCTAGGAGGCGCGAGAGGGGCCCAGGAGGGGCGTGACGGGCTAGGAGGCGCGATAGGGGCCCATGAGGGGCGTGACGGGGCCTAGGTGGGGGCGGCGCGACGGGGCCTATGTGAAAGCGCAACGGGGCCTAGGAGGCACGGGCGGAAGCGGTACGTGGGGGGGGGTGGGGGGGGATCGAACCTACGGGTGATACCATGTCGAGAAGAAAACTGAAGTGTTGAATAGAGAGAGAGAACAAGGGTATATACCTAAGAGTGTTGTACCCTCTAAGAGGTGATCGTATACAGTCTATACAAATATGAGTTATACATATATTTGACACCCTAAACGTCCATAAGGGCGCTTATCCGGGGGAATATAGTAAACAAGAAGAAGAAACAGGGAGGGGTGAGGGGGGGTCTTATCTCATACTGCCCAGGGGGTGTCTTATAAACGGGAAGCCCAAATACAAGATAGACGCCTCGTATAAGACCCTGGGTCGTCTATTACTAGGGGGTCTTCTATCCGGGCTTTTACGGTACAAAATATGTTTGACAAAAACACCCTGAAAATCAGCAAAATCAGGAGAAAATTCCTGAAATCTCAGGGCCTGTCTCAAACTCTTTCAATTACCATATTTCACGACATGTTGAGGTGGGGTGGGGGCTGTCAAACATGTGTATTTGTCATGTTTGTATAGACTGTATAGGGTCGCCTCTTAGAGGGTACAACACTTAGGTATATCTGTGTGTACTCTCACTCTATGATCATTCACTTCTCTAATTTTGATATGGTATCACGCGTAGGTTAGGATCCCCCCCCACCTACCGCTTCCGCTCGCCCCCCTAGCTCGGCCCCGCCGTGCCTCCCTCCTAGCCCCGTCGTGCCCCTAGCCCCGTCGCGACCCCCCTAGTCCCGTCGCGCCCCTTCCTGGGCCCCGTAGCGCCCCTCCTGGGCCCCGTCGCGCCCTTCCTGGGCCCTGTAGCGCCCCTCCTGGGCCCCGTCGCGCCCCTCCCAGGCCCCGTCGCGCCCCTCCTGGGCCCCGTAGCGCCCCTCCTGGGCCCCGTCCCGCCCCTCCTAGGCCCCGTAGCGCCCCTCCTCGGCCTCGTCGCGCCCCTCCTGGGCTCCGTAGCGCCCCTCCTGGGCCCCGTCGCGCCCCTCCTGGGCCCCGTAGCGCCCCTCCTGGACCTCGTCGCGCCCCTCCTGAGCTCCGTAGCGCCCCTCCTGGGCCCCGTCGCGCCCCTCCTGGGCCCTTGTAGCGCCCCTCCAGGGCCCCGTCGTGCCCCTCCTCGGCCCCGTAGCGCCCCTCCTGGGCCGCGTCGAGCCCCCTCCTGGGCCCCGGCACGCCTTCAGGCCCCGTCGCACCCGCCCGGCCCCGTCGCACCAACCCGGCCCCGTCACGCCCGCCCGGCCCCATCGCACCCGCCCGGCCCCGTCGCACCCGCCCGGCCCCGTCGCACCCGTCCGGCCCCGTCGCGCCCGCCCAGCCGCGGTGCGCCCCTCCTGGGCCACCGTCTTGCTCGCCCGGCCCCGTCGCACCGGCCCGGCCCCGTCGCACCGCCCGGCGCCGTCGCACCAGCCCGGCCCCGACGCACCCGCCCGGCCCCGTCGCACCAGCCCGGCCCCGTCGCACCCGCCCGGCCACGTCGCACCCGCCCGGCCCCGTTGCACCGGCCCGGCCCCTGCGCTCGTCCCTGCCCCGGCCCCGGTCCTCCTCACTGGTACGGTTCTCCCCCCCCCCCCCCCCCCCCCCCGCCCTACACTGCCCTGCACCGTACTGCCCCGCACTGCACCGCCCCGCGCCACCCTGTACTGCCTGGCACCGCACTGCACCGCACTACACCGCACTACACCGCACTGCACCGCACTGTACCGCACGGCACCGCACTCCACCTTGCTGCACTGCCCTGCACCGCACTGCACTGTTCCTGATGGCGGCGGAGCTTCGCTTCGACGCTGAAGGCCAGCCTCTGGAGTTCGAGGCGTGGCTTGCCGACCTCCGTCGCCAACTCACTGGCCAGCGGCAGGATGGTGAACCGCTTTCCGCACACCTTGACGGTACGCTCCCCTGCCCAGACCCCCCTGCTATTCTGCCCGCTGACTCCACACCCACTGAGCGCGAGTCCACTGCAGCCACTGCCCGTGCGCGCTCTGTCTGGCTTTCTCGCGATGCTGTCGCCCAGCTTGCCATTAGCAACGCCCTTCCCCCGTCCGAGCGCCCTCGCTTTAGGTCCCTCACTACTGCTCAGGCATACTTAGATGCTGTCATCCGGCGCTATTCCACCCCTCCGGCTGCCTCGGTGGGTCGCCTGATCCTCCCGATGCTCTTTCCTGACCTTGCATCTTTCCCCACTGTCTCTGACCTCGCCGCCCACCTGCGCTCGATAGATGAGACCTGGCGTGCTGCCTGCACTGACGCACAGCTTAGAGCCCACCAGCCGCCCATTACCTCTACCCTCTACCTGCTTGCCACCCGCCTCCCTGACCGCCTTGCTGTCGCCCGCGACCGCTTCCTTAGCATTCACCCCGCAGACCTCACCCTCACTGACTTTGTAGACACCCTGACTGTGATAGAGACCCGTCACCGCTCCATCACCCAGGCGAGCGGTGTCGTGCCGGTCCCTATCTTTCAGGGTTGTGCCCCCGCTCAGTGTACCTTCTCCGACGGCTCTGCCGCAGTGGCTGAGACTGCTGCTGCAGCGCAGTTTCGTTCGGGGAAGGGCCGCTGTCCCAAGGCTGGGCGCGGCGGTGGCGGCGGCGGGGGTGCGGGAGGGGGTAGTGGTGGGGTCGGGTCGTCTGGTGCTGGAGCGGACGAGGGGACCCTGCCCAGTCCAGCTGAACCGCCGCCCCTGCAGTTGCAGCAGCCGCAGCAGCCGCCGCAGTCGCAGCCTTCGCAGCAGCCGCAGCAGCCGTCGCAGACGCGGCAGACGAGTGTCCTCCCGCCCGGGTGGCTCGGCGCTGGCGGTGGCCGGGCGCGTGGTGGTGTGCCGAGTGGTGGCTCTGGCGGCGGGCGTTGTCAGTACCAGATCCAGACCGGTCCTCGCCGCGGCTTCGTTTGCGGTAAGATCGGTCACTCCACTCCCCGCTGTTTTCGTCGCCTCGACGACCTCTTTCGTCAGCGCTTCGGCCCGTCGCCAGACCTCCCGGACTGGCACAGTTTGCTTAGTCGTAAGATTCAGATCTTTGATATGGACATGGATGCCATTGTTTCTGCTCTGCATGTGATGTATGCTGATGACTCTAGTGTGCTTCCCGCTTATTACTCACTGTTGCCTAGTGTAGGTGTGCCTAGCTTAGCCTCCCCTGCTGCGTCAGGCGTAGGATCCCCTGCTTTGTGTAGTCTTGGTGCTTCCGCCGTCGTTCCGTCGCCCGACGCCTCTGCTTCGCTTTCCTTCACCTTGGACTCTGGCGCTTCTCGGTGTTTCTTCCGCGACTCCACCACCCTGACGCCGCTTACTGTTCCAGCTGCCGTTTCTCTTGCTGACCCCTCCGGCGGTCCGGTAGTCGCCCGGAGTTCCACCACCCTTCCCTGTCCGGCGGTTCCTTCGGGCACTCTCACAAGTCTGCATATCCACTCGTTCTCCAGGAACCTAGTTGGTGTCGGCTGCCTCCAGGACCTTGGTGTCACCACTACGTTCCCTGGTCACGAGCGGTATGCTGTCTGTACCGAGGCCGCCACTGGTGCCCCCCTGTCCACGTTCCCCCGGGACCTGGTGTCCGGCCTGTTCACTCTGGACACCGTGACCCCCCCGGCTGGAGCGCTCACCCAGGTTGCTGCTACCTGCTCCTGTCGGTCCCTCACTCACCCGACCCTCCTTTGGCACCACCGCCTAGGTCACCCTGCACTCCCGCGTCTGCGTCACATGTCCCAGCACGGTCTTGTCCTTGGTCTCCAGGTTCCATCCCCGCGTTTCCCTCCTCCCCAGCCCCACCTTGCACGCCTTGTGTCGAGGGTCGGCTTCGCCGTGCCCCTCACTCCTCCTCGTTTCCCCCTACCGCAGCACCGCTGCAGACCCTGCACCTGGACGTCTGGGGCCCCGCCCCCGTCCCTGGGCCGCGTCGAGAGCGCTACTTCCTTGTGCTTGTCGACGACTTCACTCGTTACACCACAGTCTTTCCCCTGGAGCGCAAGGCCGACGTGCCTGGCGCTCTCATTCCCTGGCTTGTCTCTGCGCGTGTCCACCGCGGTCTCCCTGTCTTGCGTCTTCACTCAGACCGTGGTGGCGAGTTTGCCTCAGGTGTCCTTGGTCGCTTTTGTCGTGCGGAGGGCATCACCCAGACGTTCACCCTACCGGACTCCCCACAGCAGAATGGGGTCGCTGAGCGACGCATCGGTTTGGTCATGGAGGTGGCTCGCACCTCCATGATCCATGCCGGTGCACCCCATTTTCTGTGGCCGTTCGCTGTGCGCTACGCTTCTCACCAGCTTAACCTGTGGCCGCACCCTCAGCAGCCGCACGTTTCGCCGACCCGTCTGTGGACTGGGTCTCCTGGTGACGCGTCTGCGTTCCACGTCTGGGGCTGCCTTGCTCACGTCCGTGCCTCCGGCACGGACAAGCTCACTGCCCGCACCCTTCCCTGCGTCTTCCTCGGTTTTCCCCTTGACGCGTCCGACTGGCACTTTTACCACCCCCCGTCTCACCGCTTCTTTCACTCTCGTGACGTCACCTTTGACGAGTCCGTCTCCTACTACCGTCGCTTTCCCCACCGTGGTCCCCCGGTTACCCCCCCCCTGTTCCTGGTCACTCCTTCCCCGGTAGTCCCTGCCCCTCCTCCTCCTCCTCCCCGTCCCGCCCCCTCTGGTGTGTCCCACGTCACCCCCCTTCCGTCGGTGGACCCGGTTGAGGAGTCTTCTGACTCTGGTGGCCCTCCTTTTCAGTCCTCGCCGGCCGCCCCTCCCCTGGCGTCCCCTCCCCAGTCCCCTCCTCCACCGCCTCTGCCGCCGCTGCAGCCGTCGTTGTCGCTGCCGCCGCCGCCGCCGCCGCCGCCGTCGCAGCACCCGTTCGCTGACTCTGGGGGTGCTCGTCCCGGTAGCCCTGGGGGTGGTCCCTCTGGGGGTGCTGGTGTGGAGCATGCCGGTGGTAGCCGAGGAGCAGCTTGTGGTCCAGGTGCCGCCGTTGTGCCGCCGCAGCAGCAGTCCCCGCCGGTGTCAGCCCTTCGCCTGCTCGGCCTTCCGTCCCCCGACCCTGTGTCGGTCCCTCCCCGCCCGTCTCCTACTCTTCCTGTCTACGGCCCTGGCTTCCCTCCGCCGGACTCGTCCCCGGCCCGTCTCCCCCCTCGTTCCCCTCCTTTGTCCCCTCCTCTGTCTCCTGACCCGACTCCTCCGTCGCACGTCTGGTCTCACCGTCCCTCCCGTGCTCGTCCTGCCTCGCCTGTCTTGCGCTCCCACCCTATGTTGCTTCGTTCCCACGCGTCTCGTCCTCCCCTTCTGCCGTTGCCTCCTCCGTCCTCCCTTGTTGTTGCACCCCCCCCGCTGTCTGACTACCTTCGTGCCGCTCGTCCTCTTGTTCCTCGGGTCCTTGCCTCTCTCGTTACCGACCCGTCTGTTCCGGCCTCGTGCCTTGACGCTCTTGTCGCTGCTGTCGCTGACTTCGCCTCTACCCGCCGCCTTGACTACGCCACAGCTCTGGTCTCTGACCCTGCCTGTCCTCCGTCTGTCGGGGGTGCTCCTACCCTTGGCAGTGACGTCCTGGAGGACCGCCAGTTCGAGCTTGCTTTCCTCTCCGAAGCTGCTCCCCATCTCTGTTCCATGCTGCTAGTCCCTGAGGGTGACCCAGACGCTTTCGACATCCTGACCCCTCGCACTTACGCTGAGGCGACTTCGGGACCCTGGGCCTCTCAGTGGATAGCTGCCATGGAGCAGGAGATGGCATCTTAGAGATCCACCGGCACCTTCGTCGACGCAGTTCCCCCACCTGGGGTGAACGTAGTCGATGGCCGCTGGCTCTTCAAGGTGAAGCGCCCTCCTGGAGAGCCGCCTGTCTTCAAGGCGCGCTATGTGGCTAGAGGCTTCAGTCAGCGCGAGGGGGTGGACTTCTTCCAGACCTTCGCTCCGACCCCGAAGATGACTACTCTTCGGGTTCTGTTACACCTAGCTGCTCAGCGTGACTACGAGCTTCACTCCCTCGACTTCTCCACTGCCTTCCTTCAGGGCAGCCTACACGAGCAGGTCTACCTGCGTCGCCCTCAGGGCTTCACTGGCACCTTCCCTCCTGGGACCCAGTGGCTCCTGCTGCGCCCCGTCTACAGCCTGCACCAGGCTCCTCGTAAGTGGCACGACACTCTCCGTGCTACGCTTGCTGACCTGCAGTTCTTTCCGTCTTCCGCAGACCCTTCACTCTTCGTTCGTGCTGGCCAGACTCCGTTCTATATCCTTGTTTACGTCGATGACCTGGTCTTTGCCACAGCAGACAGGGACCCACTGGCCTCCGTGAAGGCAGAGCTGCTGAAGAGACACACGTGCACTGACCTTGGAGAACTGCGCCGTTACCTTGGCTTGCAGATCTCCAGGGACAGAGCTGCGCGCACCATCACCCTGACTCAGTCACACTTGGTGCGCCAGGTCCTTCAGAGGTTCAGCCTTCAGTTCTCCTCTGCACAGCCCACCCCTCTACCTGTAGACCACAGACTCTCCGCTCCAGTGTCTGAGGAGTTGGTAGAGCCCAGCGGCCCCTACGCAGAGCTGGTGGGTTGCCTCATGTACCTGATGACTTGCACTCGCCCAGATCTCGCATACCCTCTCAGCATCCTGGCTCGCTTTGTGGCCACAGGCAGACACCGACCGCAGCACTGGTCTGCCGCTAAGAGGGTTTTGCGTTATCTTGCTAGTACATCGGGCATGGGGTTAGTGCTAGGAGGACGCAGGCCAGTGGTCCTTACTGGACACACAGACGCTTCGTGGGCAGACGACGCTGAGACACTCAGGTCTACCCAGGGCTACTGCTTCAGCCTTGGCTCAGGTGCCGTCTCGTGGAGAGCTACCCGCTCCTCGTCTGTTGCGCAGTCCAGCTGTGAGGCTGAGATCTACGCTGGTGCCATGGCGGCACAGGAGCTCCGCTGGCTGACCTTCTTGCTCACTGACTTAGGTGAGCGGCCTAGCTCTGCCCCGGTCCTGTTCGCTGACAACAGGGCCATGATCCTCCTGTGTCAGGAGCCTCGACTTGAGGGCAGAGCAAAGCACATTCAGCTGCGGTACTTCCTCCTGCGTGAGCTACAGCAGCGACGTCAGGCTCACGTAGTACACTTGGCCTCAGGTGCCAACACGGCTGATATCTTTACGAAGGCGCTTGCGCCTAAAGATCATGAGCGGCACTGTGTACAGCTTGGTCTAGTTCTTGTAGCCTCTCACTTGCTAGGACCTTGACTTTGTACTGTCCTTTATATGTACCGTAATCCCCCGGATATAACACCTGCCGGAATAGTCACTCCGTGGGTGGTTAATACGGGGGGGAGCTTATGATATGGTGCATTTTTGAGAGTACCCGCTTTTCAGGCGACGAATTATACATAACGCCCCCCTATTTTTATTGCTTGGAGTACACTAAAACAATTGGTTATTCTACCATATGCATCCTATTACTACAGCAGCGTTACAACACGCTTGAATTCCTAATCATTGTTGCCTACAAGAAAAGCATCCAGTGAGTAGCGCAAGGCCTAGATCATGTCTAAGTTAGAAATTAGAGACATCATTCACTACCTAATACTCCTCGTCATCCTCATCTCCAGCGTGCCAAGCCTCTACATCATCATCGTCGGATGCAATATCGTCCCAATCGTATTCTTCAGTCCATCGGGAGGCGGCCAGTCCAGCAAGTACCTCCGCCGCTGGCGCCATCTCTGCGGAGTCCACATCGCTGCTCTCTGTAGTGTCAGCCGCTTCAGGTGCAGTTGCAGCTACTGCTGGTGTTGTCGATGTTGATGCTGCAGCTGCTGCAGCGTTAAGTCGAGCCTCCGCCATCGCAGACGATTCCGCCACATCGACGCCAGGTGTCGGTGCATGCTGCGGCAGGTCGACGTTGACAGTGATGTCACACTCCTCGTCCTCGGAGAGCTCGTCGGCGGTCGGCTCTACGAACTCGGCTTCGAAGAGGGGATTCGTCTTCTCCCCGGTCGTCTCAACCTCCGCATGCACATCGTCCATGACCTCCAGCTCCGCGTTGTTGCGCATGTGGGCGAGTATGAGGTCGTCTTCAAGGCCATCGAGGTCGTTGGAGATGCCGCAGGTCTTGAAAGCCTTGCGGATGAGGTCGGTAGGGACTGCCTCCCAGGCGGCCGCGATCCACTGCAGCACCACCTCCGCCGGAGGCTTTTTCAGATTTCCTGAAGGGCGGACAGGGTTGGGTGGAGATTACATCGCGCATTAGGCAAACCGAAGCGAGAACTTGAGCAACACGTCAAGGCGTCGTAAAGCAAACGGTAAACAAGAACGTATGAAGAGCAGAGCTCAAGGATATGAAGGGTATCACCTGCGGGAGTTGTCGCGTCGCAGCCGAACTCCTCAAACCAACCTGAGTAGGACCGGCGGACATGAGCCTTCAAGCAGCGGTTCACAGCTACGTCGAGAGGTTGGACGATTGGCTTGCAGCCGCCAGGTATGACGGCACGTGAGAGTTTGAATAGACGCATCAACGCCGCCACCCCCTCAGTCAGATGGCCTTTGTAGGAGTCGAGGACAACGAGAGCCTTCTGCCGCCCGCCACGGCGTGCAGGAAGTCGCTTCAGAAAGGGGACAAGGACCGTCGTAATCCAGTCCTTCACGTGGTCCTCATCCATCCATCCCTTCTCCTGTGCGCGGATGACGATTCCTGCATGCAATCATGAACGAACCAAAAAGCTTACAATTAGTTTCTAACTCCGGTACATGAAACACTTACTGACATCAATACCCAATCGATACTAACCTGGCGGGACTCGAATCTTGGGGAGCGTCTTGCGCTTGAAGATGACATACGGCTTCAGCTTCTGGCCGCCAGCAGTGACCGCCAGCATCACGGTCAACCGCTCCTTTTCGTAGCCAGCAGTCCGAACATGTACCGTCTTTGAACCGCGGACTTCTAATGTAGTCTCTTGGGGCATTTCGAGGAACAAGGGCGTCTGATCGGCGTTGATAATCAAGTCATCGTCATATTTGTTGACTGTGCGCATCTGGCGTACGAACTCCCAGAATTTCTCGACTTTAGCCTCGCAATCTGCATAACGAGAAGACAATAAACGATGTGAGTGTACATGCTTATGCTTAAGTTCTTACAGCTCAATGAATAGGAAACCGCAAGCGAAATTGCTAAAGACCTTGCATATCAAGCACACAACGCACCGCTGGTTAGGCGCTGGCCCATCTTTGTCTTGACGCGCCGTGTCAATCCCCAACGCGTGCGGAACCGGAAGGTCCAACGGGATGACGCACGCCAGTCGACACCGGGATGGCGCTTCCGCATGAACTTCCTACTCCACTTCTGCAGACAACTCACCGACACCGCCAAGCCGCGCGCACGGTGTGAGAGGAAGCGGTTGTACATCTCCTTCTCCATGTCGGGGAACTTCGCCTTGCGTCCAGCACCGATGAGACGACGCCTGCATCCCGCCGCCGCCGACAGCCGTGCCTTGTTCTTCTTCCAGTCGCGTATCTGACAGGGTTGTACCTCGGCCATCTTCGCCAGCTTGCGATTCGAAAGCTTCGGGTCGGAGTCGAGATGGGCCAACCAGTATAGCTTTTCCGCCGCTGTGCGCGAGACTCTCTTGCGGCTGGTCCTGCGATGTCTGGGGGAGGGAGGTGCAGCATCCCGGTTAACTCGCGGCATGTGGGGACGACGAATGGGCTGAGGGAAAGATGGAACAATGACACGAGGAAGTGTCGGGGGTGGCTCTGGCTCTCCATCGGCAGCATCTTCCCAGTCTAGCTCATCATCGTCCTGCCAGTAGTTGTCCCACTCCTCGGGACGACTTGCACTCGGACATGATGTATAGGGAGGTGCGGGAGGAGCAGGTGGGGCAGGAGGTGCAGGAGGCGCGGGAGGCGCAGGCGGTGCTGGCGGCGCAGGTGGTGCTGGAGGAATCGACGGAAACGGACGGAGAAGAAATTGACTACCGTGGGGTGGACGATGGGTTCGCAAAACTGAGATGCCGCTAACAGCACGGGCCGCCATGGCTGAGTCTCTGCCTACAAAATCGCCTCGGCGGACTTATGCCCGAGGCTCTGTTAGAGAGGTTCGACATCGCGAGGGATTTTCTGTTGGGAAGACAGTACTGGAACGTTAAAATGACGCAGCGACAACAAACGGATGAACAAGAAACGTGGGCCGACCCCCTACCCGAGCCGCGCACGGTTCTTGAAAGCCAAAAAAGACCATCGCATGCTAGCATGCGATGGTCTGGTCGAGAAGCTTCCCAAGGGCATCTTGAGATGCCAGATTCCATCGCAGGTGTTGCGCTGGCAGCATCTACTGCACCTAGCCGTGAACTCGCAGCGCTGGCAGCAGGCCTCAGGATATCAGGGTAAAATACCCTTACGGCCCTTACTATAAGGCTGGGGTTGGTGTTGGACCCTTATATTTAAAAGTGGTTTAGTTTTGGACCCTTATGAAAAAAACTAAATTTGTACCGGACCCTGATTTTGAAAAGTGGTGCAGCGTTAGCACCCTGATGCGGAAAAGTGTTCTGTAAAATCACCCTTACACAATCACACATGCGATCCCCCGCTGTAATCATTGATCCCCTTGGCAACCTGTAGATTTCGGCTAAGTCCCCCCCCAATCCGAGAGTCATTCCTCCTATACCCCCCGCAACCCAAGATTTCGGCTAAGTCCCCCACTGCCAAAGGCATTCCTCCCACAGCCCTCGAGCGACCCCGAAAAATTGGTGAAGTCCCCCACTAGCAGAGACAAAGCTACTGCAACCCAGAGGATTCGGCTAAGTCCCCCACTAAGAGAGACAGTCCTGAAACGAAAAGAAAGCCCTGAAACTACGTTGAAATTACAGGGTAGCCTGAAACGAAAAGAAAGCCCTGGACGTGATATGTCAAACCATCTTTTCCCCCCTACCCATTTCGGCGAGGGAATGTCGCGCCTACGAAATATCGGCGACTTGAATTTACAGGTTTTTACCTGGCCCCTGCCCGCGCACGACTGGGATCACGTCGTCAATTTCTTCTGCTAATGGTTTACGCTTTTTATGGCTGCCACTCACCCAAGAATTCATGCGCACAGTTACAAAACCTGTCATCTTGAATGTATAATTCGTGTTGGTAGAGTCGTATCCGCCATTACATTCGTTAAAAGAAATTAAAGAAAGAAAGAAAGAAAAGAAAAAACCGAGTGGGGCACTAACGGGAAATCAGGTCGAGACCAGGAAGGGTCTTGGGAATGAGGTCGTATTTCTACAAGATAGTAATCAGTACCAGCAAACCCGAAATGGACTCTGAAACGCGAAACAGTGAGGTCCGAGGGTCAAAACGCGAATTCCTGTTCGGTTTGATTTGGTACTTCGCGAAGTTTGCTTCCCTGGTACTGAACGCTCTAATGTAGAAATACGCACTAACAGCAAAATTACCGAGGTGCGACATTCCCTCCACTTCAGCACTAACAACCAAAAATCTTGGTGCACCCTGTCGAGTGCCACCCAAGGCACGTCGTCACATCATACAGTATCTACAACACGTCAGTCGTCTGATCATGCGAGATCCTGTAACTACAGTAAAGTGTAAGGCTGCGCTGGAGTTATACCCTTATGTGAAAAAATACAAATATTTAGGACCCTTATATCACAAAGTAGCTAAAAAAAATACCCTTACAGAAAAAGTGGCAGCAAGCGAGTACCCTTACAAGAAAAAGTACTTCGAATCCTATCCAGAGGCCTGGCTGGCAGCCGATGGCAGCAATCCGCTGGGTGTTGGCAGCTGTGACCGTTACGGATTGGCCACAAATCCTATAGCCCATGCCGAGTTCGACACGTTGGCATGGCCATCCTCTCATCCAAAAAACACAAAACTCCCTAACAGAAACCCAATGCATGTATAAGCCTAGAAACAATCAGATTCAAAATGAATTATACATAACACATGGGCGTTATATTTTTCCAGCCCACTGTTAACACCCAGTCATTTTTTTAATGAATTATTATATCCACCATAGGGTGTTATATCCGGGGGATTACGGTATACTCAGACTGGACTTGTGTCCTCTCCCAGTGGCTGGACTAGTAGTGCCGCCCTGCTCTTGTTCTTGCCTTGTCTGTACTCCTTCTGACTGGTCTCTCAGACCCTTGTCTCAGAGGTTGGACTAGTAGTGCCGCCCTGAGCTGCTTGTTTAGGACATTCCCCTATGCAGTCTAGGGGGTGTGTCAAACATGTGTATTTTGTCAGAAACCCAGTCACTAACCACTGGGTTAAAAGGGCTTTTTGAATAGCGGGTAAGTGCGCCCATAGCCCCCCAGGCTCTGCACCTGTGGCCCTTCCCCGAGGATCTCAAGGGCAACCCCAGCGGGTCACTCAACACCCCCCCCCCCGCTGGGATAGGTGGAAGACACGAGCGCCTCTGCAGCGCTGGCACTGGGAGTTGAACCCAAGACCTTTGGCTCTGATGTACCATGTCAGAAACCCAGCCACTAACCACTGGGTTAAAAGGGCTTATTGAATAGCGGGTAAGTGCGCCCATAGCCCCCCAGGCTCTGCACCTGTGGCCCTTCCCCGAGGATCTCAAGGGCAACCCCAGCGGGTCACTCAACACCCCCCCCCCGCTGGGATAGGTGGAAGACACGAGCGCCTCTGCAGCGCTGGCACTGGGAGTTGAACCCAAGACCTTTGGCTCTGATACCATGTCAGAAACCCAGTCACTAACCACTGGGTTAAAAGGGCTTTTTGAATAGCGGGTAAGTGCGCCCATAGCCCCCCAGGCTCTGCACCTGTGGCCCTTCCCCGAGGATCTCAAGGGCAACCCCAGCGGGTCACTCAACATATTTGTCATGTTTGTATAGACTGTATAGGGTCGCCTCTTAGAGGGTACAACACTTACTAGGTATATCTGTGTGTACTCTCACTCTATGATCATTCACTTCTCTAATTTTGATAGGGGCATCCTTGGTGCGTTGCCTGTCAATTCAAACGGTCACAGTATTTTTTTGCAACCAACTGCATCAGTTGGAGAAATCTGAGCATGAATCTGGGGATGCAAGCAAACCTCCGTAAGGTCTTTTGCACAACTGCACATCTTGGCTACACTCCTAGTATAGAATAGAAAGGTTCTAAGATATGAGGATCTCATCTCAAGGTCCTTCAAGAGCCGTCCACTAGTTGGTAGCGTACTTCTTGATCTCCCTCCACAGGTCTGCCAAGCTCTCTACATCAGCGCTACCTGCTGCAGGTTCCCCACTCATGTCCACACTCGCTTCCACCACTGGCGCCAGTGGTACTTCCACACTGGCCGCAACAGGGGCGGCCACAGGCTCCACATAGCTCGCTGCTGGCTCTTGTGATGTACCCACTGGCTCACTCTGCTCCTCTGACTCCCCCTTATCTTCAGCTACTTCACCCTCCCTGTCTACTTCCCCCTCGGCCTCTACCTCTGCCTCTTTCTCTGCCTCTGTCTCTGCCCCTGTCTCTGCCTCTACCTCTGCCTCTTTCTCTGCCTCTGTCTCTGCCCCTGTCTCTGCCTCTACCTCTGCCTCTTTCTCTGCCTCTGTCTCTGCCCCTGTCTCTGCCTCTGACTCTGTTTCTGCCTTTGCCTCTGCCTCTGCTTCTGCCTCTGCATCTTCTCCTACCTCTTCCACGACCTCTGTCTCTCCTTCAATCTCTCCTTCTGCCTCCCCCTCGTCCGTTTTTTCTTTCACTTCTTCTCCCTCTCCCTCTTCCTCTGCCTCTTCCCCTAACTCTACCTCTGCCTCTCCATTTCCCTCTTCCTCTGCCTCCTCCTTTCCTTGCGCCTCACTGTTCTCTGGGGTTCCCTCCTCCGCCTCCACAATCTCGTTGTCCTCAGCAGCTAGTGCTGCTGCCTCTCGCTCCGCCTCCCTCTCCGCCTCTCGCTCGGCCTCCGCCTGATCACGCACTCGCTCCAGCGCCTCTCTGCGCCCCTCTGACCTGGACCTCGCCCACGCGCCCTCCGCTTGCAGCCCACTCGCGGACGATGCGGCGAGGAGCACGCCCAGCTGCCGCCGGGACATGACCTGCCGGGGGGAAAGGCGATGGGCGAGAGATCATGAGAAGCGTGTAAGTGGCTTGAGTGGCACCGGAATGGGCATGTGAGCCAACAATGCCCGGCCAAACCACCCACTTGGGAGGTAAGCAGCCATGATGCACTGCTCGTTTCAACAACGGAACATGCAACCTAGTAAGTTCCTGCGCCGTTGTTCCGGAACGACGTTTCCCGGCTCCGTCGACGGCGGCGTCACAAAACAGAGGGGTCACGGCACGTCCCTCGCCATTTTCTCGGAGAGGGGACAATGTGCGTCGCTGCGACGAGCAGGCGAAACGCATTTACACGCCATTGCGCTACAGCCGCGTAGGCGGCCACTACTCGAGAAGGCGCAAAAGCCGACGCGACTGACTCACCAGGCCTGGCTGCGGCTGCTCTCGCTGTGCCGCATTCACGACGAGCCTCGGGCGGCGGCGAGTGGCGCACCATGATGGCGCCGCTGCCGCTCTCCTCGCGCCCGCGGGCCCACGGCGCGCACTGAAAAGGTCGGCGACGCGGGCTGTGCGGAGAGAGAGCGCCATGGGAGGCTGAGGACGGAGGGTTTTGCGGATGGGGCTGTTTGCTAGCTAGTTGCAGGGGCCAGAATGATGGGGCCAACAGTGCGGCGCCGAATATGTTCCTCGGCGCCAGCAGAAATCTTTGGGCATGGGGACAGCGATGCAATCGTACGTACAAAGCGAGCGAGAAGAAGCTTCGATGGGCAAAGGATGGATGGAAAAGAATCGTACGTACCGCAATTGGCCTTCCTGACGTGGCAAATGCTGCCACGAGGGCGTCAAGGCGGTGCGCTCGCCCACTGGTAGTTTCCAGGTGAATCCTTTAGTTCGTTAAAACGAGGTTCGGATAGGGATTGGAGTGTGTATGAACAATGAGGATATTAAGTATCTTTTCTTTCTAAATCCACCCTTTCCAACAGCATAATGCTTTACTATTATGCCCTAACTTGTCCTGCGTGTGCCACGGATAAAAAACGCATTTTCAGCACCAGCTGCTCGGCAATCCAAACACCCTCTTATCTAGTGACCTAACCTAATAGCACGTCTCGTGTGCCTGGTGTTCAGCATCTATACAATGTACACGTGACAGCTTGGCCACTCTGCACGACCAAGTCAGGCCTGGTCAATAGGGTACAGCCCTTCCCTCTGCACTTGGAGCATCCAAGGAAACGCCCCTCCAAATACGGCCAGGTGCAGCCATGTCTACAGCCTCGAGAAGGTCGCCTGTTTGCGCGTCGCCAGCGCGGCGACAGCAGCGGTGAGGTCGTCGGAGAGCAGCATGGCGGCATTCCACGTCGCCACGAACTGCAGCCCGTCCGCCACGCTGTGGTCGCGCGCGTGCCGCAGCACGGCCTTCGTGCCCGCCACGGCCAGCGGCGACTTGCGCGCGATCGCCTCCGCCACGCCCTGCACGTGCGCCATCAGCTCCTCGCGCGTCGCCCACACGCCCTGCACCAGCCCCAGCCGCAACGCCTCGTCCGCGTCGACGGGTCGAGCCGTGAGCGCAAGGTGCATGGCGTTGCCGTAGCCGACGAGGCGCGGCAGGCGCTGCAGCGTGCCCAGGTCCGCCGTGATCGCCAGGTCCACCTCCTTCACCGCGAACCGCGCGTCGCTGCTCGCGAAACGCACGTCGCACGCCGTCGCCAGGTCCACCCCGCCGCCCACACACGCGCCGTGAATGGCGGCGATGATGGGCTTACGACAGCGCTCGAGCGCGGACAGCGACTCCTGCATGGCCACGATCTGCCGGCGGAAGGCCTCGCGCTTCCGGCCCTCGCACTCCGCCTTGCTGGGAAGGGACCCTGGAGCCGACGCGATGTCTGAAAGCGTCTGCAGATCTATTCCCGCGCAGAAGTGCTTGCCCTGGCCAGAGATGATAACGACCCGCACGGAAGGATCGTCGTCTGCAGATGCGACTGCAATCGGGAGCTCTCTAAACATGTCTAAATCCATGGCGTTGGACGCATGCGGTCTACTCAGCCTGAGATGAGCCACGCCACTTGAGTGCACGTCCAACGACAGGGACTTGAAGCTCGCAGCCGCCATGATTTGGTTAGTGGCGATGGACGAAACAGAGGAGTACGGCTCTCTCCTAAACGGGCAGTGTGAGTCAAGAAAAGCTCGGGCCGTTCGACCGCACATAAGGAATGGGCTGGCGGTGGGGGCTGGTTTTGGGCGGTAGGTGGAAGCATGGGCATTGGGGGCCTTGGACGGAAGGTCCCCCGAACTGGGATAGGTCGCTATGCGACAAGTGACGTCAGCCTGCGATTTCAGATTTAGGCTCGTTGATGTCCGAACCGGGCCCAAAAATCGCAATGCCTATCTCGTGCGTGCCATTCCCCTCAATTACTACACTGAACTGCCCACTGCCTTCCCTCAAATTGCCCCTGATTCCCAAAGTGTTATGAATTAACAAGCAGAGTACACCCAGATATTCGATCATGTCACAAGTTTTGCAACGACAGGTGTGATTGTCGTTTGTGCCGAGTGACTGTATCGCTTTATTATCACATTGGCCCAGTTTCGCTCATTCGTCGTTTCCCTGGAACTCGCAGGAGAAACATATTAATCACCCCACCAACTAAATATCGCGCCACTCCGTCTTCATAGCCGACATCATCACGCAATTTCGCCTGTACGCCCAATTTTCAGTCGCGTGTTCATTCCAGTAACTTGGGAAGCTCTACTGTAAGCTTGAAACAAATATATTTTAGGGGCAAGTAGCCGCTTTGTTGAAAGTGCACCCATTCTTCTGGTCTCGGCAAGGGGGTCTCATCCTTAGAGCCCCTTGACCAATCAGCGAAGCCACCGTCCTCGGCGATTCCCTCAGAAATGAGCTCGCCACGTCACATGTGGTCCAGGCCTATTGGCGGGAAAGATGGTGTCTGGTTCGTCACATGCGTGTTTCTGCGATGTGAGTGTTAGCGACGCTGTGGTCGGTTGATATCGCACGCCACCTCTAGCTATGGGATTGGTTCCCAAAACTAAGTTGAATGTACCAAAACAATTCTTTAATTGCGTGTTCTTGAATTGAATAACTGGGTGTAGTGCGGAAATGAATAACGAGATGTTCACTCAATGAATAACGATACAAGGAATGGCAAGCCAAGATATAGGAACACCAGAGCTAGTCTAACCATGCGATGGGAAGGTTCGGGAAGGAGATCGAAGTGAAGAGGCGAGGCCTGGAGAACTCCCGAAGGTCGAACCGAAAGGTCTGGAGAAGCCGAGGCGGTTCTGTCAGAAGGTCTGGAACAGTCCCGAGGCTTCGGGTGTGTTCGAGCGTACGCGCTAGCAGTATCGCTAGGTAAGGAATGGAAAATTCCTTACACCACCCCCCCCCTTTAGCGAAGGTGATCTATATCAGCCACGTGCTTGCGGTCCAAATAATTTGCAAGTATCGAAGGTGACTGTATCTGGTCCGAGGGCACCCACGTGTCGTCCTCATTGGTACGATTGGTCCATCGTATCAGAAAGTCAACGTGTCGTCAGTGACCGTCGATACGAATCCGATGGCTCAAGATCTTCGAAGGCTCAATGGTCGTCTCGGCTGGTGGCCGTACGTCTGGGACCAAGCGCTGACGGGCGATGTCCGACGTGTCAGGAACGAAGGGTCGCTACAGGCTCACGTGGAATTTGTTGTGAATACGCCAGTCATCAGGTAGGCGCAAATGGGCGGTTACCGGCGTCACCATCTTCACGATCTTGAATGGGCCACAGAAACGGGGTCGTAGTTTCGTCGGTAGTGGCAGTCGTAAATTCTTGGTGTCCAACAGGACTAGTTGCCTTGCTGTCATCGTAATATCCCGGCGATGTAAATCCGTATACCTTCGAGCAGTTGCGTTCGCCTTACGAATAAGTTCGACAGCTTTCTCTCCGGCAGTCTGTAGTTCTTCGACGAACTGCTGCGATCGCGGTACTTGACTCTCAACGTTGGTGGAGATCGGCACTGTAGGGTCCATCCCGTAATTGAGATAAAACGGGGAGTGATTAGTCGTAGCCGAGGGCGCGTTGTTGTAGGAAAATTCCAACATGGGCAGCACGTCCTCCCATTTTTTTCGGTCGAGGCAGTTTTTCCGAATCAACTGCTCCATCGTTTGATTTGTCCTTTCCGTCTGGCCGTCCGTTTGGGGATGATAAGCAGATGAGAATTGTAGACGCGTGCCGTACCGAGCCCACGTGTCCTGCCAGAATTTTGACGTGAACTTCGGATCTCGATCGCTAATGATTGCTGCTGGTATCCCGTGTAGGCGAACAACGGTCGAGATGAACAGGCACGCTGTTTCTTCGGCTGTGATGGTTGTACGACATGGTGCGAAATGCGCCATTTTCGTCAATCGGTCAACGACAACCAAAACCGCGTCGTTTCCGTTGGGTCCGGCCGGTAGTCCCGTAACAAAATCCATCGTTACGTGTTGCCATGGGCGTTGAGGTTGCTCGAGGGGCTGCAACAGTCCTGTTGGTCGCTGGTGTGATGACTTCATTCGCTGGCAGATCGGACACGCGGCCACGTAACGCTGCACGTCCGTCACCATATCTGGCCAGTAATAAAACCGCTGCAACGCCTTCAGAGTTTTATCAACCCCGAAATGTCCCGATAAGTTCGAATCGTGGACTTCTTGAATTAGTAATTCGCGAAGTAGACGATAACTTGGGACCCAAATTCGATCAGTCCCGCTTCCTAAGTAGTAGACGCCTTTCCGTGTAGTGATTGGGAGATGGCCGTCATTTACGATGAAGGGGTCAGTCGAATACCCGTGGGTAAATAGTCCACTCAGTAGCGGGTTGCTCTGGGCAACTAATACTGCTGCGAGTTGGGCAGATGGTCTGGAAAGGGCGTCGGCAATATTGTTGGCGCCCTTTTTATACGTGATCTTGCACGTGAAGTTCGACTCCAGATAGTCTAGCCAGCGTATCTGCCGCGGGTTGAGATTCGACTGCGCCCTCAGGTACTGTAGTGATTTGTGATCAGTTCGCACCATCACATCTGCTCCAGTCAGATAGCACCTCCAGATTTTGAACGCGTGGACGATCGCCAGCATCTCCTTGTCGTGTACCGGGTAGTTGCGCTCAGCAGATTGCATTTTCCGAGACTCATACGCAATTGGTTGAAGCCCGTTGCCGAAAACCTGCATGAGCACTGCTCCGATGGCGATGTCACTTGCGACGGTGATGACTTCGAAGGGCCGTTCCGGGTCAGCGATGCGAAGTACCGGTGGCGACATTAAAAGAGTTTTTAATGCTTCGAACGCAGCTTGCTGCTTCTCCCCCCACTCATAAAAAGTCCAGTTCTGGAGGAGGTCGGTTAGAGGTCCAGTTAACCCCGCCATATTGAGTATAAACCGCCGCACGTAATTCACAAAACCCAAAAACGATTGCAGCTGCTGCAGATTTATTGGCGGTTGCCACTCCTGAATAGCCCCGAGTTTTTTCGGGTCTATTCGAATCCCCTTCGTGGAGATCACGTGCCCTAGGAACTCCAGTTCTTGTTTTAAAATCTTGCACTTGGAGGCCTTGGTGATGAGACGATGCTACTGCAGCCGCTGAAAAACCGCTTCCAAATCCTTTAAATGTTGCTCCCGGGTCTTGCTGTAGATCAGGATGTCGTCCAAGTAAATTATGACGCATTTGTCGAGTAGATCGTGGAACACCCCGTTCATGATGAGTTGGAACGTCGAGGGGGCATTCGTTAATCCAAACGGCATCACCATGTATTCGTAAATCCCGTAGCGAGTACGAAATGCGGTCTTGTGGCAGTCGTCAGTGAACACCCGAATTTGATGGTAACCGCCACAAAGGTCGATCTTCGAAAAGTAGCGAGCTCTGTGAAGGTTGTCGATCAGTTCGTCCGTGCGTGGAATTGGGTAGCGCGATTTTATCGTTACCCGATTAAGGGCACGATAATCCGTACACATGCGAAGGCCGCCGTCCTTTTTTGGCGTGAACAGGATCGGTGCTGCGAACGGTGAAGTGCTCGGCTGAATGAACCCTTTCGCCAACAGGTAGTCCAACTGGTTCCGTAGTTCCTGTAGCTCCGGTTATGTCAAGCGCCATTGTGTTCGTATAGTAGGTTGCGCGCTGGGCTCCAGCTCGATCTTGTGGTCCTGGGGTCGTTCGGGTGGCAATCCACTTGGCAAGTCGTCAGGGAAAATCTCAGGATATTCCCGAATGATTTTCGCCAAGTCGTCCGGGACCGAATCGTAGAGTTTGTTGATGTCGGTCGCCTCATTCGGCTCCGTCGATTCTGTGAGATGGACAGCGTATAAATCCGCTTCATTCTTGACCGCTCGCTTGAGGCACATCGCGTTGACGCGTGTCGAGGTCGTCTCTGCTTCCGGCCACGTCGGTAGTTTTCGCCAGCCTTTTTCGCACTTCACTGTGCACTCGCCTGTCGTCCAATCGATTTGCGGGTTGAATCTCCACAGCCAATCGCGTCCCAATAGCACATCGTAGCCGTCGAGTGTTGTCGCCAACATCGGCGCGCTGAAACCAAAATCGTCACCGCACTTCATTCGAACGACGGGTACTTTGTCGCGTATCGCCAGCGGGGTGCCGTCCACCAATCGCAGACACCTCTCCAGCGCCAGGCGTAGTTGTCGTGCTGTCTCTCGATTTATCAGGTCGTGACTCGCACCTCCGACGATGAATATTTTTATTTTTCTTCCATGAAGTCGTCCTTCCGCCAGTACAGGGTGGTCCACTGGTTCATCCCCCTTATTCAGTCAGGAGCGGTTGATAGCATGTATCGGGACCACTACCCGGTGGGGATGATGTTTTTCGGGCCATGAGGCAGGGTCAGTAGGGGGCCAGACCGCTACTGACGCTTGGCGTTTCCCGACCTGTCCTCGTCGTTCTTCTTTATCTGCTTCTTTCGGGGGCAATCGTGAGATTGGTGACCCGGCTGGTGGCAGATGAAACATTGTCCCTTGCGAAAATCGTCCATGTGCTCCTTCGCCACTACGCCGTGAATCGTGGAACGTGGATTCTGGCCACGAAAACGATTTCCCTCCCAAGAACCCGCTCTCGCATACGTCCGATGCGCGTCGAAGTTGTCTGCGATCCGTACGGCTTCGTGAAACGTCGCCGGCAGTCGCAGTCGGAGAAGACGGCTCGATTCATCCATCCTGCCATCTATCTTGCACATGAACCCCGCCCCCTCATACGTCATGCAACCCCACACCATCAAAGAACCGCCCCCATGCTTAAGTGTCTGTTGGACCTGATGGCTCCGAAGGCTGGTGCCCTCGCGAATCCAGGCGTACGCACGTCCGTCGGAGCAGTAGCGGTTTATCTTTGTCTCGTCAGACCAAATCACCCGCTTCCAGTCCTCCAGCGTCCAGTCGGCATGCGACCTCGCGAAGTCGAGACGATCTCGGATGTTTTTCGGTGAGAGCCTGGGTTTCTTAGGCTGATGCACGGCGATTAGCCCCGCGGATCGTAATGAGTTCCTAACCGTCTTCGAGTCTACGGCGAGATCGTGCTTCTCCAACAACATATTTGCCGCGTCTACAGAGCTTTTCGCCTCGCCGCTAGTAATCGCGCGTATTATTCCGCGCTGGAGACGGGTAGTGATTAAGCGGGGGCGGCCGGCCGAAGGCATCGTAGGTCGCACCTCCTCGAGACTAGTCTCGGCAGCCACTTTCAAACCGTAATCGTGCACGGTGCTCTTGCCTATGCCAAGAACTTTGGCTATTTTCCTAGTCGAATGGCCCGCACGCAACATGCTTCTGATTCGCGCGCACTTCCGCTCATTTAACGGCTTCATGGCGATGCGGTCGTAGGCTCGCTTCCGGACTAACTCCTAAGCCAGCAAATGTTGCGCGTGACGATGTACACACCGAGTGACGGGGGAAAATAGATCTACTCTTCCGCTCGGTAGGAAATGCCCGCATCGATAGTCGAGGAGTAAATTTCAACCCCACTTTCCGGTTGTGTCACAATTCCGCCAAGCAAGAAACGGTTGAAGCAGAACTCGAAAACCTTGTAACGGAATGGCAAAAACCGGGTGTTACTATTTTCGAAACATGTGTGGGATAGCGATATGTTTCAAAGTGTTAAACATCCGGGCAATTTATTCCGCCACTGTAGTTGGTTTGAGGCACGAGATGACGGGAATGAGAGAGCCTTTCCCTCATTTCTTGGGGAGAAATATTTGTAGGATTTGTAGCGCTACTGAAAATGACAACAACATTCCGGCAGGTTAGCTGGCAAGAAAAACAAGAGACGACGTAATCGTCTTAGGGTTGCGGAGCATTTTTATATAGATATATTTATTGTATTTAAAATTACCCGCATGTATATGTATAACTTCAAAGCGTAAGTATCTGTAAACTTCTAACAATGGATTAAAACATATACTATGTGAGTATTTAATAGATGATTTGTGTTATAGTGCATTAATATAAGTACATGCAATCACAATGTTAATGCATCTAATACAAGTAGGACATATCATTGAGTTTCTACATTTTTTACACTATATAGAAATGGGCTTTAAGTTTTTCATCGTCCGATACTGTTCTTAAATCGTGCCACGCTGTTGGAACTGGTTTCTTTTGTTGTTCGTTTCTGCTTGTACAGTTTCTTGAATAATTTTGTTCCTTATTGCTCAACTGTAGACCTGTTTCCGTAATGTTTCTTTTGTTTTGCGTGCGTTTGGATTGTTTTGTTTATTTTTTTTACCTTTCCGCCAAATGCCCAGCCGTCGGGAGTTTCCGTTTTCATTTTGTTTAATTATTTGTTGACTGTGGCCACTGTTGACTTGTGGCGAGCGAATCTGGCCACCTGGCAATGCTGTTATTTTTTTCCCAGTGGCGAGGCTCGTCACGCGTAACTGCCAGACGGAAATATAATCCGACGTGGCAATGACACCAGCCTAGCAACACTCGCCACAGAATGCTGATTTTTTTTCCCGTCAATAAGTGGCAAAACCCCCGAGCTCGCCACTGGATGCATTACGCGTTACACACTCGAATTTCAGAGTTACACTACCGATAGTTTTGGTTAAATAACACGATTACGCGAATTTCAGTGCGATGGGGCACTTTCTGACCGAGAAAAAAACAAATCTTCTTTCAGAGCTGCAAAACCGCGGCTGTTTGAACGCACCTTCTCTGCTTGCGGGTTCAGAGCTGCAGAAACGTGAATTCCTTATGCTCGATTCTTCCTCCTCTAACTTCTGTCTCACGTTTTTCTCTTCCCAACTTCCAGCAATTCCTGATTCTAGATCTGGTGATTAGGCAGCAACATGACAGCAGCTACGACTGCCTTTTCTTATCGCAGCTGTACGACAGACTACTCCAGGTCGGCATTAAGAGTGGCTTGATGACATTTTCGTGTAGTCGTATCTTACTAGTTTCTCTATGTTTCTTCTCTCGTTTTTTCCTCAAGCTAGTAGAGGAAACGTAAATGGTCTCTTTCAGCTCAGGTACTCGGTACGGATTCTCATCTGTCGTTTCCCCTCTCCTTTGCCCGCCTTTTCACCCTCCTAGTCCGTCGTAACCACTTCTTTGCCCGTCGTCTCCCCCCTCCTTGCATGTCGTTTTACCTCTCTCTCTCTCTCTCTCTCTCTCTCTCTCTCTCTCTCTCTCTCTCTCTCTCTATCTCTCTCTCTCTCTCTCTCTCTCTCTTTCTCTCTCTCTCTCTCTCTCTCTCTCTCTCTCTCTCTCTCTCTCTCTCTCTCTCTCTCTCTCTCTCTCTCTCTCTCTCTCTCTCTCTCTCTCTCTCTCCCTCCCTCTCTGCCTCTCTCTACCTCTCTGCCTCTCTCTACCTCTCTTTCAACTTCTCTCTCGTCCTCTCTTTCCTTTCACCATCACATTTTGTGTTAACTTCCCATGCCCATTCGTTCTCGCCCTAGCTGCTTGTTGTTCACTCATTTCATACGCAATGCCTAATATAATATCCACTTTAATTTTGTGCAGGTTTTCTTGTAAACGCGTTTATGAGTTCCCTACGGCGTTTTGCTGTAATTCGTTGGGATGTTCAATTATCTCATTTTCAGCTTTATATTCTTATAATTGCTGGCGTCCTGTGTTTGGTCTGATGTGTCTTGCTGCTGTTATTTGCTCTCATTCTCGATCCACAGCAATGTATGTCTGTATTTCGAAAAAACAAAGCATGCTTATCAAATCAACAAACGGTTCACAGGCGAGCTCCTTGAGTTTCTGTCTCGAACTGGATTTGATAGGTTTTGGTTCTTTTTTTGGACATTACAGATTGCGTTGCTCCATCATTCAGACACTAGGCTTGCTGACTTCCCCCCCATGCTAGCGCTGGGGAAGCGGTAGCTTAGAGTTTGAGTTTTTCACTGTCACATAATCATCAATTTTTTTTTCATGTCATGAATGATGACATGAATTTTCTTGCACGCCTCGATTGGATCCGTACACATCGATGTGATGCAATCAAACAAGAGGCCTGCCAAAATTTCACAGTAAGACAGAAATCAACCAAATATAATGCAAATATTATTTCAAAATATATGCATTTGATTCCTATCATAGAATAAACACCTCTAGCATTTTGTTACATTCATAGGAAGAGAACAAAAACTGCAGGTTGTTGGAAATATCTCAAGGACTTAAGCGTTTCTGAAGTGTAACACTGTACTCGAGGAAGATTACAGGGGAGCACGCGAGTCAACGGAGGTTACACGAGGGGGCGGACAAAGAATGCGAAAGGACTCGAAAGGTCGCAACTGGAGGTTGCGACTGACCGTTACAACATCACGGATGGTAACCGAAGCGGCAATCGAGTCGCTGTGCGACTCGATAAACCGTTCCTGTAACTGTATTCTACAACTGCTTCCTTATCTTCTATATATTGCTGTATGCTTGTTTCTTTAATCAATCACTTGTTCTCACATACTAGTACAAGGATTCAACTGCCTCAACTTCCGCTGCACTACTCCAAGTCTCAAGTCTCTACAAGCTGGGACTTAGTCTCTGCAAAAGATCCTAAGGGCTTTTTCTCAGCCCAACATGGTATGAGAGCTGGTCAGAGATCAAAACTCCCAGCAACTACACTCCATCAACAACCAGCAACTCAACTTGATTCAACAACTCCATTGATTACAAGACATGGACAACAAGGGCAAGAAAGTCTCTACGGGCTCACCCAGCGCCCAAGAAACTCAACACGGCAACTCTGGTCTGCACACCTCAGGACTGCAGACAGAGACCGGGACTACTCAAGAAACAACGGGAAGAGTACCAGAGATGGTGACTCCGTCTCCCTCTTCAAGTGTGGACCCGAATCTCATGGAGAGATTCTTCAGCTTCATGTCACACTTCGACCAGCAGCAGCAGACAAGGACACCTGCGCACTCAACACAGAGCAATGGAGGGAATATGGGATTAGCGCCGATGAGCCTCGACAACTCATCCTTCGGGCGACACAACCAAGCGCCTACCTTTGCGCCTTATCATTCTTCGCCGGGGACGTTCGAATTCATGCCGCCCCGTGCCCAGCCAACAGCAGCTGCTTCACAACAAACACCGAATGAAATCTTAAGTTTACAGGCGCAGTTCTCACACGTGATCAAACTTCAGACATCCTCACCGTTCAACGGACACGACTTCTTTACCTGGAGCTTCGAGTTTGAGCTGCTGATGGAGGCTGCGCATCTTCTGGGATACTTCAACGGGTCCCTGCCATTCCCAAGCAACGGCATTGGGAAGGAACAAGAGATCTTCACGTATCAGTCGCTGCTGGCGTACACGGTACTCCTGAGAAACCTGTCACCACAAGAGCAGCAGAGCATCAGAACGTATCGGAGTTATGGAAACTCCGCGGAGCTCGCATGGCACCACCTCAAATGCCTTTACCAAGCAAACGACAGCGTGACACAAAGCAGACTCATGCAACAGCTGACAACAATACAGATGAAGACCGGGGAAAAGGCGATGCAGTATATGAGTCGCTGCCAGACCCTCCGCGACCGCCTGCTTCGGTGCGGAGGAACGATCACTGAAGAAAGCTTCGTGACACTTGTCCTCGCCGGGCTCGGGCCAGAATGGAGAACCACACGATCACTTCTTCGAGCCCACGGAAGAATTTCGGAGATGCACCTCTGCGCCGAGCTTCACGCTGAACAACAGGAGATGGATCTGTTCGAGGAAAGACAACCAAGGAAGCAACAGCAGTTAGTCTTCTACACTCAAAGAAGAAATGACAACAACTACAACCGACGCAGCAAGCAAGATCAACGCGACAACCGAGGACTCACCATCGTGCCGCCGTTCTGCCACAACTGTCAGACTTCCGGGCACTCCAAGGTCAACTGCAACCGCCCTCGCGTTTACCGTGCAGCAGACCCACAAGTCGCTTCCACTCAAGCAAGTCCTCCAAGGCGTTCTTCAACATCTGCACAACAAACACCCAACATCATCAACTGCATGGTACACATCGACAACTGCGCACCCGCTTCACCACCCACTTACGCACCAGACGAAGAGGAATTCCCGCCGCCGCGCTCGCAAGGACTTCAGGTCAACCCGACATACGCTGCAGTCGCTAACGCCGAACCCACCGGGCGGAACACCTGGTTCTTGGACAGTTGCTGCGGTCAGCACATGTGCTCCTCCGGACGCTTCGTACAACACGAGCGACGCCTCAACCGCGACGTCGTCATCACCGTCGCCAACAACGAAAACCTGAAAACAAACAGGCAAGGCGTGGTTCAGTTACAATCAATGGAGACAAACGTTATTCTTCAGCTCAACAAAGTCCTCATCGTCGACAATCTGGGATACAACCTACTAAGCGTAAGCCAACTAATGGCTAAGGGGATTCACCTGGAGTGCGACTCCTTCTCCAACGAGTTCCGACTTTACCACGGGAAGGGCGGTCTCTTCATCGGTCGTGCCCTCCTGAAGTCCGGTGTCTTCGTGTTGGACTTCGTCCCCGACCGCGGAACTGCCGACAGCGATGGCATCGTATCGTTCGCCGCCTGGACTCACCCACCAGATCTTGATCCCGACTTCGACAGTGACGGCTTCTGGCACTCCAACACCATACCTGCAGCAGAGAGAACACGGGCATTAGCAGTTATCAGACAAGAAAGACAAGTACCAGCAAGCGTCCCAACAAAACCATCACCTGCAGTATCGGCAGCAGGACCCAGCCGAGTACCACCACCATCAACACGAGGACCGCCAACGGAAGCAGACCAACTTATGCCCGCCACACGAGAAGCTTGTCGAAGTCCCGCCTCGGTCGTCGCGTTCTTCTCCAACGCCGACATCTACCACCGCTCGCCCGGTCACCGCGCTCCCGACGACATCTGGCACCAACGTCTCGGACATCCTGCAAACAGCACGATACTACAAACAATACAAGCAGAGGTGTTAGAACGTAACGCCCTTCTAACGACGAGCGGCCAAGAACTTCGCCGACCAAGAGCACGATGCTTCACGTGCCCCGAAGCAGATCTTCCTCATCAACCTTTCCCAGCCCATCACAATCCAAGCGCACCCACTTACGCTCCGATGGAAAAGGTCTACAGCGATATTCTAAACATGCCTCGAGACGACACCGAAGCCGACTTCAACTACGTCATCACGTTCATCGACGCCGCAACCAGATACGTCTGGCACTTCAATCTCAAAACGCGCGATCAAGCCTTCGAGGCCTTCACCACATGGCTTCCAATCGCCGAACGAGAGTCAGGAACCAAACTCAAGAGTTTCCAGTCAGACGGTGCACTGGAATACCAGTCACAACGCTTCAGGACCTACCTCGCGGAAAGGGGAATCCGACGCCTGGTGTCTCTGCCCTATGCTCACCAGCAGCAGGGGGTAGCAGAACGCATGAACCGGACCTTGCAGACGACGATGCGAAAACTGCTTCTGGGGATGAGGCTGCCCAATACACTGTGGCCAGACGCGATGACACATGCAGTCCACCTGCACAACCTGTTGTCCTCGTCATCGCTCCCCAACAACGCATCACCGCACCTGCTGTGGACGAAAAAAGGGGCAGCACAAAATTACTTCGAGTTTTCGGCTGCATGGTACAATACAGATCCCACACAGCTCGAGCAGGACGCTTCACTCAACGAGCTCGGTGGGGACTACACCTCGGCATCGCCAAACATTTTCACGCGTGGAAGATTCTCGACATACACGACAAAAATACGGTGGCATCACGTGATGTTATCTTCTACGAGCGACTGACGCTGCAGCATTACCTGGACAACATTGCCAACTCAGACGACCCCACCGACGGCTTCGCGGGCCTTCGCTCCTTCGCTGACCATGCTGCCGAGGCTGACGCAGCAGAAGAAGACGTCCCTGGAGCCTCGGAGGCTGCCGGACCACTCCCCTACTGCTCCGTACCTGTTCCACTCGATGAAGATAATCCCCTCGATAGCAACAACCTCGACACCTTTTACCACTTCGCTGACCAAGGCTACGCTACACCACACCCCGTCGACTCGAATATTTCCGAACGCATCGGGCCAAACTTCTTACCCGATCCTGAAGACGGTGATGAAGCAGCTTATCCCGAGAATGAAAACTCCCCTCGACACACAGCCACGGGACTGCAGATCCTAGGACTATGGGTCTCCGTCCAGCACCCGCCGCCGCCTTCTCCGCGCGAGCCGTCGACCCTTTCGCAGGCTCTGGGGGGGGAACATAAGGCACAATGGAAGGAAGCGATGGAAAAAGAGTTAAAAGCTCTGCAAGACCGAGAAACATGGAAACTGGTACCTGCAACGAGCATCAACGGGAAGAACATTCTCTCGGGGAAATGGGTGTACCGCATCAAGACCAACTCAGACGGCTCCATCGAACGATTCAAAGCTCGATGGGTCGTACGAGGCTTCGATCAACGATACGGAACCGACTACACAGAAACCTTCGCTCCAGTCTCCCGTCACACCTCTCTGCGCATCCTACTCGCCATCGCGGCCACGAAGAAACTACCACTACGGCAAATCGACGTTGCAAACGCCTTCTTGTACGCACCTGTGGACGCCGAAATCTTCGTCGAACAACCCCACGGATTCATCGACGACCCTTCAAAAGTATGCCAGCTGGAAAAATCCCTTTACGGGATCAAGCAAGCCCCACGGCTCTGGCAGCAGCACCTTCACGGCCGGCTCGTAAAAATCGGATTCCTACAGCTACCACATGACCAAGGCATGTACCGACTACAGAAGGGAAGAGATTACATTCTGCTCATCGTCTACGTCGACGACCTGCTCTACATCGGTTCTACCACCGACATCGTCACCTGGTTCGAAGGGGAGCTGAAAAGGGACCTGACGCTCACGGTGTCCGACGAAGTTACCCAGTACCTAGGACTGAACATCGTCGAAGACGACACGGCGTTCTACCTACACGCTGGAAAGTACTCAAGCACCGTCGCGAAGAAATTCGGTCTAGCACCGACTGCGGTCCCAACTCCCTACCGCTATGGGAACAACAGTAGCGCCTCCACAAAACTCCCCGCGAAACAAATCCAGGAGTATCAACAGAAGCTCGGCTGCCTACTATTCGCAGCAGTAACCTGCCAACCCGACCTATCCTATAGTGCGAGTCAGCTGGCGACACATCTGAAGCAGCCGCAACAGGAAGATCTCGAAGAACTCAATCGAGCGCTACTCTACTTCGTCTCCACGCCGACGATCGGGCTCACCTACAGCAAGGCAACAACACCGTCCGTACAACTACTCGGATACGTCGACGCCGACCACGCGGGAGACAGCGAAAATCGACGGTCTAGGACGGGCTACATCTACCGACTAGAACCTATCGGAACTATCTCCTGGCAGTCGAGCAAGCAGGAGTTAATCGCACTATCCTCGGCTGAAGCAGAGTATATCGCCCTTTGTACTGCGACCAAGGAAGGACTCTACCTACGAGAGTTACTCGAAGAAGCGAAGATCGCGACCCTGCCCGCCTTCTCACTCCTCTGCGACAACCAATCTGCGATCAAAATCGCGAACAAGGACGGCTTCGCCAACCGAACCAAGCACATCGCCCTGCGGTACTTCTTCGTCAAGGATGAAATCGCGAAGGGGAGACTTCAACTCAGTTACTGCCCGACGACAGAAATGGCCTCAGATTATCTGACGAAGAAATTGGCGAAAGCAAAATTCGACTACTGCATGCTCCTAACCGGGCAAACAAACGTCACCGGATCTGAACACTCCAGCACTCCAGAAACGAAGGGGAGTGTTGGAAATATCTCAAGGACTTAAGCGTTTCTGAAGTGTAACACTGTACTCGAGGAAGATTACAGGGGAGCACGCGAGTCAACGGAGGTTACACGAGGGGGCGGACAAAGAATGCGAAAGGACCCGAAAGGTCGCAACTGGAGGTTGCGACTGACCGTTACAACATCACGGATGGTAACCGAAGCGGCAATCGAGTCGCTGTGCGACTCGATAAACCGTTCCTGTAACTGTATTCTACAACTGCTTTCTTATCTTCTATATATTGCTGTATGCTTGTTTCTTTAATTAATCACTTGTTCTCACATACTAGTACAAGGGTTCAACTGCCTCAACTTCCGCTGCACTACTCCAAGTCTCAAGTCTCTACAGCTGGGACTTAGTCTCTGCAAAAGATCCTAAGGGCTTTTCTCAGCCCAACATAACACACTAACCACTGGGTTAAAAGGGCTTGTTAAATAGCGGGTAAGTGTGCTAGCACCGGGATTAGAACCGGGATTAGAACCGGGATTAGAACCCAAGACCTTTGGCTCTGATGTACCATGTCAAGAACTTAGGCACTAACCACTAGGTCAAATAGGCTTATTGAAATAGCGGGTAAGTGCGCCCATAGCACTCGAGGTTCTGCACCTGTGGCCCTTCTCCAAGGATCTTTTCAAGGGTAACCCAGCGGGTCACTCGACATCAAGCACTTCATACAAGTGGGACTCAGGCTCTGAAAAGATCCTAGGGCTTCTCCTCAGCCCAACAGCCTGAAATTCCACGCCCTGAACATCTCCAATTTGAGCCGAGAAGAGACATTCAAAGAAACCAACCACGCATGCATGCTTGTTTCGATTGCCTTATAAATTCTCAACCAAACAAAGAAACAACACTTGGTGCAAATTCTAGTGTTCCCACATATAAAAGTATTCACATGACATTGTGTGTAGTGTTCAACTAGTACACTGAACGGAAACAAGACAGCACTTTTGTACAAATGAGCCACTCCAAAGGAAGCCCTAAAACCTAACTAAACCACCCAACGAGCCAACTATTTTTCCAGCCAACATATTCCTAAGCTTACGAAGCGGCCTTGAGCGCCTCCGCCCTGTCTAGCAACTTAGTAAGCTTCCGAGCCATGTCTCTTCTTAAAGCCCGCACGTCATTGTTAGATGACTGCACCTCGTCCAAGCGAAGCAACCAGCACATGATCGTCTCGGTCACCCGAAGCTTCTCCATAGGTTCGGAAACCACTTTGGCGACGAACTCCTTGTCCCCGAGCCTCTCCTCCATGTCCCGAGCCAGCTTCCGAAGCTCCACGATCGGCTTGGCGACTTCTAGAGGCCTCCCTGCTCGCACCTGGTGGCCCTTCCACGCCGCCTGAATCGTTACAGCTGCACGGTCGTCCGACATAGGAGCAGCGTTAGTAGCGCTACTAGTAACAGTCGCGTCATTCTTGGGCAGTGGGCTCGCCGTTGGGGTCTTGGGTGGGGATTGCACTGCTGCTGCCGCTGCTGCTGGTGCTGCTGAGTCTGCAGCTGGATCTGATGCTGCTGATGGCGCCTCTGCTGCTACTTTTGCTGATTCTGCAGATGATCCTTGTGTTACTGGAGCAGGCGTCGTTTTCTTCGGAGAGCTCGTCACGAATGCGCCTGGCGGCGGCGTCGCGGGCTCGAATAACGAAGCCAGCTCAGGCATTGACTCGCTGTCGGATTCGGAGCGGGGCTCGCTCAAATGCGACCCAGACTCGCTGACACTGTCGCTGTCGTCCCACTGCGAGGCTGTGTCACTCTCGCTCTCGTCGCTCTCGTCACTCTCGCTTTCGAGATTCTCGCTGCCCCGCTGCTGCTGTTGCTGCTGCTGCTTATATTTCGCCGCGAGTTGCGCTGCGAGTTGCGCTGCCGCGAGTTGTTGTATACGTGGGTCCTGTTGGAAACCCGCTGCCGCACCTTGAGCCTGCTTTTGGTTCTGCGGCTGTCGCAGCATCTGCTGCTGCTGAAGCCATTGCTGGTATCGCTGCTGCAGCTGCTGCTTCTTCTGCGCTTCGATCTGCGCCTGCTGGAGCGCGGAAGCGTGCGCCTGGCGCCGCGCCTCCTCTTTCCGCAGCTCCTCCCGCCGGCGCAGTTCCGCCTGTCGGCGCATTTCCGCTTGGCGCTGTTGCTGCGCCGCCCGAGAGTAGTAGGCGGAGCGGGAATCGAAGGGGTCCTCGATCTCTCCCCACATTGCTGGGCGGGAGTAGTTCGGAACGTGGCGCGGTGACGATTCGTGATACGGGTGGTAATACGGGGACTGAAAGCCGGGAAAGCCGAAATCCATACTATTCTCTACTATTTATCGACGGAAATGCGCAAAAATCTGGGTCCCGCTGCGGTTGTTACGAAATGGGGAATGTACGAAGTGGCAGTTAGAAACTCGATTGCTGGAATGTGCCTAGGATGTAGAGGTGCTAGGTCGTCGGTCCAAGCGTCGAACAATAAGCTTTGGATAGTAGAGTTGAGTCGAGTTGAGAATGGAAGTGACGATTGGCTGCTGCTCCATCGGTTTTATACTATCGGTTCCGCCACTCCGCAGCCCGCGGCGCTGGAGAGTTCCCGCGCATTCTCGAGGCTTGCGGAAGCCGCTGGAAGCTGTTGGAAGGCGCGGGAAGGCGCTGGAAGGCGCTGGAAGGTGCTGAAAGGGGCTAGAAGGACCTGGAAAGCGCGGGGGGGTTCTGGAAGCAGGGCGGAGCGGAGCGGAAGTTCTCCGCGTCCGCGGGGGACCTTCAGCGGGTGGTGTGGTGGTGAGGCAGGGGAGATGCAGTCACGCGGAGGGTCCCGCAGAACGCGGAACAGAGCGGTCCGCGGATGTGTATGCGGATTGGGGATGGAAGGAGATGAGCAGCTGCCTTCGCGAAGCTGCGAGATATTTCGTAACTACAGTGGCGCAGCACAATTGTGCGAATAGAAGTGGCAAAATGGTGAGTGTAAACTTTTATCAAACAATTTGATTTATTAACACCACTATCTCAAGCTATATGTTAGGTGACTGCATGCACAACTTGCATGTTTGCTAATATTTCCAAAGGATTGGAAAGAATGAATCCACGAGTAGGATTATAGCTAACAATGTCTGATACATGCAGCCCATGGTAGCTTCTCTACACTCTTTTCAGCTTCTTGGTAACAGTCTTATCAGCCCAGCTCATAAGCACACAGAGCACCGCCACCCACACCACTCCTCCAAACAGTATCGAGACATCCCATATCGGATCATCCACCAAATAACTCCGCAGCCCCAGGTGCTGCCAGAAGCTCTCGGTCCACACAGGATCAACCATATCCCCATGGCTGCCTGGCCGTGGGGGAGTGATGGTCCAGTGCGTGACGTTGAAGGCAAGGCGAGGGGAGAGAGCAGGGATGTACCTGGAAAGGACAAGGGAAGAAGGCAGAGATGGTAGGCGGAAACCAGGGAGGAACAAAATGAGAACCAGGAGTGAGCACAGCACTTATCAAGTACCCATGCTTTGAGGAGTCCCAGGTCTTCCGCGCCTTGAGGTGCTGCCAGAAGCTCTCAGTCTACACGGGATCAACCAAGTCCCGCGGCTTCCTGGCCGTGGCGGGGTAATGGTCCAATGAGTGATGTTGAATGTGAGGCGAGGGGAGAGAGTTGGAATGTACCTGAGGAACAAAACGGAGGAAGGAGCTGAAGATTCAGGGATCCGCCAAGTCCCCATGGCTATTTGGTTGGGGGATTATAGTCCAGTGTGTGTGGGATGGGGGGAGAGAGCCAGGATGCATTTTCCTCTACAAGGCTTTCACTCACGTTGTTCAGGAGATGAGGCATTCCCCCTCGGCCGTTGCTCGCACCTCTCACAGTAATACGCAGCCCTCGTAGGGGAGTCTAGTGCACCTCAAACTGCCTTAAGTGGCACTCACGTTGTTGTAGATAGGAGGCACTTCCCCTTGGCATTTGCTCGCACTCCCACACACACCTCCCCTGTGACCCCACACTCCTCGCTCCTCTCAAGACTCCTTGAACAGAACAGTACTGCCAAGTCTCCCACTAGTTTTGAGGCGCCTCAAAACCACACAGAACTGTACTCCCACGTCTGGCACTCACGTTGTCGAGGAGACAAGGCACTCCCCCTTGGCCGTTGCTCGCACTCCCACACACACCTCCCCTGCGACCCCACACTCCTCACTCCTCACACACTCCCTCCCCTCCCTCTCCTCCTCCCATTCTCCCACAACCTCCCCTCCTCGCTGCTTCCTTGCCGTTGCCTTAGCCAAGAAATTCCAGACCAATCGGGGGGTATCAGCAAGTGTGTAGAGAGGAGGAGAGGGGGTGGCATGCGGAGGCGAGGAGGAGGAAGGGGAGAAGGACGGGGGGACCCCTAGAAACACCCCTGTGTAGTGATTAGGAGTAGGGTCCCGGGGAGTGAGTAGGGAGGAGGCGAGGGGACAGAGGAGGCCGGGGGAGGGGGAGAGGAGGCAGAGAGTAAGGGCGGATACGAGGGAGGCGTTAACTGAAGCTTGGAGGGCGAGTGAGGGAGGGGCTCCTGAGAGGAGGAGGAGGGAGCGGGCGAGAAGGGTGGAGGAGAGAGTGAGGGAGGGGAGGTGGATGGAGGGGAGGGTGTCAAGGTGGCTGTTTAGGTAAGGGTTGGAGACGTGCTGATTGAAGTCTGAGAGGAGAAGAGCGGAGAGACCTGGATGCTGGGGGGGAGGGGAAGCGGGAGAGACAGGAGAGTTGAAAGAAGTGAGGGTGAGAGGGGAGGGGAGGGCGTCGAGGTGGCTGTTGAGGTAGGGGTTGGAGACGTGCTGGTCGAAGTCTGAGAGAAGGAGAGCAGAGAAGCCCGGATGCTGGGGGACAGAGGGGGCAGGGGGGTGATAGGAACCGGGACAAAGGCAGCGGGAGGGGAGGTGGATGGAGGGGAGGGTGTGGAGGTGACTGTTGAGGTAAGGGTTGGAGACGTGCTGATTGAAGTCTGAGAGGAGAAGAGCGGAGAGACCTGGATGCTGGGGGGGGAGTGGAAGTGGGAGAGACAGGAGAGTTGAAAGAAGTGAGGGTGAGAGGGGAGGGGAGAGTGTCTAAATGACTGTTGAGGTAGGGGTTGGAGAGGTGTCGGTCGAAGTCTGAGAGAAGGAGAGCGGAGAGGCCAGGATGCTGGAAGACAGAGAGAAGGGTTGGGGTTGGGGAAGGGGAAAAGAGGGCAGGAAGAGGAAGAAGTAGGCGAGGGAAGTGAGGTGGATGGAAGGGAGGGGGTCGAGGTGGCTGTTGAGGTACACGTTGCAGTCGTGTTGATTGAAGTCTGAGAGAAGGAGAGCAGAGAGGCCTGGATGCTGGGGGAGAGCGGAAGGGGGAGAGCGGAAGGGGGAGAGTGAAAGGGGAGAGCGGAAGGGGGAGGGCGGAAAGGGAGCAACAAGAGAGTAGAAAGAAGAGAGAGGGGAGGGAGGATGTCGACGTGACTGTTGAGGTACGGGTTGGAGACGTGTTGGTTGAAGTCAGAGAGAAGGAGAGCAGAGAGGCCTGGATGCTGGGGGATGGAACGCAGAGGAGGGGGGGAGAGGAGGCAGGGAGAGAGGTTGGATATGAGGCAGGTGTTAACTGAGGCTTGACAGCCGAGTGAGGGAGGGGCGGGGGGGGGATGAGAGGAAAAGGGACAATGGAAGTGGGAGGAGCGGTGGATGGAGGAGAGGGTGTCGAGGCTGGCTGGTGAGGTAGGGGTTGGGGTTGGAGAAGCGCACAGCAGGCTGGAGACGCGCACAGCAGGCTTTTGAGTCGACTCAGGAGGGTGTCGAGGCTGGCTGGTGAGGTAGGGGTTGGGGTTGGAGATGCGCACAGCAGGAGAAAACCATCTCAGCGGGTAGTGGTTAATTGAAGTCTGAGAAGCAGTACAGCAGGAACAAACCTGGATGCTGTGGGAGAGGGAGGGAGGGCGGAGCTAGCCACAACACTTCAGACAGCATTGCGAGACATTGTAACGAGGTGACTCTTGAGTCAACTCAAAAGCACATTGTAAAAAGCACTCTTGATTTTTGAAAAGCACTCTTGCTTTTGAGTCGACTCAAAAGTACTCTTGATTTTGAGTCGACTCAAAAGTCACCTGGGGAAGAGGGAGGGCGGAGCTAGCCACAACCACAACACTCCAGACAGCATTGCGAGGAGAGACGAGGGCGGGACACCTGGGTGAAAGAGTCTAACAATGTCCTCACTGGCTGGCTCCAAACGCACACCCGCATTTTGAGAATGCTCAAAAATCACCCGCACCAGCTCTACCTTCGCGTCAGAGGAGTTTCAAATCTGAGACACTGGAAGAAACAACAAGTCATGCGAGCTCGTGCCTCCCCCTTCATGACGGTTTGCTCACCATTACTCACCTCAGCCAGCATTGCGAGCAGGGAGGAGGGAGGGACACCTGGCGTGTCCTCACTGGCCAGCTCCACATGCACACCCGTGCGCGCACTCTCCTCTCTTCCTTCTAGTTCTTCTGCTGCATTCGAGTCCCCTTCACCTCCCCCCTTGATAGATGCTGCTGCTGCTCTCAGCGATTCCGCCATCGCTGCTGCTGCTGCTGGCTGGCGGGATGGGGAGAGAGATGGAGGAAGGGGAAGAGTTGTGTATCAGCATCGCTGCTGCTGCGTCTGCTACATTTCTGTCTTTTTCACCTCCCCCATTGATGGATGCTGCTGCTGCTCTCACTACCTCGGCCATGGCTGCTGCTGTTGCTGGCTGGTGGGATGCGAGGGAGAGAGTGAGTAAGGGATGCCAAGTGGGTGGTAAGAGAGGTGTAAAAAAGCAAGGGATAGAAGAAAACTCTGCTCTCACTGCCTCCAATAATCATTTACATCCTTAGCATCTGGTCCTGCAGGCACTACCCCAAAGATAGCTTTCTGCCATCGCGGCTGCTGATGCTGGCTGCTAGGATGGATGTACAGAGGGAGAAAGGGCTGCTCTGACTACTTCTCCCATGGCTGCTGCTGATGCTGGCTGGTGAATGGGCGAGAGAAAAGGGGAACGGCACGGGATGGGATGGCATGGGATGGCATGGGATGGCATGGGATGGCATGGGATGGGATGGGATGGGATGGCATGGGATGGCATGGGATGGCATGGGATGGGATGGGATGGGATGGCATGGGATGGGATGGCATGGGATGGGATGGGATGGGATGGGATGGCATGGGATGGGATGGCATGGGATGGGATGGGATGGGATGGGATGGGATGGGATGGGATGGGATGGGATGGGATGGGATGGGATGGGATGGGATGGGATGGGATGGGATGGGATGGGATGGGATGGGATGGGATGGGATGGGATGGCATGGCATGGGATGGGATGGGATGGGAGGGGATGGGATGGGATGGGATGGGATGGGAGGGGAACGAGCAGCGTAGTATACTGATGGATGAACAGTTTTGTACCTTAGATTCTCATGATGCATGAACGGTGTCACGCACGCACACACTATGGGTTAAAATAACGTGATGCACATACAACAAGCAAGGCCGTACCATGGGCTTCTCATGATGCATGAACAGTGTCACATTTTGACTCTCATCTGCCACTGCCATCCCCACCGATCCAACTTCTAGTATCTGTGCCTGAAGGGACAAGCAGGCATGATGGCCAAGCAGGCATGATGGCCAAGCAGGCATGATGGCCAAGCAGGCATGATGGCCAAGCAAGCAAGCACAGAAAGAAAGCAAGATCATGCATGGTGGTGCTGGCATCTACCACTGCCATCCCCACGGATCCAACTTCCAGTATGGTATCTGTGCCGAAAGGGACACAGACACGCATGGCAAAGCATAGGTGGAATTGGGGAAGGTGCGGGAAACGACCAGCACAATGGTGGGGGAGCAATGGGAGCAACGGTGCTTCAGCGCGTCTGATCCGCCGCTGCCATCCCCATCGATTTTGCAGGGTGTTTTTGAGAATTCTAAAAACACCCTGCAAAAAGAATGGTGGGGGAGCAATGGGAGCAACGGTGCTTCAGCGCGTCTGATCCGCTGCTGCCATCCCCATCGATTTTGCAGGGTGTTTTTGAGAATTCTCAAAAACACCCTGCAAAAACAATGGTGGGGGAGCAATGGGAGCAACGGTGCTTCAGCACGTCTGATCTGCTGCTGCCATCCCCATCGATTTTGCAGGGTGTTTTTGAGAATTCTCAAAAACACCCTGCAATGTTTTTGAGAATTCTCAAAAACACCCTGCAAAAACAATGGTGGGGGAGCAATGGGAGCAATGGTGCATCAGCGCGTCTGATCCGCTGCTGCCATCCCCATCGATTTTGCAGGGTGTTTTTGAGAATTCTCAAAAACAACCCTGCAATGTTTTTTAGAATTCTCAAAAACACCCTGCAAAAACAATGGTGGGGGAGCAATGGGAGCAGCGGTGCTTAAGAGCGTCTCATCCGCTGCTGCCATCCCCATCGGTCCCACCTCCAGTATCTGCGCCTAAAGGAGAAAGCACGGAAGGAGGGGGCAAGCAAAGACGAATGGCGAAACATCAGAAGTGGAGAAGTGGCGAAACTCGGAAGAAACTGGGAGGTTGGGTGGGGGCAACAGCCAAAACATTGGTGGGGCAAGCATGATGGTAGTCAAGAATACCAAAAGCAAAGTACCTGAGTGGCCAGGGTGCCCCATTCCTCCCTGTCCCCTCTTCGCCCTCGGCTGATTTCTCCAGCTCAATTAGGGGCCGTTGAGAACCCCGGATAGGCCCACTGCCCCACTGCCTCACTAGATATCACCCCTCAGGTACCCGAGTGAGGTCGTCTAGAGACAGCCCTTGAAGCACCTCTCTCCCTACTCCCTCCCCCTTGGCGAGCTTGTCCAGCTCAAACAGCAATTGTCGAGACCCCAGGTAGCCCCACTGCCAGTTGCTATTAACACAAGTACCTGTGTGAGGTCGTCTAGAGACAGCCCTTGAAGCACCTCTCTCCCTACTCCCTCCCCCTTGGCGAGCTTGTCCAGCTCGAACAGCAATTGTCGAGACCCCAGGTAGCCCCACTGCCAGTTGCTATTAACACAAGTACCTGTGTGAGGTCGTCTAGAGACAGCCCTTGAAGCACCTCTCTCCCTACTCCCTCCCCCTTGGCGAGCTTGTCCAGCTCGAACAGCAATTGTCGAGACCCCAGGTAGCCCCACTGCCAGTTGCTATTAACACAAGTACCTGTGTGAGGTCGTCTAGAGACAGCCCTTGAAGCACCTCTCTCCCTACTCCCTCCCCCTTGGCGAGCTTGTCCAGCTCGAACAGCAATTGTCGAGACCCCAGGTAGCCCCACTGCCAGTTGCTATTAACACAAGTACCTGTGTGAGGTCGTCTAGAGACAGCCCTTGAAGCACCTCTCTCCCTACTCCCTCCCCCTTGGCGAGCTTGTCCAGCTCGAACAGCAATTGTCGAGACCCCAGGTAGCCCCACTGCCAGTTGCTATTAACACAAGTACCTGTGTGAGGTCGTCTAGAGACAGCCCTTGAAGCACCTCTCTCCCTACTCCCTCCCCCTTGGCGAGCTTGTCCAGCTCGAACAGCAATTGTCGAGACCCCAGGTAGCCCCACTGCCAGTTGCTATTAACACAAGTACCTGTGTGAGGTCGTCTAGAGACAGCCCTTGAAGCACCTCTCTCCCTACTCCCTCCCCCTTGGCGAGCTTGTCCAGCTCGAACAGCAATTGTCGAGACCCCAGGTAGCCCCACTGCCAGTTGCTATTAACACAAGTACCTGTGTGAGGTCGTCTAGAGACAGCCCTTGAAGCACCTCTCTCCCTACTCCCTCCCCCTTGGCGAGCTTGTCCAGCTCGAACAGCAATTGTCGAGACCCCAGGTAGCCCCACTGCCAGTTGCTATTAACACAAGTACCTGTGTGAGGTCGTCTAGAGACAGCCCTTGAAGCACCTCTCTCCCTACTCCCTCCCCCTTGGCGAGCTTGTCCAGCTCGAACAGCAATTGTCGAGACCCCAGGTAGCCCCACTGCCAGTTGCTATTAACACAAGTACCTGTGTGAGGTCGTCTAGAGACAGCCCTTGAAGCACCTCTCTCCCTACTCCCTCCCCCTTGGCGAGCTTGTCCAGCTCGAACAGCAATTGTCGAGACCCCAGGTAGCCCCACTGCCAGTTGCTATTAACACAAGTACCTGTGTGAGGTCGTCTAGAGACAGCCCTTGAAGCACCTCTCTCCCTACTCCCTCCCCCTTGGCGAGCTTGTCCAGCTCGAACAGCAATTGTCGAGACCCCAGGTAGCCCCATTGCCAGTTGCTACTAACACAAGTACCTGTGTGAGGTCGTCTAGAGACAGCCCTTGGAGCACCTCTCTCCCTACTCCCTCTTCCCCCTTGGCTAGTTTCTCCAGCTCAAAGAGCAGGCGCCGGGACCCCAGGAAGCCCCACTGCTCGCCGTTGAGAGCGAGGAAGATGAGCTGGTGGGGAGTAATGGGGAAGGGGAAGGGGGAGACGGAAAGAACCGGGAGACCTTTGAATGAACCCAAACAGCAGTCGTCGGGATCCCAGCCAAGTAGCCCCACTGCTTGCTGTTGAGAGCAAGGAAGACGAGCTGAGAGGAAAGATAGGGGGAAGGAAAGGGAGAAAGAAAGGGAGAAGATAGGGGAGGGAGACTGGGAAGGATGAGCCTTTTCCACGCAAACAGCAGGCGCCAGGACCCCAGGTAGCCCCACTGCCTACTGTTGAGGGTGAGGAAGACAAGCTGACAGAGAGAGAGGGGGAGGCGAAAAAGGAAGAGCAGGGAGACTGTAGACTGGGGGACCTTTTGAGTCGACTCAAAGTGAGGAAGGCAAGTTGCAGGAGAGAGAAGGGGAGTCGAGCAGGGAGAGCAGGGAGACAGGGGGGAAGCCCCAGCAAGGGCTAACCTCTCCAAGTCAAGTCAAGCAGCAGGCGTTGGATGCAATCCCAGGAAAGCCCCACCCGCTGCTCGCAGGTTAGATCTAGGAATAGCTACTGGGAAGGAAGAGATAGGGGGGAAGGAAGGAGGGGAGATGTGTGGCAGACAAGGAAAATGTAAGCGGTGTCGACTATAACGAATCGCGGCTACACTAAAGGTGCATGTGTGCGATTACCTGCTTGGGAAGGTCCGGAGTGGAGGCCCTTTGGAGAAGAGATGCAATGGCGTCCGCTGCTGCCAGCAGAGAGATGAGACCCTGAGGGAGGGGGCGAGGGGAGAGGGGGTTATGCGCATTGGTAACCACACAACATGATCTGGAAACTTGGTCAACGACATCCGATCAGATGCTGCTCGCAAACAAGTGAGACCCTGAGGGAGGGGGCGAGGGGGATAGGCAAAGGCACCTTAAGAGTAAGCATGTGCATACAGGCAGATGGAGAAATGTGTTGGACTCATGACGAATCTGCCATTCAAATCTTGGACATGAGCCACGTACCAACCAACAACAGGAGTCAAATTTTCAGGCACCTAAAAGATGGAAGAGCTGACCCGGACTGGACTCACGAGTCTCAAGTCTGCCAGCCCGCCCTTGGGCTTGAGCCACGTATCGATGACGCCGTCTCCTGACGCCGCGCTCACTGGAAGATGTCCAAGGAATTTTCAGACGCCTAAAAGATGGAAGAGCTGACCCGGACTGGACTCACGAGTCTCAAGTCTGCCAGCCCGCCCTTGGGCTTGAGCCACGTACCGACATGGGAGACTCAGCGCCAACAGCAGCATCGCGGAAGAGAGAGGCGGCATCCATCTGGGCCATGGCTACCACCAGCGGCTTCCTGGAAGCTTCTCCTCTTGATACGTTGATGGGTGGTAGAGACGCCATCACACTGAGATGAGTTTCCGGAGCGGATGGGATGGGTGGGGAGGCTGGGTGAGCAGATAGGACAAGTAAACGAAGGGATGAGAAGAAGGACGAAGGGGAAGAGGACATGCTCGCCTTCTGATGAAGGAAAGGAAGTGAAGGGGGGAGGCAGGATCACCTGTAGCTGCCAAGAGGGAGGCAGGAAAGGTTGTCCAGGCAGGCTTGCGACGTGGATGCCCCGATCCTTGTGGTCTGGTGGTGGTGGCGGGGGGGAGGGAGAGGGAGGGAGACAATGCGAGGAGCGGCTTGCTTGAGACGAGAATTCTAAATTCTTGTGGTCTGACGGTGTAGAGCGGATAGTGGAAGCCCCGCGGCGCTGACTCCTCTTGAGCGGCTTGCTTGAGACGAGAGAATGCGCCAAAGCTTGTGGTCTGACCTGACTGTGTAGAGCGGATAGTGGAAACCAATTTTGAGGCGCCTCAAAACTAGACTCCTATCACGCAGATTTTTGAGGCGCCTCAAAACTAGACTCCTATCACGCGGATTTTGAGGCGCCTCAAAACTAG
This sequence comes from Closterium sp. NIES-67, assembly GCA_027943415.1. NCBI lineage: Eukaryota > Viridiplantae > Streptophyta > Zygnematophyceae > Desmidiales > Closteriaceae > Closterium > Closterium sp. NIES-67. The sequence continues at coordinate 185,430 of BQMB01001101.1, forward strand.
ACTCCTATCACGCGGATTTTTGAGGCGCCTCAAAACTAGACTCCTATCACGCGGATTTTTTAGGCACCTCAAAACTAAACTCCTATCACGCGGAATTTTGAGGCGCCTCAAAACTAGACTCCTATCACGCGGATTTTTTAGGCGCCTCAAAACTAAACTCCTATCATGCGGAATTTTGAGGCACCTCAAAACTAGACTCCTATCACGCGGATTTTTGAGGCACCTCAAACTAGACTCCTATCACGCGGATTTTGAGGCGCCTCAAAACTAGACTCCTATCATGCGGATTTTTTAGGCGCCTCAAAACTAGACTCCTATCACGCGGATTTTTGAGGCGCCTCAAAACTAGACTCCTATCACGCGGATTTTGAGGCACCTCAAACTAGACTCCAATCCCGCGGATTTTGAGGCACCTCAAAACTAGACTCCCCCTATCACGCGGATTTTTGAGGCGCCTCAAAACTAGACTATCACGCGGATTTTGAGGCGCCTCAAAACTAGACTCCTATCACGCGGATTTTTGAGGCGCCTCAAAACTGAGACGAGAGAATGCGCCAAAACTTGTGGTCTGACCTCACTGTGTAGAGCGGATAGTGGAAACCCCGCAGACTGTGCGGCTGCTTGTAGGAGAACACAGCACAGGGCACTCTCTGCTGTATGAAAAAATGGATCTCACAGTCATGTTGGCATAAAATCGAACTCAGCCATGTAGAGCGGATAGCTGAAGCCACGCTGATTGTTGGCTTCTGCTTTCTGACCCAACCATGATAGCGGGAAGCCACGAGCACAGGGCACTCACAGTCATGATGGCATCGAACTCAGCCATGTACAGCGGATGGCAGAAGCCCTGCTGTCTGTTGGCATCTGGTGTTGAGGCGCATCACATACAGAGCCATGAGCATAGGGCACTAAGTCATGAGCACAGGGCACTCACTGTCATGATGGCATCGAACTCAGCCATGTAAAGCGGATAGCTGAAGCTCCGTTGACTGTTGGCCTCTGCTTTCTGGCCGACATATGCCATCATGCCAACATGTCATCATGCCACCATGCCATCATGTCATCATGCCACCATCCCATCATCCCACCATGCCATCATATCATCCTTCCATGCCATCATGCCACCATGCCACCAAGCCATCATGCCACCATGCCACCATGCCATCATGCCATCATGCCATCAAGCCATCATCCCACCATGCCACCATGCGATGGACACGGAGAGGGGCATGGGAGGAGGGGGAAAGTGTGGGATTAGGGGGGGAAAGTAAGGGGAGATGAAGAGATAAAAGATCCTCACAATGGTCATGGCGGCTGTAGCTCGTTCAGAGCTAAGGAGAGATGAGGGGAGGGAGGGAGGGAGGGGAGGGAGGGATGGAGGGGGTATGGCAGGTGGTCAAACGACCAGCCGAGACGGGGAGGGGGGGGGGGGGGGTGGAGTAGAGCATTTTTCAGGGGGAAGTAGGGAGTAGCGCTCAAATCTAGAGCAAGAGCATTTTGCATGGTGGCTGTGGCTTGATCGGAGAGAGTGGCAGGAGGGAGGGAGTGGGGAACGATAAAGTAAGCTTGCTGTGGAGCGGGAGGGAGGGGGAGAGTTGTGGGGTGGAAAGAAGAGGGGGAGTATTCTCACCATCCGAATATCAGCTGTTGCTTGGTCAGAAAGGAGGGAGACAGGCAGGGAGAACGCGAGGCGATCGAGGGACGAGCCGAGGGGGTTCCAGGGGTAAGACGTGTTGGCGTAGGGGGCAAAGGCGGACTGGGGGAAGGGGGACGATGGGGAGAGCGCTGGGGATGGGGGAAGAAGGGGAGGGATGCAGGGCAAACGGGCAGGGGGACAAGGTGAGCCGAGGGGGTTCCAGGGGTAGGAGGTGTTGGCGTAGGTGGCAAAGGCGGACTGGGGGAAGGGGGAAGAGGGGGAGAGCTGGGGATGGGGGGAGAAGCGGAGCAAAAACAGGGGCAGAGGGGAGGGGCAATGGAAGGGAGAATGGAGGCAGCAAGGGGCGAGCCGAGGGGATCCAGGGGTAGGATGTGTTGGTGTAGTGTAGGTGGCAAATGTTGCCTGGGGGAAGGGGGAGGAGGGGGAGAGCGCTGGTAATGGGAGGCGGTGTTGGGGAGAGGGGAGGGGAAGGGGGGCGGGGCGGGGTAGGACGAGTTGACAGTGTAGGTGGCAAATGCCGCCTGGGGGAAGGGGGAGGAGGGGGAGAGCGCTGGTAATGGGGGAGGAAGGGGAGCAGAAACAGGGAGAATGGTGGCAGTCAAGGGACGAGCCGAGGGCGTTGCAGGGGTAGGATGTGTTGGCGTAGGTGGCAAAGGCGGACTGACTGAGGGAAGGGAGACGAAGGAGAGAGCGCTGGAGCGGCAAAGGGATGGAGGAAGAAACAGGGGAATCGAGACGAGGAAACAGAAACAGAAACACGGACAGCTTTTGAGTCGACTCAAAAGGAGACGAGGAAACAGAAACACGGACAGGAACGAGCGGCAGTGGCAGGAAAACATCAGGCGGTCAAGAGATGGGCCGGCCAGGATGGCTCCTTCCTTCCAGGGGTAGGATGCGTTGGTGTAGGTGGCGCAGGGAGACTGGGGGAAGGGGGAGGAGGGGGAGAGAGCTGCAAAAAAAGGGGCGGGGGAGCGGAAACTGGGAAAGAAGGGAGGGGAAATGGAGGTGCAATGGAGGGGGAATGGAGGGGCAATGGAGGGGCAATGGAGGGGCAATGGAGGGGCAATGGAGGGGCAATGGCAGGTGGTCAAGGGATGAAGTAAGAGGGATCCACGGGTAGGGTGTGTGGCATAGGTGGTACCGTGGTAAAGGCGGACTGGGGGAAGTGGGGGGGGAGGGGGGGAAAGGGAGAGCAATGGAACAGAGGCATCCAGGGGAAGGAAAGAGGGATAGGTAGATGGAAGTAGAATAGCAGGCAAGTGCTGTGGCATGGCTTAAAGCACAACTGGGAATTTCATATCAGCTGGTAGAGCAATGTACATCACCCATCAAGTCCAGTGTACTATGGTTGATTGAACTGCTGAGAAGAGTCTTTCCGAAAATATATGACTGGTTGGCAGACTCCAACATGATGGACATCACATGATCAAGTGTACAACACTTGAGAACAAAAGTATGGGAGTCTCACCGTGACTCAAGTCAAGAATCTTACCGGAAACAGATGATTGGTTGGCACGATGGAAATCATGTGATCAAGAGTACAACGCTTGAACGGCTGTATGAGAGTCTCACCGGAAACAGATGACTGGTTGGCAGCCTCCACCATGATCCCTGCCACGTGGCTGGCAATGATTGGATCGTTGGATATCCTGACACGGCAAACACGCAACCACAGACGGATGCGTCATGCATGTGAGAAAACGGGCCGAGTTAAGGCAGGAGAGTTGCAAGGGCGAAACGATAGCCTGATCAGGGGCTGCCACGCACTGTCCCTGCGGCACTTGGCATTCATCCCTGTGGGCATATTCCTGCGCCATGTCATCCCCCAGATGACACCTGATGTTTCCCCTGAGCTAGGTTCGGCCGAACGGACCCACAGTACCCCCATGCTCACAGACTCACAGGGATAGCACTGGGTGGAGCACGGCTGGCGACACCAACAGGGCTCAGGGCGAGTTGAGAAGGAAGAAGAGATGGCCTGTTTATGGGCTGACAGACGATGTCTCTGCCTCGCACTGCAAGATGTTCTGAGCTCAGTGCCCAACGTCCCAATGCTCACAGAGGTGACTTTTGAGCACAGCACCCAACGTCCCAATGCTCACAGAGGTGACTTTTGAGTCAACTCAAAAGTCAAGATGTTCTGAGCTCAGTGCCCAACGTCCCAATGCTCACAGACTCACATCACAGGGATAGTACGGAGTGGAGCATGGCTGGCGAGACCAGGAGACCCAGGGCGAGTTGAGTTGAGAAGGGAGAGCTGGGAATGCATATGTGATAGCACTATCCCAATGCCTCTGCCCTATCCTACCAATGCCCCCCCCCCTATGCTCACAGTGATAGCACCGGGTGGAGCACGGTTGACGAGACCAGGAGGGCCCGGGGCGAGTTGAGGAGGGAGAGTTGGGAGGGCGAGGAGACGGCCTGGATGGGGGCTGACACGACCTCTCTACCTGGGTCTGGTTGGGTTGGGTGGAGTGGAGAGAGGTGGGAGGGGGAGAACAGGGAGATTGTTTCGTAGACTGGAGAGAGAGCTGGGAGGGCGAAGAGGCGGCCTGAATGGGGGCTGACAAGATTCCTCTGCTGGGGTGTGTTGGGATGGGTGGGGTGGGTGGGGGGAGAGGTGGGTGGGGGAGATCAGGGAGAACTCTAGTAGGCTCAATAGAGAGCCGGGAGGGCGAAGAGACGGCCTGAGCGGGGGCTGACACGATTCCTCTGCTGGGGTATGTTGGGTGGGGGTAGGTGGGGGAGGAACAAGGTCCGTTATTGGTAGTCTTGAGAGAGAATCGGGAGGGCGAGGAGAGGAGATGGACTGAATAGGGGCAGGGTAGAACACTCAATAGAATACTCAATAGAACACTTAATAGAACACTTAATAGAACACTTAATAGAACACTTAATAGAACACTCAATAGAACACTCAATAGAACACTCAATAGAACACTCAATAGAACACTCAATAGAACACTCAATGGAACACTCAATGTGCACCTTGAGCACAAAGAACGGGCACTGGAGCACTCAATTCCGCAACCAATAGGCCCTTCCGTCCACTGACAGACGCCTGCTTTTGAGTCGACTCAAGAGCAAAGAAAGGGCGCTGAAGCACTCGATTCCGCACCCAATAGGCCCTTCCATCCACTGACAGACGCCTCACGCATGGCCGGCTCTAGGCGTCGACATACAAAGCTGTCAGGCTTTTCTTGCTGTCTCATTGCCTAAAACACGCCGCAAGTTACAAACCTCAAGTTACAAAATGAGAACAAAACCTACTCTGCACTGTGACCGACTCACTTCCGCACCCAATGGGCCCCTCTGTTGACAGCAGCCGCACGCACGGCCAGCTCTCAGCTTCTGCGTACATGGCTGCCTCCAGGTCCGGCACCGAGGCGAACTGCGGATGGGCTGCCGAGCCTGGAGAGGTACGGAAAGAGCGGGGAGTGGGCATGCCACCAGGAGCACGTTGGGAAAGGGGTTGGGAAACCGTTACAAAGTGGAACATGGTTGCCTCCAGGTCCGGCACCGAGGCGAACTGTGGCCAGGCTGCTGAGCATGGAGAGATACGGTGAAACGACAAGGGTGCGGGGGGGGGCACAAGGGGGCGGGGGGGGGGGCACAAGGGGGCGGGGGGGGCACAAGGGGGCGGGGGTGGGCCACAAGGGGGCGGGGGGGGGCACAAGGGGAACCAGAAAGGGGGGAGGTGCCAGGATGTAGACAGCGGCAGCTGGGGTATACGTGGGGGTGGGGGGGGGGTTCGGGGGGGGGGTTCGGGGGGGGGATTGGGGGGGGAGGGGGTGGGGGGGGGAGGAGGGTGGGGGGGGGAGGAGGAGGTATCAGAAGACTGTGCCGGTGGCAGCAAGGGTGTAACGGGGGAGGTATCAGGAGAATGGTCTGAGCGAATGGTCTGAGCGAATGCGAATGCGAATGCGAATGCGAATGCGAATGCGAATGCGAATGCGAATGCTAGATCCGGAAAGGAAGAGGGAGAGTTGGAAAACGAAATCCTGGGACCTAATACTGGGCTATGATAGTGATTAGAGAGGTGGTCTCTGATGCGACTCATATGTCAACTGGCCAAGAAAACCGGACTGAGATTTTGCTGGTAGAGCAACCTTGGAGTCGACGGGTCCTCCACGAGAGGCACCGCCAACAGGTCCCGGAAAACAGGTATGTGATAGTGCTGATAGTGTAACTCGTTTTAAAAAGTGCCGATACTGTTGATAGTGCTGGTAGAGTAACACAACAGGCACCTCGAATTCGTCCGGAACTCATTTTTTCGGTATAAGACTGTGCTGATAGAGTAACTCAGTTTAAATATGTCGAAAGTATGCTTAAAAGGCTAGATATATGCAATAAGAAGCTGTGCCTACCGTGGACGGAGCCCGCATGTGCGCTTTTGAGAATGAGGAGTAGAAAAAGGATGAGGACGAAGAGGTGAAACTGCACTCCATATGTCGAAAGTGAGAAAGCCATTCTGAGCGCACTAACTACCGCATTCCCAATCTTGGTATGGCTGAACTGCTAACTCGCGCTTCGGACGCGGGAAAACTAACACCCTAGCCTAGGGACGCACTGCTATGTGACTCGGGCCCGTTCAGGCTGGAGAGTGAAGATTGCTGGTGCGAGGGCGGGTTGCGAAGGGATGAATTTCGCAGGGTTATGGAATTTTCGGGAAAGCACAGTTACCGGTACTACAGTGTTCTGGTAACAGTTAGCGACGTTCCATACTAGTTCCTTAACTAAATAGCAGTATCCGATTTATGGTTGCGTACCTTGAGGTTATTTTTCACATTGTTCTACTCTTACCAAACACTCAAACGTTGCAAACGTTGTTGATACCAAACAAACAGCATGATATAGGCCACAAGTGATAAAAAAAAATTGGGCCCAATCCATGCGAAGTCGATGTCGTGAACATTGAACACAATCTAAAAACCCCTCAACATGAGTACCAACGTTGATATAAGCCGCTATTTGAACTCGTGCGACAGTGTGCGAAGATATAAGCCGCTAAACTGAACTCGTGCGACAGTGTGCGTAGGGGGTCTTCGAGTACGTGACAGACAACCCGTCCAGCTGGTCAGTGCTAGTCTGAACAGCCCCCATGAAAAAACTCAAGATGACTCTAAAGGAGGTGGCGGTGGCAGTAGTCGTAAAAGCGCATTGTACAGTGACTGCGCGTAAATATCTACACCTCCCGGAAAGCAGTAATGCAAACAATCAGTCTTATTCCTCTCCGGAGCAAACCCGTGATGCCCATCCGCTCTCAGCCCCACCGCTTCTTCCACATCCAAATACACCCCCCCAACCTGCTCCACCAATTCTTTAGCCAGCCGATTTTGCTCGGGTAAATCCCTCCAGTAATATGGTAGGCTCTCCGTCGGCTGCCGCTTCTTCAACGGGTGGTCGAAATTTTCGCAGTCGTTGTGCCCCGGGGGAGTGTTCCTGTAGATAATCAGCTTATCTGGGAAATTATATCGAACAAAGCGCAGCGCGTTTTGTACACCCGAAACAAAGAGAGGCGTGGGGGTCCAGTGCTGGCCTCTGTTTAAAACGATGATGTCTGCAGAGGGGATATCGGCCACACCGGGTAGAGCCCAGGGCATGCGGTCAAAGTTGGGTCCCCGGGAATCAAATATGGATATGTGGTCGTTGCGAAGATAGTCGATCCTGAGGCCCGGGCAGGCAGTAGAGTTGAATGTGAACCTGGAGTAAGGGGGAGGGAGGGGGAAGAAAAGGGAGGGGGGAGGAAAGGGAGGGGGAAGGGAAGGGGGAGTCAAAGAGTTATAATGGGTCGCTGCTAAGGTAATCGATCCTGAGTCCAGGGCAGGCAGTTGAGAGTTGAATGTGAACCTGGGAAGTAAGATGCAGGAATAGGGGGAGACGAGGGGGGGAAGATGGGAGAATAGGGAAGGGAGGAGAGGAGGAAATAGGGCTGGGACCTGGCCCTAAATAGGGCATGTGGGTACACCTGGGTTGAGCCCACGGCACGTGGTCAAAGTTGGCGCCCTGGGCCCTGCGAAGAGAGTCTATCCTGAGTCCTGGGCAGGCAGTACAGTAGAGTTGACTGTGTACCCGGGGTAAGGGGGAGGGAGGAGAAAAGGGAGGGGGAAGGAAAGGGAGGGGGAAGGAAATGGGGAGTCAAACAGTTGAAGGTAGTCTACCCTCAGGCCAGGGCAATCAAAAGAGTACAAGGTGTATGTGGGGTGTGAGGACAAGAGGGGGAAAGAGGGGGAAAGAGGGGGAAAGAGGGGGAAAGAGGGGGAAGAGGGGGAAAGAGGGGGAAAGAGGGGGAAAGAGGGGGAAAGAGGGGGAAAGAGGGGGAAAGAGGGGGAAAGAGGGGGAAAGAGGGGGAAAGAGGGGGAAAGAGGGGGAAAGAGGGGGAAAGAGGGGGAAAGAGGGGGAAAGAGGGGGAAAGAGGGGGAAAGAGGGGGAAAGAGGGGGAAAGAGGGGGAAAGAGGGGGAAAGAGGGGGAAAGAGGGGGAAAGAGGGGGAAAGAGGGGGAAAGAGGGGGAAAGAGGGGGAAAGAGGGGGAAAGAGGGGGAAAGAGGGGGAAAGAGGGGGAAAGAGGGGGAAAGAGGGGGAAAGAGGGGGAAAGAGGGGGAAAGAGGGGGAAAGAGGGGGACAGAGGGGGGAAGAGTGGGAAAGGAAGGGGGTGGAAGGACAAAGAGGGTTGAGTCCGGGCACAAGGTGTAAAGAGCAGGCAGAAGAAGGGCTGACGGTTTTTGAGGCAGAAGAAGGGCTGACGGTTTTTGAGTCGACTCAAAATCGACTCATTACACAAAGAGGCAGAAGAAGGGCTAAAAGAAGGGCAGAAGAAGGGCTAAAAGAAGGGCAGAAGAAGGGCTAAAAGAAGGGCAGAAGAAGGGCAGAAGGTGTACCAGAGGGGAAAAGGAAGGGGAAGGGGGAGGGAGGAAGGGTTGAAGCCATGGCATGCAGTCGAAGTAGGCCCAGTGGGATCTTCCCGGCCCCACCCACCCACCCATGCCATGAGGTTCAGAAGAGACGACAACGGAGGACACATGACTCATTATAAGGTGACTCACCACCACTGGCAGAGCTCGTGGCTCATCTTGGCAGGGTCGTTTACCAACACGTCCACACACATCTTGGGGTGGTCTTCAAGTGCCACCATGTCCCATGCTGGCTCCTTTCCATCCCATGCTGGCTTCTTTCTATCCCATGCCATAACGCGAAGGAATGACTTCAACCGACCTCACACAACTCACTCTAAGGCGACTCACCACTGGCAGAACTCGTGGCTCATCTTGACAGGGTCGTTCTCCAAGATGTCAACACATAGCTTGGGGTGGTCGTCAAGAGCCACCATGTCCCATGCCGGCTTCTGCCTCCCCCACGCCATGAGGTTGAGGAATGATTCCACCATCTGGTACTGCTTCGAGTCCCCCACCACCAGAATGCGCCGGCCGCGCCCCACCCGCTCACAGAACACTGATGGGTTGAATGGTAACCAGGGGTCCGATAGGTCCACCGCTGCTGCTGCTGCCACTGCTTCTGCCACTCTTCTTGCTGCTTCTGCTGCTGCTACGGCTGCATCTCCCCTCCCTTCCCCAGCCATTTCCAGCTGGGACTGTGCGACCTTCTCCCTCTCCCTAGCCGCCTCAAGCCGCGCCTTAGCTGTCCCCTCGAAGGCTTTAATCTCCTCAGGCACATCAGGCGCCTGGCACGTGCTGCGGCTCACCACCCACTCGTACTTAAGCCCCTCCCGCACCGTCCACCCCTCCTCCGTCGCCCCAGGTCCCATCGCATATGCGTCAGCAACACGGGCATATGCCATGCCGGTAGGGTGAGAGTCTAAGTACCGGCGATCGCACATGTTGCTCACTCCCCGGTAATCCCAGGGGAGAGTGCGGGGTTTCGGAATTCGGACCCACTTGCCCTTGTTGCCGACGCACGTCGCCCACTCTCGCCACTTTTTCACCTGCCCCTGCCCGTGGACTAGAGACCCTGGGATGGAGCTTGTTCGCAGGGAAGCCCGTTCTGCCCGGCTGCCCCCGGGCAGCGCCGGGCTGAAGAAAACTTCGGTTGAGAGAACCTGCATGATGAGGGTCAGCCCAAGGCTGCCGCAGAGGAGATTTTCGGGCTGCCCAGGAAGGTTCCGGTACTTGCAGAAGAGAGTGTGGTGGCGGAGGGAGAGGGAGTGCGAGAGAGTGCGGAGAGAGGAGGAGGGATGGTCGGCGGGTTGCAGCTCGAGGACGACAGCAGCAGGCGGCAGGAAGAGAATGAAGTCAAGAGCCTCGCCTGGTGGGGCGATGAGGAGCAGCGTGCGGCTGAAGAGAGCCCTGGCTGGTGATTGAGGAGGGGGGGGGGGAAGAAAGAAAACGGGAGGACGAGGGTGGGAATAGGTTAGGGGAAAAGAGAGGCAGGAAGAGAGTTAAGTCTAGGGCCTCGCCTAGTAGGGAGATGAGGAGGAGAGTGCGGCTGAAGAGAACCCTGGCTGGAGGGGAGAGGGGGGAGGAATAGCAGGAAAAGATAGTATGCGAAACCATGAGAAAGGGCCTCGCCTGGTGAGGTGATGAGGAGGAGAGTGCGGCTGAAGAGAGCCCTGGCTGGTGATTGAGGAGGGTGCAAGGAGAGGGGAGAGGGGTTGGTGGGGAGCAAGAGGGGGTGCAGAGGGGAAGGGGAGAGAAACTGTGGTTGGAAGTAGGGTTGAGCAAAATACCCGGGCGGGGCGGGTACCCGGACCCGGATCCGCTTTTAGGGCCGGTCGGGTATCAGGATTCCGGAATATTACCCGGCGGGTCGGTTCCGGGTTACCCGGGCGGGTATTCGATACCAGTTACCCGAAATGTTACCCGACATGTCAGGTAACGGGTACCCGACCCGCCGGGTATTGAATACCCGACTTCGGGTACCGCCCCTCGCATGCTGGCAAAAACGCTACTCGACCCGGTTTAGGTTGTTTTTTAAAGGCCACGCTGTCGACGCCCACCCCGGGGTGCCACCATGACAAACAGACTGTTGTTGAGGATCTGTTTTAGGCTTTTATCTGGGATGTAGTCAACTTAGTACATTTCTCTGTTATGTGTAATGTGTTACATTATATTAGGTGTAGACATTAGTGGTTGGGTCATATTAGGAATAGGGTGCCCCCAAGTGATTTTATCAGAGGCTAGGCACCCCAAAATCCGAATTGGGGTACCTCACCACGCATCCCAACATTTGGGACGCGACTCCAACCTGGACCCACGTTTCTCAACCATGAAAACGCGGTTCCAGCTTGTGGAACCACGAATCCAACTTGTGGAATCGCGGTTCCACTAGTGGGGGCGCTTCCAGGCCCACTTTGAGGATTCCTCACGTCCCCACCTTGACTATGGGCGACTTGAGCACCCAATTGGGCACCCCAAGCCTCTTGGGTGCTATTCTCCTCACCTGGACCAGCCCAAGTCGCCCAGCGCTTCTCCATCGCTCTCTTCTTCACAATCTGGGCCTACTTAGCCTAATGTCTTTGTCATCTTTATTTACTTTTTTGTCTTACACTTTTTAAGGCTCCTCTTGGAACCTATCTTTACCATCTCCAACTTGTGCATCTTACAGCTATGCACATCAAATCTACTTTTCTACACAGACCAATGGCAACAGAGGGTAAAACAGAGGTTGTTCCGGCAATTTTTCATGGGCGGGTAGCAATACCCGCTTTTAGCCTTAAACGGGTCGGGTATACCCGGATCCGCCTCGCGGGTATTATATTACCCGCCATTAAGGGCTGGATCCGGGTAATGGTCCTGGGGGTATTACCCGACCCGGACCCGACCCGAAAATACCCGACCCGAGGTCGGGTATGGCAAAACTGGGTCGGGTCGGGTATTTACCCGGTTTTGCTCATCCTTAGTTGGAAGGGAGAGAGGGGAGGGACAACAGGAGGAGATAGGTGGGTTGAAACCATGAGAATGAAGTCAAGGGCCTCGCCTGGTGGGGCGACGAGGAGGAGAGCACGAGAGGAGAAGAGAGCCATTGCCAGAGTGCTGCACGAGGAAAGGGGAAGGGGGGATAACGAAAGGTGGGGTTTCAAAACCTGGCTGGTCTTTTTTTGGGAGAAAAGATCAGTGATAGAAGTCTAGTTTTGAGGCGCCTCAAAACTAGACTTCTATCATATGGGAGAAGAAATGGAAAAGTGATATGGGAAAAAGAAATGAAAAAAAAGTAGAATTTCAAGCCTAGGGAAGGGAGAGGAGGGTTGATATCATTCAAACATTTTGTCCCTCACGATTTTCTAAAGCGTCAATATAGTGTTCTCATGAGAGGTGTTTGAATGAGAGTGCTCTCATTCAAACATTTTCTAAAGTGCAGAGTGTGGCAAACGTGTGTCAAGACAGCAATCAACGAATTGAAATATCACCTTCAAATATCATCAGCTCTTCCCTGAAGGGCACTTCAGATGTGCCTCAAAGCCGACTCATCACAATGAGCGAAAAATACCACCTTCACCAGCTCGCCCTTGCAGTGCATGCAGGAAAATACCTTCTTGCACCCCATCGCATCGCACCCCATTGCATCGCATCGCATCGCATCGCATCGCATCGCATGTGCCAGCTAGCAGGTTTCTTTCACGTGGCTGGAACAATATTTGAGGCGCCTCAAAAATCGTTTCACATGGTTGGCACATTGAATTCTTGTACAATGCAAAGAAGGGCTGATGAAGTTTAAGGCAAACACTGCAATTCGCTTCTGGCAGCCTCACGCACAGTTGCCTCCATTCCACTTGTCCTTTGCCTAGCTAGTTGAGCTTTATTATTTTGAACATCCACACTTTGCCGCCACTTTGCTTTATTATTTCCACTTGTCCTTTTTGAGGCGCCTCAAAAATTCCCCTTTCGCATACTCATCGACTCCATAGGTGATTTTTTAGTCGACTAAAAAATTCCCCTTTCGCATACTCATCGACTCCATAGGTGATTTTTGAGTCGACTCAAAAATTCCCCTTTCGCATACTCATCGACTCCATAGGTGATTTTTGAGTCGACTAAAAAATTCCCCTTTCGCATACTCATCGACTCCATAGGTGATTTTTGAGTCGACTCAAAAATTCCCCTTTCGCATACTCATCGACTCCATAGGTGATTTTTGAGTCGACTAAAAAATTCCCCTTTCGCATACTCATCGACTCCAGTCATTATTTCCTCCCTCCCTTAACAGCCATTCCTCCTGCATCCCACAATTCCCTCATCCTCTCTATTGACGGATTCGTTTTTCCATCTTCCTTCACTCGCATCCCACTTCCCTCTTGCATCACTCACTCCCTTTCTTTGCTGATGCTGATAGATACCCCCTTTGTCCTAATCTGATCAACTATCTTCTCACCTTCTTGCATCACTCATTCCTTTCTCCATCCCACTAATTCATTCTCGCTCTCCTTTCCACTGGGAAGAACCGCGTGATAGGAGTCTGGTTTTGAGGCGCCTCAAAACTTCTTCTCATCCCACTGAATTTTTCCTCGCTCTCCTTTCCACTGGGAAGCTGATAAAGCACCCCCTTCTCCTGATCAATTAGCTTCTCGCCTTCTTTCATCGCCCTCCCCCCTCACCAATACACAAGGCGCAAAGAAAAGGTTTCCGTATTATACGGTCCGAATACTCTGGTCGTTTTTTTCGGTGAATTTGGGAAAAAAACGTCGTTATTTAAAACGAAATCACTAAAAACGCATCTTCTAACTTAAACGTATCATGGCATTATTCCTGAGGTCTAGGGCCGTCATGGGATCTACAGATCTCCGACCTATCTACGCCAAGCCGTCGATGCCGCGAGGGCATTGAGTTCTAAGTTGGACGACCTAGAGCGGCTGTGAAATGAGTCCACATGCTTCAGGAATGTTCTAAGTTTGAAGTTGCGCGTTGCTTGTATGTGAGCTGTTTGGGAAAATGTTAGAGAGACGTTTCGGGAGGAGAAAGGGAGGTGGGGATGCCTGCCAGGCTGCCAGCAGACTGGGGTTGGGACAATCGCGTCGCTGACGCACTGCGAGTACAGTATCGCGCTGTCTGCGAAAACTGTAGGGCACGAAGTTGTACACCAGATCATTAGCGAACTGCTGTACACTTCGCAATGGCTTCGTCAATTGAGTGAGAAACGCGATCTGACAGTTCGGCATTTCGCGCTTCGGGAAAACGTTGACCCGACAACCCGCTTCGTTTCTTGCCAGGCATAAACCAGCCTCGCAAATTTGCATACCCGATATATGTCGACATCATTTTGGCTTAAAAAAAATCACCGATAACAAACGATCGTATTTTTTAAACGAGACCAAAAAATGACATTTCAACCATTTTTCACTGTTTTAAACGGTTGAAAACCTCGGTACCGTACAGACCGGGGAAAAAATGGAAAAAAAAAAAAAAAAAAAAAAAAAAAACGTCGCTTTTTTGCCCTTGCCTATACAGCATCCGCCCAACCCCCCCATACCGCTCCTTATGGCATTCCACACCCTCTTTCCCCCTTCCGCGCCCACCTACTTTCATTTCCATCCCCCCTCGCCAGTACACCACCCTTGCCCCTTGCACCCTTCACCTGCTTTCCTCCTTGCCAGGCCCGCCCTCTATCTCACACAGCCTTTGATACTTTCTGACTCACCTTCCTTCACTCAACCCCATGCCCCCTTCCGTCCTCACACCCTCCCTTCCCTTTTGAGTCGACTCAAATCCACCATCTCCTCACACCCTCCCTTCCCTTTTGAGTCGACTCAAATCCACCATCTCCTCACACCCTCCCTTCCCTTTTGAGTCGACTCAAATCCACCATCTCCTCACACCCTCCCTTCCCTCTCACCTTCCTTGAGCGCCATCCCTCCCTGGAAGCACACCACCCGCCGCCGTCTTGGCTGATGCCATCCACCCACCGTCTTGGCTGATGCCATCCACCCACCGTCTTGGCTGATGCCATCCACCCACTGTCCCATCAATCGTTCCCTTCCCTTGCTCATACACCTTCTTCCCTCATTCCTCAGCTGCTCACCTTCCTTGAGCGCCATTCCTCCCTGGAAGTACACCACCCGCCCGTGCCACCAGTTGTCTTGGATTATGCCGTCCACCACCTCCTCCATCTTATCCAATAGCATCGCGCCAGGTGGCACCGCCACCACCACCACCCAATCCTCCCCCACAAGCTCCCTAACCCCCGCAAACCCATCACCCTCCGCCACATCAGCAGCAGCTGCCCCTTCTGCAGCAGCTGCCACGTCAGCTGCCACGTCAGCGGTGACGGGAGAGCCAGGGGGCGGGAGGGGGACAGGTGGCGGGTGCCTGAGCGTCCAGTTGGCGTGGAAGAGGGGGAGGCCCGAGGGGGGGAGGAGGTGGTGGGAGCGGAGGAAGGCGAGGAGAGAGGGGGAGGGGCGAGCGCACGGCTGGAAGGTTGGCTGGGGGGAGGGGGAGGGGTGGAGGGAGGGGGAGAGGGGAAAAGGGGGAGAGAAGGGGGGGGGTGGGGAGGACAGGAGATAAAGGTGGGGAGAATGTGGGTTTCCATGAGAGAGAGGAAGTAGACGCATGTGGGTTTCCATGAGGCACCAACCTACTTTTGAGTAGCGCCTCAATGACAGACAGGTTGGTGGAGGGCTCAGGGCTCGTCAGATTGAGACAGCAAGAGACATTGGAGGGACAACTTGACTGAGTTGAGATGACGATGACACACCTCGGCTGCGTACCCGAATAAGCCCGGGATAGAAAGCACAATGGAATGGAGCCCATCCCACCTGAATCAGCCTCTTGACAAAGAGCAGGTGGGCAGTCTTGTCAGGCTGAGGCAGCAGCAGAGAAGTCTATTTTTTAGGCGCCTCAAAAGTCAACCTCTTGACAACGAGCAGGTGGGTGGGCAGGCTCGTCGTCAAGCTGAAGCAGCAGCAGAGAAGCCTTGAAGAGACGACTCAACTGAGACGACACCTCGGTTGCGTACCCAAATAAGCCCGGATTAATAAGCAAGACGGAACAGAACCCACCTGAATCAACCTCTCGATAAAGAGCAGGTGGGTGGGCTCGTCCGGTTGAGGCAGCAGAGAGGCGCGGTAGGGATGGCAGGATTGAAACGGCACACACAGGTACCTCTCATAAGCCGAATAACAAGTGATGGAATGCAACCCACCTACCTGAATGAGCCTCTCGACAAACAGCAGGTGGGTGGGCTCGTCGGGTTGAGGCAGCAGAGAGGCGTGGTAGGGGTGGCCCCCCAAGAAATGGGGCGCCAAGGCGTGCAGCCACTGGTGGGTGGGAGTGGGAGGAAAAAGGGGAGGGGCCAATTGTTGGAAGGGCAAGAACGACAGGAGAGAGACATGGTATGATGAAGATGGTTTTCCACGAAATGGGGCGCCGAGACATGCAGCCAATGGCGGGGGATGAACACACGAGAGCCAGGGAGGGGGGAGAGGGAGGGGGGGGGAGGGGTTGTGGGAAGATGAAGCAGAGGGGTTGGGAGAGCCTTGTAGGGAAGCACACCTAAGAAGCACGCCTAGGCGCCAGGACATGCAGCCCTCTCAGCCTCACACACCTCAGCACCTCTCTCGACTCAGTCCCACCGCTTCTCACCACTTGCCAGTTCTTCTAACCGACTCTGCTCGCCTCTCACCGCTTCTCACCTTGCACTCATGTACAAAAAAACCAGGCTTCGCTGGAGATCGACTCAGGAAGAGAAGGAGTGAGAGGGAGGAAGAGAGGGAGCTGGCGCACCAAGTGGTGGACGAGAGGGGCGCGAGGGAGAGAAGAGGAGGCAGAGGAGGTCCAGCACTCACCTTGTGCTCTTGTACAAGGAACCGAGCATTGCTGGCGATTAACTCCGGGAGGAAAGGAGCGAGGGGGAGGAAGAGAGGGAGTTGATGCACTAGATGGTGGACGAGAGGGGCGTGGGGGAGGGAGGAGGAGGAGGAGGAGGAAGAGGAGGAGGAGGGGGTGGGGAAAGCGGAGTTGGGCGGCGGAACTGCAAGGTTGACAGCGAGGGGATGGATGATGACTGGCGTTGACGCGGGGTATGTGAAGGGCTGAGCTGGCGTGACACCCATGTGCAGGTACATGCACACGTGCACAGGGGGGGAAGGGGGGGGCAGGGAGGAAGTGCAACTGGGTTGACGGCTAGGGGATGGATGATGACGGGTCACGGGAGGGGGTAGAGCGGAGGGGGGAAGCGGAGGGGATGGACGATGACGGGCGTTGATGCTGGGTACGTGAAGGGCTGCGCTGGCGTGACGCCCATGTGCAGGTACATTATACATACACATGAGCACAGGGGGGGAAGGGGGGGGCAGGGAGGAAGGGGAGTTATGGCGTGACGCCCATGTGCAGGTACATACACATGAGCACCGGGGGGGGGGAAAGGGGGAAAGGGGGAGGTGGGAGGGGGTAGGGGGTGGGAGTGGGAAAGGGGGAGGTGGGTGGGTGTGAGAGTGAGAGTGGGAAAGGGGAGGTGGGCGGGGGTACGAATAGGTTGACGGCAAGGGGATGGACAATGACTGGCATTCATTCACACCATCAGACGGGGAGATTGGATGGACAATGACTGGCAATCGCACCATCCATTCACTTCGTCCCACTCCCACCCACACACTCAAGTGGCACCCAAGTGGTGTTCACTCCCACCCACACACTCAAGTGGCACCCAAGTGGTGTTCACTCCCACCCACACACTCCCACCCACACACTCCCACCCACACACTCCCACCCACACACTCCCACCCACACACTCCCACCCACACACTCAAGTGGCACCCAAGTGGTGTTCACTCCCACCCACACACTCCCGCCCACACACTCCCACCCACACACTCCCACCCACACACTCCCGCTTTTGAGTCGACTAAAAAACCACCCACTCATGTCTGCCCACACACGCCCGCCCGCCCTTGAATTCCCTTCTTTGCCTCACTGCATGATATGATACCCATCTCCCACTGACTGACCTCATAGCAACCACGTCTCACCGCGCAGAACCGCATCTCACCTCACTGAGTGCTGCCCGCATGCCGCACCCGCCCGGCCAGAAGAGGTGCGAGGCGTTGAAGACCCTCCCCCGCCCGTCCACAAACACGCCCCTCAGCTCCACCACCTGCCCCGCCCACCCCCTCCCCCCCCCATACCGCACCCCCCTCCCATCCCCCTCCACCCCCACCTCCTCCGCTTCCTCCTCCTCTTCCCCCTCTCCTTCCCCCTCCCCCCCTCCCTGCCCCCCCTCCTCCTCTTCCCCTTCCCACGCCTGGAGCCCATCGTCTGAAGATATAGCAACGGAGCAGTTGGGGAGAACCACCATGCCCATCATGCATTCCCAAGGCTTGAACGCAGGGCATCTGAATGTTTCAGATGCTGCCCGTTTTTCTGACCCCAGCAGCTTTCTCTTAGCTGCCCTTTTTTCCCCGCTATCATTCCCCTGCCCGTCCACGAATTCCGGGTTCCAGCACGCCTGAATCCCCTGCCCGCACTCTGAAAATTCAGGGCAAATTGCGCCTTTACACCCTAAATTCGGCAGCTCCGTCCGCTTCTTCCCCGTCTTCCCTCCATCGTCGCTAATCACGTCTACTCCCGAAACTTCGGAGAAGTAACTCAGGCTAATCGGAGCCAGCTGCCTGCGTGTGATTGGCTGTTCAAGGCGCCGAACCTCCCGCGATCTGTGACGACCCAATCCGACGATTTCTTCGCCGCCGTGTGCGACGGAATCGCTGGGCTCTGCTTGTGCGATCAGAAGCGATTCGCTTGCCAAAGATCGTCGCTCGGATCGTCGCACAGGCGTCGCCCGCTCGCGGAGCTGCGACGACGAGAAAAGCTTTTCCCATCCATGCGACAAATGATCCGTACCCTCCCCATTTTCTCCGCCTAAGCCTGCGACGGATTCTGTCGCACGGCGTAGTAAAGACTGGGACGGGAAATCTCCAGGCGACGACGCGGCGAATGCGACAGTGGCGACTGCGACGAGAGCGACGCTGAATTGGAGGAGGAAAGCGGAGCGGAGAGGCAGGGCGGCCCGAAGCGAGCGACGCCGAGGTAATCGAGGACCTGATTGGTCGACGGATGATGCGGCAGCAGATGGACGAACCGATGTGTGCCACGTGGAGCTCATGGTCTCCGAAACGAACTAGTCTATTGACCGGGAATCTGAGGCATACGGAGGAAACGCCTTGACGCGACTCAAGAGGAAGAGCGTGAGACAGGAAGTTACCTCTCAAGAGCACGTGCGGTGCAGTGCAGTGCAGTGCGGTGCGGACTATCACGGAACGTGAAACTAATTTGTGCTAGGATGAACTAGAAGGGGCAAACAAAATATTGACGCTGGAATTGATCGCATTCGGGCACTGACGTGACGACGCAGCGAGACTCGACTCGACCTGAGAGACCTCCCTTCGCACCGGTTCGACTAAGAAGGAATGAGCCATTCTCATTGTCGCCCTGAGATAGTGCTGCTACAGTATTAGTAATGGTAGTTAGTAAGTAATGGTGTCCCCAGCCATCAGTGATGGAGAAAGAATTGATGACTGATGGGAGATGGATGGAGCCTCCCTCCCAACCGACATTTCAGTGGCAGTTACATAGACGAGTTCACTCTGTTGCGGTGAAGTACGGTGCTTTGCGTTCTAGAGAATTTCGGAATCCATCGAGAATGGTTGGGTAGGTTTTTGAAAGGAGACAAGCTCCTGGGCAAGATCATCCTGAGTATTGGTTGGTGCATGTGACAGACAGCACCAACAGAGATCATACGCGTTATCAGATACTCGTTATACGCTTCAATGACACCTTTGATCGAAGTACACTGGTGTACTTCGATCGGATTGTAGTTCGCCCGAAGTTCTGCACTGGTTTAGTTCATGTGAAAGTGACGTTAAACCTCTGCAACGCTTTGCTTCAATACAGCACCGTACTGCAACGCTCCGTATCCGTCTTGGGACATCAATTTCTGATCACCTGATTCACGCCCTGACCAGCCGACTTCGACACACGGAATTCTGTTGGTTGGTAGGTAGCAATGGCGAACCTAGCTAGTTTCCAGCTTGCATACCCGCTTCTTTTGCTCAGAGCCCCATTCAACAGTGATGCCCCATTCAGGTAGCCCGAGCTGGAGCTATGAGTAACCTTGAGTGTCGTCGCTTTATTGAGAGCCGCGAGAAATAAATCCACGAAATGCCTTTAGAAGGGGAAATTCGTGTAGATCCTCTCACGATAATACGCCTCTGCCGCTATGAAAGCGTTCGGCCAAGCTCGTTTGAATGCCATGACCTGGCACACATCCAACCGTCGATCTAGAGCTGCGACGAATCTTGGCCAATCGCGTTTCCCCATGCTTAGACGTCGTAACTTTCATGCTTTCCTGCCTGTACGCTCGGCCTTCTTCCTCCAATTTGCCATCTTCTTAGCCGCGTCCGCCGCACTAGACGCCGTTGGAAGCGGCGGGCTGGCCCGCCATAGATCGCGGGAGGTCCGGCGCCTCGAGCAGCCAATCACACGCAGCCTGCTGGCACCTATCAGTCTCAGTTTCTTCCCGGACGTTTCTGGAGTAGACGTGATTATAGACGATGAGGTGGGCGACAAGGGAGGGAAGAAACGGAAGGAGAAGGTGGCGTTGCCGAATTTAGGGTGTAAAGGCGCGATTTGCCCTGAATTTTCTGGGTGTGGCCAGGGGATTGATGCGTGCTGGAACCCGGAATTTGTGGACGGGCAGGGGAACCGCGAAAAGGAGAAGGCTTCAAAAAAGAAGGAAGATGGAGAGGGAGCGGGTATGGCGTCGGAATTCAAGGCCACTCCAGCAATGCTGGCAGAGGAAGGTCGTATAACGTCAGAAGCCAATGCCACTCAAACAACACCAACAGCACCAGCAGCAGCCGCAGCAGCAGCAGCAGCAGCAGCAGCAGTAGCAGCAACGCCAGCAGCACCAGCAGCAGCACCAGCAACACCAGCAGCAGCAGCAGCAGCAGCAGCAACACTAGCGACACCAGCAACGCCAGCAGTACCAACAACACCACGAGCAGCTGCCATGAGCCCCTCAGCGTCTCAAACGCCCACTAGAAGACGGTTGGAGGAGCGGCAAAGCGTGGCGCCAAGCGGTGCAGTGCGGTTGAGATGCCCTCCCATTCGGTCACAGCAGAGCCTGCAAGGCGTCGTGGTGCTTCCCAACTGCTCTCTAGCCGTTGCTTCTCAAGATGATGGGCTCAAGGCATGGGACGGGGGGAAAATAGAGGAGAACATGACGGGAGAGGGGAAAGAGAAGGCTGCCAAAGGGGATGGAGTGGGGGAGGAAGAGGGGGAGGGGGAGGGGGAAGGGGAGGAGGAAGCGGAGGAGGTGGGAGTGGAGGGAGGGGGGCGGGGGGTGCGGTATGGGGGGGGGAGGGGGTGGGCGGGGCAGGTGGTGGAGCTGAGGGGCGTGTTTGTGGACGGGCGGGGGAGGGTCTTCAACGCCTCGCACCTCTTCTGGCCGGGCGGGTGCGGCATGCGGGCAGCACTCAGTGAGGTGAGATGCGGTTCTGCGCGGTGAGACGTGGTTGCTATGAGGTCAGTGGGAGATGGGGTATCATGCATAGAGCGTGTTTTAGGACGGGCGGGGGAGGATCTTCAACACCTCGCATCTGTTCTGGCTGGGGGGTTGCGGCAGGCGGGCGGGCAGCACTCATCGAGGTGAGATGCGGTTCTGCGCGGTGAGACGTGGTTGCTATGAGGTCAGTGCGAGATGGGGTATCATGGATAGAGCGTGTTTGTGGACGGACAGGACCTGGTGACGTGAAAAGAAATGGTATCTTCCAGATGGTGTTTTGCTGGTTCCTCCTGATGGCACACATTCACGTTCATTTTGTTTCCTTTCCTTTCGTCACCTGTGTATCTTCCCTGCACTCACACATGTGGATTTTGCCTCGCATGCACGCGTGTGTTGTTGCATGCATCGATGCGTATGGGTGCATGCATGTGTGAACGCATCGGTGATGGAATGACCATGCCAGCTGTCAGCCCTTCACACCTGTCAGCACCCATCACAGCTCAGCCCATCACAGCTCAGCCCATCACAGCCCTTCCTCCCAATTGCCCCTTTTCCACCCCCCTCACCCCCTCCTTGTGTAATGAGCCGATTTTTGAGTCGACTCATGCCTCCCAATTGCCCCTTTTCCCCTCCTCATCCCCTCCTCTCCCCTCCCCCACCCACCATGTGCCTGCATGCATGTGGGTGGCACGCCAGCTCAGCCCTTCACATACCCAGCAGAAACACCCATCACCGTCCATCCCCTTGCAATCAACCTTGCCGCACCTCCCTCTGAATCGAATTTTGTCACCTCCTCCTCCTCCTCCTCCTCCTCCTCCTCCTCCTCCTCCTCCTCCTCCTCCTCCTCCTCCTCCTCCTCCTCCTCCTCGCCTTCCCCCCGCGCCTCGTTCTCCCACCACTTGGTGCATCACCTCCCTCTCTTCCTCCCCCTCGCCCCGCTCCTCCCGAAGCTGATGTCGGATGGTGCTCGATTCCTCGTGCAAGATCGCAAGGTGAGAGGCCATGTTTGTTGAGATTAAATTTCATTTTTTATCCAAGTTTCATTCTCAAATTTCTAGATAGCACAGAAACGTTTTGGGGCCTCCCTGTGTTTCCTGTTTTTTTTCCCTACGCACATGCTTGGAAGCGAGGAGGAGCATGCAGGATTCTCATGGTTGTGCCAGCGAGGATCTTTCTTGTCTCTTTCCACTCCTCCTTTCTTTTCCACTCCACCAGCGGCTGCACGACTTGGCACCCCACTACGTTGAGCCCCCCTGCATCACATCGCTCTGCCTCCCTAACCCCTACAAGCCGAAATTATTTAATTCCCCACTCTCTTCGGCTGCCTCCATGTGATAATTGATCTAATTGCAGCAAAAGTTCGGTGTGACACTGTAACGAGCTGAATTTTGAGTGGACTCAAAAGGCATCCCACTACGTTGAGCTCCCCTGCATCGCATCGTTCTGCCTCCCTTTCTTTCTGTCCCTTGGCTGCACGTCTTGGCGCCACGCTACCTACCTAGGAGCTCCCACTCACAACTCTGCTGCGATAGTTGTTTTAGAATTATCGAAAACCTATGACTACCTATGTGCTCCCCCTCACAACGCTCTCTGTTTCCTGGCGTGCCTGCCCCGTTTCCCTTCCTGGCCCACCTTTCCCCACCCCCACCACCAGCAGAGTTGCCTCAAAACTTTCCCTTCCTGGCGCCTCAAAACTTTCCCTTCCTGGCGCCTCAAAACTTTCCCTTCCTGGCCCCACCCCCACCACCAGTGGCTGCACGTCCTGGCACCACACTACCTTGGAGCCCCGCCCCATCAAGTCTCTCTGCTGCCACAACCAGACAAACCAACCCACTTGCTCTTCGTTGAAAGGCTCATTCAGGTACGAATGATTTGGATATCTGTGAGTTATATAGTGTTGCAGGTGAGATATAGTGTTGCAGGTGAGATATAGTGTTGCAGGTGCTTTTGCCTCAGACAAGCTGAGAGTTTGTTCTGGGTGCTGTGGTGAACTCAGCTCTCAAGTGCCACTCATTCACATGAGAAACCAGATGAGATTGATTCAGGAAGCATTTCAGCTAACATCGATTCCGATGACCCAGTTCTCCCTTCCGCGAACCCTCTTCGCCCCCTCCCACCCCCCACCCCCCCCCCCCCCCCCCTCCTCCCCCCTTCCGCCAACCATACTTCCAGCACTGCAGCCGCTGCCCTCCTTCCCTGGACCCCCAGCTGCAGTCGCCTCCCACTTCAAATGCCCCTCCCCTCCCCTCTCCCGCTCCCCCTCTCCCTCTCCCCCCATCCAACCCCATCCCCCCCTCTTTTCCTCCCCCCCCGCCCGCGCCGTCCTTCCAGCCGTGAGCTCGCCCCTCCCCCTCCCTCCTCGCCTTCCTCCGCTCCCACCACCTCCTCCCCCCTCGGGCCTCCCCCTCTTCCACGCCAACTGGACGCCGGGCACTCGTGCACCACCTCGATCACCCAGTCATGGTTCCAGCCCGCTCCTCTTCCTCCCTCCCCTCCCCCTTTGCCTCCCCCCTTCCTTTCCCCATCTCCCATTCTTCTTAATCCCTCACCCTCCCACTTTAACGCCCCTCTATCCTGCCTCCCCCCTCTCCCCCCCCAGCCGTCCTTCCAGCCGTGCGCTCGCCCCTCCCCCTCCCTCCTCGCCTTCCTCCGCTCCCACCACCTCCTCCCCCCCTCGGGCCTCCCCCTCTTCCACGCCAACTGGACGCTCAGGCACCCGCCACCTGTCCCCCTCCCGCCACCTGGCGCTCCTGTCACCGCTGATGTGGCATCTGACGTGGCGGAGGGTGATGGGTTTGGGGGAGTTAGGGAGCTTGTGGGGGAGGATTGGGTGGTGGTGGTGGCGGTGCCACCTGGCGCGATGCTATTGGATAAGATGGAGGAGGTGGTGGACGGCATAATCCAAGACAACTGGTGGCACGGGCGGGTGGTGTACTTCCAGGGAGGAACGACGCTCAAGGAAGGTGAGAGGGGAGGGAATGAGATGAGGAGAGCAGGGGTCTTAGCAAGGGAAGGGAGCGAGTGAGGGGATGGTGGATGGCATTACCCAAGACAACTGGTGGCACGGGTGGGTGGGTGGTGTCCTGGCGAGAGGGGATGAGGCTGAAGGAATTCGAGTCTGAAGATATCAACGGCCATGTGTGAGTATGGAGGTGACTTTTGAGCTGACTCGAAGGAATTTGAGTCAGAAAATATCCTAGGCCATGTATGGGGGATACAAGGTGTATGAGCGAGGAGGGAAGGCGTGGCACGGGTGGGTGGGTGGTGTGTTGGCGGAGCTGGTTCTGAGGCTTGCAGCAGCGATCGAATCGAGTCTATCCAAGCAATAATTGCTAAGGGGCGACGGGGGTTGAAAGAAGGTGAGAAGGTAATGACTGTTTCACAAAAATCTCTCACACCCTCCCCCTCACCCCTTCGTGTTGTAGCTGATTTTTGAGACTGCTCACGAATCAAATCACCTACAACACGAAGGGTGAGAAGCTAATGGCTGTCCATGTCCCCACTTCCCCTTTTCCCTTTCTTTGAGGCGCCTCAAAAATAGACTCCCCTTTTCTCTTTCTCCATGTCCGCAATCACCAGCCAGGGCTCTCCTTGAAGCGAAAGTGTTGTGTGACATTGTAACGAGGTGACTTTTGAGTCGACTCAAAAGTCACTCAAGAGTCGACTCAAAAGTCACCTGAAAAATAGACTCCCCTTTTCTCTTTCTCCATGTCCTCAATCACCAGCCAGGGCTCTCTTCAGCTGCACTCTCCTCCTCATCACCTCACCAGGCGAGGCCCTTTCTCATGGTTTTGCATACTATCTCTTCCTGCTATTCCTCCCCCCTCTCCCCTCCAGCCAGGGTTCTCTTCAGCCGCACTCTCCTCCTCATCGCCCTACTAGGCGAGGCCCTAGACTTAACTCTCTTCCTGCCTCTCTTTTCCCCTAACCTATTCCCACCCTCGTCCTCCCGTTTTCTTTCTTCCCCCCCCCCCCTCCTCAATCACCAGCCAGGGCTCTCTTCAGCCGCACGCTGCTCCTCATCGCCCCACCAGGCGAGGCTCTTGACTTCATTCTCTTCCTGCCGCCTGCTGCTGTCGTCCTCGAGCTGCAACCCGCCGACCATCCCTCCTCCTCTCTCCGCACTCTCTCTCACTCCCTCTCCCTCCGCCACCACACTCTCTTCTGCAAGCTCGTAAACGTTTCCGGGCAGCCCAAAAAACTTGTCTGCGACCGGCTGGCACTCACCCTCATCATGCAGTCCCTCTCGACGGAAGTTTTCTTCAGCCCAGCGCTGCCCAGAGGCAGCCGGGCAGAACGAGCTGCCCTCAGGAGAAACTCCATACCAGGTTCTCTGATTCACGGGGAGGGGCAGGTGAAAAAATGGAAGGAATTGGCGGCATGCGTGGCGAAAAACGGCAAGTGGGTCCAAAACCTGAAACCCCGAACCCTCCCTTGGGATTACCGAGGAGTGAGCAACTACTGCGACAACAGACACTTAAGCTTAGATTCTACCAATATGGCATATGCTAGTGTTGCGGATGCATATGCAGTGAGGCCTGGGGCAACGGAGGAGGGGTGGACGGTGCGGGAGGGGATTAAGTACGAGTGGGTAGTGGGGCGCAGCACTTGCCAGGCGCCTGATGTGCCTGAGGAGATTAAAGCCTTCGAGGGGATGGCTAAGGTGCGGGTTGAGGCGGCTAGGGAGAGGGAGAAGGTCG
Organism: Closterium sp. NIES-67; assembly: GCA_027943415.1. NCBI lineage: Eukaryota > Viridiplantae > Streptophyta > Zygnematophyceae > Desmidiales > Closteriaceae > Closterium > Closterium sp. NIES-67. Next base: position 211,227 of record BQMB01001101.1, read on the forward strand.
CACAGGCTCAGGGGAAGGAGAAGGTCGGAAGTAGAGGAGATGGGGAAGGGGAAAGGGAAGGGGGTGAGGGAGAAGACGGAGGAGAAGGAGGAGAAGCAGTGAAAGCAGTGAGAGCCACAGCAAGAGCAGCAGCAGAGGCAAGAAGAGCAGCAGAAGCGGCGGCGGCGGCAGCAGCAATAGATTTGACGGACCCCTGGCTGCCGTTTAACGCATCTGTGTTCTGTGAGCGGGTGGGCCGAGGCAGACGGATTCTGATCATCGGAGACTCGAAGCAGTACCAGATGGTTCAGGCGTTCTTGAATCTCATGGCGTGGGGACTGAAGAAGCCGGCTCGGGACATGGTCGCAGTGGAGGAGCGGCCGAAGCAGTGTGTGGACGCCCTGGGAGGGAGCACGGCCAAAATGGGACACGAGTTCTGCCAATGGTGAGTGGTGTTTCCTGAAGTTTAGGGCCGCCTATCTGGTGGTTGGAGCCTCCAAGCAGCACCAGATGTGTTAGGATGCGTTTCTGAAGTTCGGCGCCGTAGTGAGATGTGCCAGATGGGTCCGGTGTTTCTGAATCTCATGGCACAGGGGTTGAAGACGCCGGCACGGGACATGGAGACAGTTGAGGAGCGGCCGAAAGTATATGTGGACGCCTTGGGTGACGCCTTGTGTGTGCTCTATCCCCTTCTGTTTCCCTCCCCTCCCATCCCCTCAGGTACACTTTCAACTCTTCTGTCTGCCCAGGCTTTAAGCTGGACTTTATTCGCAATGACCACTTATCAATATTTGACTCCAAGGGGGCTATATTCGACCACATGCCGTGGGCTCAACCCGGTGTTGCTGATATCCCCTCTGCAGACGTCATCGTTTTAAACAGAGGCCCCCACTGGACTCCTACACCTCAATTCACTTCCGGCGTACAAAACGCTCTGCGGTTTATACGATATAATTACCCAGATAAGCTCGTTATCTACAGGAACACGCCGCCGGGGCACAAGGATTGTGAAGATTACGATCGGCCACTGGAAAAGCGGCAAGAAACGGGCAGTCTGCCATTTAACTGGGGTGAATTCCCCAAGCAAAATCGGGCGGCTAAAGAGCTGGTGGAGCAGGTTGGGGGGGTGTATTTGGACGTGGAGGAGGCGGTGGGGCTGAGAGCAGATGGGCATAATGGGTTCATGCCTAATAGGAATAAAACAGACTGCTTGCATTACTGCTTCCCGGGGCCCATAGACGTTTACATTCAGTTCATGTACAATGCTCTCATTCGGCTGCTGCCACCACCCCCCCTGCAGCCCATGCAAGTCCCGAGTCCCAACTGACTGACTTGACAGTTGACCTCGTCATGTGAAGGATTCTTTGTTGTATGAATGAAGCTACCGGTATCAGACGTGACTTGCTTTCACTGACGCAATGTTGGTCAATATCAATGATCCGTCTGAATGGTTTCAGTCTCAGTCAACACGTCGGATAGGATGTGTGAAATGTGAACCAACCAACGGTAACGAAGCAAAGGAGCATGTTGAGCATCATTATGCTTTTTTGACAATTCAGTCAGCAGCACAGCACACTGTCCTGTCCATCTGTCCACGCTATCACCGCAACATCACATCTCTCCAGGCCCTCTTCTTCCTCCTCTTGGCCGTCATACCCTCATCACCAAACCCCCCATTTCAGTTAGCCTGCTAACACTTATCTACTCTTCTCCCTCCCACCACAGAGACCACCCAGGCTCTCCCTCCACCGCCACAGCACGTCTCTCCAGGCCCTCCTCCTCCTCCTCTTGGGGTTGGGGGACCTACGCTCCTCATCACCAGCCCCCCTCTCAGCCTTCCCACCACCACCAGCACCGGTACTGTTCCCAATGCTCTTGCGCTTGAACCCGCCTGCCTTGATGCTTGAATCTGGTGAAAGAGCAGAAACTGCCCCGGCAATATCCCTGTCCGTAGCACTGTGAGAGGCTCCCTGACTCTGACCCAAATCTTGAAAGGTATTTGCAGATGCAGTGTCGTATGCAGTGTCGCCAGATCTGACATGACTTTCCATTGACAGTCCAGATGCAGTGTCGGCATCTTTGACATGCCTTCGAGATAATAGCATAAAACTCCCAGGGGCTGCATCACCAGATGTGACACTTCTCGTGTCATTCGTGTTTGAGGCTGCTTCTTTAACAGCTCCCAGCGATTCCACTTCGTCCAGAAGCTTGTTCAGTCTCCGAGCCATGTCTCTTCTCAGATTCCGAACCTCTTGGTTCGGCGACTGCACCTCGTCCAGCCGAAGCAGCCAGCACATGATCGTCTCCGTCGCCCGGACCTTCTCGCGAGGGTCGGAGACAACCTTGGCCACGAATTCCTTATCACCGAGCCTCTCTTCCATGTCCCGAGCCAGCTTTCGAAGCTCTAAGATCGTTTTACCCACTTCCAGAGGCTTCGTCGCTCGCACCTGGTGACCCCTCCACGCTGCCTGAATCAAAACAGCTGCTTCATCTCGCGAAAGAAGGCTCCGAGGACGATCAGCAGCTGACAGGCCAGCAGCTGAGGGCCCAGCATGACTCGCTGAACGAAAGCGCGCTCCATTGGATCCGGCCGATTTCGGAGTTTTTCCGTCGAGTTCTGGTGCTCTGGCGAGGTCCGATTTCCGTGAAATCTCGTGCTGGTGCGTCAGATGCTGTCCTTGCTGTACGGGTATTGACTGATGATGGACCGTGCTGCCTTGGCTGCACGTCCGATTTCGTGCTGCTTCGCGAACCTTCTGCAGCTGCTGCGATCTTCGGACGTCAGACAGTTGTCGCGGGAGGTCGTCATTGTACATCACATTATGATGAATTGGAGCTGGAGCTGCTTGATTCTGAATGTGCTGAGCCTGACCATGGAAACTGGCTCGTGCGGAAGCCGCGTGAGCGTCGATCGAGGCGAATGGACGATTTAGGCCTTGCTGGTGCGATGCCTCACACGGGCGATGCGACGGGAAGGTGCTCGGAAATCTCTGATTCCGAGAGTGCACATCTTGCATCCTCCCGAACGTCATTGCCAGATCCAATCTCTTATGTCACGGAAGACAACCAACACCTGCTGGGAAATTTGTATTCCGTAAATCTACTAATGTAAAAGGGAAGAAAAGCAACAATTTAGCCTAAGCTGGCTGGTCTCGCAGCTCGCGTGCCAAAAAGCCCGCTTTGCTCAGCAAAATGCTCGCCCGTAAAAAATCTGGTGTCCTCAGCCTTAGTGCATGATTTGGGTACTCCAGCCGTGTCCAGGTGATTCAGCCAGTTGAGAAACCCTGTCAGTCCAGCGAATTCTCACTGATAGCTCTCCCATAATGTTCATTGGTGGTGCCATGCGATGCAGTATTTCCGTTGGAAGTGAGCCTCTGAGGTCATGGGGAAGGATAGTTTGGGTTAGGTACTTTTCAGTACGTTACGGTGGTGCGGTGAGGGTAGACGGAATGGTTACTGTGCAGAAGAAATTGCGAGATTTGGCACCAGGGTGGCCAGGAGCTCGCCAGGCACATCAGCAGATGTACCCTGTACAGGCTGTACGGGGTTAACCAATTCACGATAGCACACTAGTGAGGCTTTACTCGAAAACTATTGTGACATAACTCCACCAATATGATTTTTATATCCATTAAATCACATGCACACCGAACAACACTTCCGAAAATCAGACCAAGATGCAAATTTCCCTGAAAAGGAGGATCCCCACAGCAGTCTGGAAGCTCATATTTTACACCGCAGCAAACTACAAGGTAGTGGTCTGTGGGGGAGTCTGGGAGAATCTGGGGGGAACTCTGAGAGGGAACTCTGCGCAGGGGACTCTCTGCCGACTTCATGGGAGGATCTGTAGGGATTCTGTGGGGTGGGACTCTGTGGGGTCAGACTCCGAGACACCTTACTCAACAAGGGTGCTGATCAATTGCCATCCCGCCGCCAGGCTCGAAGAACCTCGAGCCACACAGCTCCTCCCTCGCACCCCTTCACTCGACTCAAAGATGAATTCTGATTCGACTCAAAAGTTACCCCACAAGGGTGTTAATCACTCGCAGTTCTGTCTCCAAGCTGGAAGTGCCTTCAGCCATGCTGCTCCTCTCTCGCACCTCCGCATCCACCTTCACTGCAACGCTCAGTTCACGCCTCCCCGCCACCTCATTCCTGACAGCCTGCAGCTCATAGGCGACATCCCCCATGCTTGGCCGGCTGGCCGTGCGAGCCCCCGTGCAGTCAAGTGCCAGCTGTGCCATGCGCTGCAGCACACTTTCTGGGGCGTCGATGGAGGGGTGCTTGAGGCGGGCTATGGAGCCTGAAGTGAGGCACTTATCTGCCTGAAGGAACGCAGGAGGTGGGGACGAGAGGGGGGTGGGAATGGGATAGTCTGTTTGTGAGGCGCATCAACACGCCCATGAAGGGTGTTTGAGGCAGGCTATGGCGGGCCAGGCGCTTCTCCGCCAGAAGGATTGCGGGAGGTGGGATGGGATAGCCTAGTTGTGAGGTGCATCAACACGTGCTGGAGCAACACCCCCTCCCGCAGTGTCCATGGAGGGGCACTTGAGGTGGGCTGCGGTGCAACGTGGGAAGACCATGGACCGCCGGACACGTCCCCTGCAGTGGGACCACATGACGTGGGACCACACGACGTGGGAACACGCGACGTGGGAACACGCGACGTGGGAACACGCAACGTGGGAACACACGATGTGGGAACACGCAACTTGGGAACACACGATGTGGGAACACGCGACGTGGGAACACACGATGTGGGAACACGCGACTTGGGAACACACGATGTGGGAACACGCGACTTGGGAGTACGCGACTTGGGAACATGCGACGTGGGAACACACGACGTGGGAACACACGATGTGGGAACACCATGGAACGCCATGCACGACCCCCACATTAGGAACACACAACGTGGGAACACCATAGAACGCAGACATGGTAGTTGGCCTTGGAGTTTTGAGGCTCCTGACAACACGTCTTCCCACATTTAGAGATGGTTATATCGCATCGCATTGCATATATCGCAAAGATGCAATATCGACATTGTTCTTTTCCAGAATAATATCGCAGCAATGCGATGTGATTTTATCGCGTGATAAAGTCATATCGCTTTTACATCGCGGGTTTTCGGGTGCAATATGCGATACTTTTATATCGTGTGCGTTTTTTTCGCATCGATTAATTTCACCAGCAAGGGGGGGGAATGGACATGGGCGCGGGCCCTGAACTTAGTGAAAATAGAAAAAGGGTAAGTTAAATGCTCGGTTTCTCTTGCTGAAATGGCACGCGGGAATGGCAAGCGGCAGTTTGTGGTTGGCCTAATTGACGGGGAGGTGTTTGTGTGAGAAGCTTGGAGCACATTAGGGCGTGGTACATACGATCACGAATTTCCAATCATGTGACTCGACCACACTGTACCACATGATTATCTATCTGGAACAAGCCAGAACCATTCTCTAGATTTCTGCACCGTTTTGACCATTCGAACGGTGCTCCGTTCGTGATTGTATGTACCACGCCCTTAGAGAGGAAGGGTTGGGAATTCTAGATGGGAAGGACTGCAGTGCGGTAGAGGGAGGGGAGTTGGTAACAAAATGAATAATGAAATTGAGTAGGGAGAGTACAAGTGAATATACCTAATTGTTGTACCCCCTAAGAGATGAACCTATACAGTCTATACAAACATAGTGCATACATGTTTGACACACCCCCTGGACTGCATAGGTGCAGTTGCGTATGCGAAACACAACAGCTCAGGGCGGCACTACTAGTCCAACTACTGAGACAAGGGTCTAAAGACCAGTCAAAAGGAGTACAGGCAAGGCAAGAGCAAGCCAGGGCGGCACTACTAGTCCAGCCACTGGAAGAGGACACAAGTCCAGTCCGAGGAACATATATAAAGGACAGTACAAAGTCAAGGTCCTAGCAAATGAGAGGCTACAGGAACTAGACCGAGCTGTACACAGTGCCGCTGATGATCTTTAGGCGCAAGCGCCTTCGTAAAGATGTCAGCTGTGTTGGCACCGGAGGCCAAGTGTACTATGCGAGCCTGGCGGCGCTGCTGTAGCTCGTGCAGGAGGAAGTACAGCAGCTGGATGTGCTTCGCTCTGCCCTCGAGTCGAGGCTCCTGACACAGGAGGATCATGGCCCTGTTGTCAGCGTACATGACTAGGGCAGAGCTAGGCCGCTCACCTAAGTCAGTGAGCAAGAAGGTCAGCCAGCGGAGCTCCTGTGCCGCCATGGCACCGGCGTAGATCTCGGCCTCACAGCTGGACTGGGCAACAAACGAGGAGCGGGTAGCTCTCTACGAGACAGCACCTGAACGAAGGCTGAAGCAGTAGCCCTGGGATGACCTGAGGGTCTCGGCGTCGTCTGCCCAAGAAGCGTCTGAGTGTCCAGTAAGGACCACTGGCCTGCGTCCTCCTAGCACTAACCCCATGCCCGATGTACTTGCAAGATAATGCAAAACCCTCTTAGCGGCAGACCAGTGCTGCAGTCGGTGTCTGCCTGTGGCTACAAAGCGAGCCAGGATGCTGAGAGGGTATGCGAGATCTGGACGAGTGCAAGTCATCAGCTACATGAGGCAACCCACCAGCTCTGCGTAAGGACCACTGGGCTCTGCTGACTCCTAAGGAACTAGAGCGGAGAGTCCGTGGTCTACAGGCAGAGGGGTGGGCTGTGCAGAGGAGAACTGAAGGCCGAACCTCTGAAGGACCTGTCGCACCAAGTGTGACTGAGTCAGGGTGATGGTGCGCGATGCTCTATCCCTGGAGATCTGCAAGCCAAGGTAACGGCGCAGTTCTCCAAGGTCAGTGCAAGTGTGTCTCTTCAGCAGCTCTGCCTTCACCGAGGCCGGTGCGTCCCTGTCTACGGTGGCAAAGACCAGATCATCCACGTAAACAAGGATGTAGAACGGAGTCTGGCCAGCACGAACGACGAGTGAGAGGTCTGCAGAGGACGGAAAGAACTGCAGGTCAGCAAGGGTAGTACGCAGCGTGTCGTGCCACTCACGGGGAGCTTGTCGCAAGCCGTAGACGGGGCACCGCAGGAGCCACTGGGTCCCAGGAGGGAAGGTGCAAGTGAACCCCTGAGGGCGACGCAGGTAGACCTGCTCGTGTAGACTGCCCTGAAGAAATGCAGTGGAGAAGTCGAGGGAGTGAAGCTCGTAGTCACACTGAGCTGCTACGTGTAGCAGCACCCGAAGAGTAGTCATCTTCGGGGTCGGAGCGAAGGTCTGAAAGAAGTTCACCCCCTCACGCTGACTGAAACCTCTAGCCACGTAGCGCGCCTTGGATATAGGCGGCTCTCTAGGAGGCTTCACCTTGAAGAGCCAGCGGCCATCGACTACGTTCACCCCAGGTGGGGGAACTGCGTCGACGTAGGTGCCGGTGGATCTCCAAGATGCCATCTCCTGCTCCATGGCAGCTATCCACGGAGAGGCCCAAGGTCCCGAAACCGCCTCAGCGTAAGTGCGAGGGGTCGGGATGTCGAGAGCGTCTGGGTCACCCTCAGGGACTAGGAGCATGGAACAGAGATGGGGAGCAGCCTCGTACAGGAAAGCAAGCTCAAACTGTCGGTCCTCCAGGACGTCACTGCCAAGGGCAGGAGCACCCCCGACAGACGGAGGACAGGCAGGGTCGGAGACCAGAGCGGTGGCGTAGTCAAGGCGGCGGGTAGAGGCGAAGTTAGCGACCGCAGCTACAAGAGCGTCAAGAAACGAGACCAGAACGGACGGGTCGGTAACGAGAGAGGCAAGGACCCGAGGAACAAGAGGACGAGCGGCACGAAGGTAGTCAAACAGAGGGGGAGGCGCTACGACAAGGGAGGACGGAGGAGGCGACGGCAGGAGGGGTGGACAAGACGCGTGAGAACGAAGCAACATAGGGTGAGAGCACGTGAGAGGGGAGACAGGACGAGCGCGGGAGGGACGGCGAAACCAGACGTTAGACGGAGGCGTCGGGTCAGGAGACAGAGGAGGGGACACAAGGGGGGAACGAGGGGGGAGACGAGCCGGGGACGAGTCCGGCGGAGGGAACACAGGGCCGTAGACAAAAAGAGGAGGAGACGGCAGGAGAGGAACAGACGCAGGGTCAGGGGACGGAAGGCCGAGTAGGCGAAGGGCTGACACCGGCGGGGACTGCTGCTGCGGCGGCACAACACCAACACCGGGACCGCAAGCTGCTCCTCGGCTACCTCCGGAACACTCCACTCCAGCACCCTCAGAAGGAACACCCCCAGAGCCCGAAACCCCTCCAGCACCGGTACCACCCCCAGGCCCGCCGGGACAAGCCACGACAGGAGCCCCGGGAATAGTACCCACCCCAACGCCAGCACCCCCGGAGTGCACGAACGGCTGCTGCAACGACGGCGGCGGCGGCGGCTGCAACGACGGCTGCGGCGGCGGAGACGACAGTGGCGACAGCAGAGGCAACGGCGGCTGCGGAGGCAGTGGAGGAGGAGACACCTGGGGAGGGGCAGACGGCAAGGACTGCGCCGCAGGACTACCAGAGTCAGAAGACTCCTCGATCGGGACAACCGACGGGAGGGGGGTGACATGAGACACACAAGAGGGGGCAGGACGGGGAGGGGGGGGGGGGGAGGGGCAGGGACCATCGGGGAAGGAGTGACCAGAAATAGGGGGGGAGTAACCGGGGGACCTCGGTGGGGGATGCGGCGGTAGAAGGAGACGGACTTGTCAAAGGTGACATCGCGGGAGTGAAAGAACCGGTGGGACGGTGGGTGGTAGAAATGCCAGTCGGACGCGTCAAGGGGAAAACCGAGGAAGACACAGGGAAGGGTGCGGGCAGTGAGCTTGTTCGTGCCGGAGGCACGAACGTGAGCAAGGCAGCCCCAGACGTGGAACGCAGATGCGTCACCGGGAGACCTAGACCAGAGAAGGGTCGGCGAAACTTGCTGCTGCTGGGGGTGCGGCCACAGGTTAAGCTGGTGAGCAGCGTAGTGCACGGCGAATGGCAACAGAAAATGGGGTGCACCGGCATGAATCATGGAGGTGCGAGCCACCTCCATGACCAAACCGATGCGTCCCTAAGCGACCCCATTCTGCTGTGGGGAGTCCGGCAGGGTGAACGTCTGGGTGATGCCCTCCGCACGACAGAACCGACCTAGGACACCAGATGCAAAATCGCCACCACGGTCGGAGTGAAGACGCAAGACAGGGAGACCGCAGTGGACACACGCAAGAGAAACTGCAGCAGAAACAGGAAGCGGCGTCAGCGTCGTGGAGTCGCGGAAGGAACACCGGGAAGCGCCAGAGTCCAAGGTGAAGGAAAGCGCAGCAGTGGCGTCTGGCGGCGGAGCAGCGGCAGAAGCACCGTGGCTAAACAAAGCAGGAGATCCTACGTCTGACGCAGCTCTTGAGTCTAAGCTAGGCATACCTACACTAGGCGACAAGGAGTAATAAGAGGGAAGCACACTAGAGTCATCAGCATACATCACGTGCAGGGCAGCAACAATGTCATCCATATCCATGTCAAAAACCTGAACTCTACGACTAAGCATACTGTGCCAGTCCGAGAGGTCGGGCGACGGGCTGAAGCGCTGACGAAACAGGTCGTCCAGGCGACGAAAACAGCGGGAAGTGGTCTGACCGAGCTTACCGCAAACGAAGCCGTGGCGAGGACCGGTCTGAAGCTGGTACTGACAGCGCACGCCTCCCGAACCGCTACCCGGCACACCACCACGCGCACGACCACCACCAGCGTCAGGCCACCCGGGCGGGAGACCGCTCGCCCGCCTCGTCTGCTGCGGCTGCTGTGGCTGCTGTGGCTGCTGCAGCAGCTGTGGCTGCTGCAGCTGCTGAGGCGGCTGCTCGGCTGCACCTCGCAGGGTCCCCTCGTCCGCGCTACCACCAGGCGACCCGACTCCACCACCACCGACACCTGCACCCCCACCCCCGCCGCCAAGCCCAGCCTTGGGGCGGCGACCCTTCCCCGGACGGACATGTGCTGTAGCGGCAGTCTCAGCCACAGCAGCAGAACCGTTGGAGAAGGTGTACTGAGCGGGGGCGCAACCCTGAAAAATAGGGACCGGCACAGTACCGCTGGTCTGAGCGATAGAGCGGTGGCGGGCCTCTATAACGGAGAGGGTGTCAACAAAGTCAGTGAGGGTGAGGTCTGCAGGGTGGACACTAAGGAAGTGGTCACGGGCAGTGGCAAGACGGTCAGGGAGGCGGGTGGCTAGTAGGTAGAGAGTAGAGGTGAGGGGCGGCTGGTGGGCCAGAAGCTGTATGGGAGTGCAGGCAACACGCCAGGTCTCATCTATAGCGCGCAGGTGAGCGGCCAGGTCAGCGACAGTGGGGAACGACGCAAGGTCAGGGAAGAGCATGGGGAGGATCAGACGACCGACCGAGGCAGCAGGCGGTGTGGAATAGCGCTGGACAATAGCATCTAGGAAAGCCTGGGCAGTGGTGATAGACCGGAAGCGAGGTCGCTCGGACAGGGGGAGGGCATTGCTAATGGCAAGCTGTGCGACAGCGTCACGGGACAGCCAGACAGAGCGAGCAAGGGCAGCGGCCGCAGTGGACTCACGCTCAACGGACAAGGGGTCAGTAAATAGTGCAGCGGGGGGGTCAGGGCAGGGGAGGGTACCTTCAAGATGGACAGACAGCGAGTGTCCATCCTGCCGCTGACTAGTGAGGTGGCGACGGAGGTGAGCAAGCCACGCATCAAACTCAAGCGGCTGCCCCTCAGCATCAAAGCGAAGCACTGCCGCCATCAGTGACAATCGAGGGCAGTGTATAGCGGTCCAGGACGGTGCAGTGCAGCATAGTGCGGTGCAGTGCGGTGCAGTGCGGTACAGTGCGGTGCAGCGCGATACAGTGCGGTGCAAAGCGGTGCAGTACGGCACCGGGGGGGGGGGGGTCGGCAGGGCGGTGCTGATCGGGAAGAACGGGCTGAGCCCGAGGTGGCGGCATGCTGGCGACGACGCAAATGCAGGGGCGGGCTGGCAGGCGATGGACGCGAGGGGCCAGCAAACGGTGGCAACAGGGGACGGCTAGAAGCTGAGGCGACGGCGGCCAGGGACAGCCGCGACGGCGGCTAGGGGCGGCCGTGACGGCAGGAGCGACCGTGGGGCGGATACGACGGCGGCTAGGGGCGGCCGCGACGGCAGGATTGACCGTGGGGCGGTTCGAGACGGCAGCGACGACGGCTAGGGGCGACCGCGACGGCGAGGGGCGGCCGTGAGCCGGCTGAAAACGGCCGCGACGGCAGCTAGGGGCGGCCGCGACGGCCAGGGGGCCAGCTAAGGACGGGCGCTAACGGCCAGGGGGCCAGCTAGGAACGGGCGCGAATGGCCAGGGGGCCAGCTAGGGACGGGCGCGAACGGCCAGGGGGCTAGCTAGGGACGGGCGCGACGGCCTGGGGGCCAGCTAGGGGCGGGCGCGACGGCCAGGGGGCCAGCTAGGGACGGGCGCGAACGGCCTGGGGGCCAGCTAGGAACGGGCGCGAACGGCCAGGGGGCCAGCTAGGGACGGGCGCGAACGGCCAGGGGGCCAGCTAGGGACGGGCGCGAACGGCCAGGGGGCCAGCTAGGAACGGGCGCGAATGGCCAGGGGGCCAGCTAGGGACGGGCGCGACGGCCTGGGGGCCAGCTAGGGGCGGGCGCGATGGCCAGGGGGCCAGCTAGGGACGGGCGCGAACGGCCAGGGGGCCAGCTAGGGACGGGCGCGAACGGCCAACGGGCCAGCTAGGGACGGGCGCGAACGGCAAGGGGGCCAGCTAGGGACGGGCGCGAACGGCCTGGGGGCCAGCTAGGAACGGGCGCGAACGGCCTGGGGGGCAGCTAGGGACGGGCGCGAACGGCCAGGGGGCCAGCTAGGGACGGGCGCGAACGGCCTGGGGGCCAGCTAGGAACGGGCGCGAACGGCCAGGGGGCCAGCTAGGGACGGGCGCGTACGGCAAGGGGGGGGGGGAGGGGGGGGGGGGGGAGGGGGCTAGGGAGGGGGCAAGACGGCAGCGAGGGCCGAGGGGCGGAAGCGTGGGCGGGCTAGGGGACCTAACCTACTACGATACCATAACAAAATGAATAATGAAATTGAGGAGGGAGAGTACAAGTGAATATACCTAAATGTTGTACCCCCTAAGAGATGAACCTATACAGTCTATACAAACATAGTGCATACATGTTTCACAGTTGGGTGGAGGTTCAAATTTGTTATGGGTGGTGGCTGGTGGGCGAATGGGTTTTCTGGATGGGATGTGGTGGTGTGCGGTTGAAGGGATTTAGGGGGTTGGACTGAAATGTCGACCCCCAAAGACAACGAGTTGGAACTCCAACTATTTTCCACCACCCCTTCAACTGCACTACACTCCCCTGCATCTACAGAATACAACCCCCGCCCCTCTAACACGCTCCACTCGAGAGAGGCACCACGATATCCCCAACTCTCGTCAATTTTCACTTAATTCCGCGCAAAACTAGGAGAACCGCCATTGCCGTGCCATGTGGTGTGGGGAAACCTTTTTTTTAGCGGGAAAACTGTGGCCTCTAAATGCGATGCGATATTATATCGCATCACGCGATATATCGCTTGCATTTTTTTTGTGATATAATTTTGTATCGCACCCTAAAAGCGATATGCGATATCCGTTTTCATGAAATAATGTCGCAGCGATGCGATATTATATCGCGCGATATAAATCGCGATCACAACAAGTGTCGCACCGCGTTTTAACAATGTCTACCCACATTGCGCCACCGTGGAAACGCACCCCTAGCAGGATGTGGCCTCCTCTTCGCCAAAACAAAACACCCCTCAAAATAAGACCACCCTCAAAAGCACGAAACGTACCCATGGTAGAATGTGATCGGCCTCTTCGACACACTCGCCAGATGGATTGCGTCCTGTGAGGACCACAAGCATCAGCACTCCAAAGCTGCACCCAGAATAAGCACAAGCAAAAATGTTTCACATGGATAAGGTGACAAAGTTGTTACAATATATCATATATATATAGCATGTAGTATTTTAGTGTTGTAGTGTAGATGAAGGTTGGGGTTGGTTGGGTCAACCGACCCTTGACCCCAATTCTCGAGAGTTCCAACAATGTTGGCCACCCAACATTATTGGCCCTCCTATAATTGGTGGTCAACCTTTCCAACCATTATTGGCTCACCCAGTAATGGTTGGGTTGGTCAACCCCTCTTTGACCTAGGGTTGGCTACTTAGGTACAAAGCCTTGTATCCTCTCATTATCAAATTATCAACTCAACTTCTTTCATGCTATCAGAGCATTTCGATCCCCTCTTGTGAACATTTCCTCGCTCCACCTCACGCTCCTCACTAGCGCATCCTATGCGCTAGCCTGGTTCACTCCCCTGAACGTTTTTTTTTTTTTTTTTTTTTTTTTTTTTTCCGCGTCCTCCTCTAGTCCCTCATGGCGTCCTTATTCCTTTGAGCGAAATTCCTGCCCGTCCTGAAATTTTGACATTTTGGACAGTGCGCGCGCCCGATGCGGCGAATTCGCCCGTCGCCCCCTCCCTCGCAGCCTTGCGCTGCCTTTCGTCGCGGCCCTTTTGCTCGACGTCCCTCCACTCCCTCGTCGCGGCGCTCGCGTCATTTCGTCGCGGCGGCACTTCGCTCGACGCCCCTCCCTTCCATTGTTGCGGCTCTCGCGCGTCCTCGTCGCGGCGACACTCTGCCTGACGCTCCTCCTGGCCCTCGTCGCAGCGGCCCATTGCCCGACGCCCCCTCCCTCTCCGCGTCCTTCACCGCGTCGTCGCGGCTATGCCCGCCTACCGGACGCCCGCCGCGCTCCTCCTTGCTCAACGCCTCCATCACGCACAATCCGTCGCGCCACCTCTGCGCCTTTGCCCGTCGCATTCGCGAACGCCGTACGCAGCGGCGGCGCCCGTCGGGATCACTGCGACAACCCCGCTGTGCATTGGGGCATTAGGGCATTGGGGCATTGGAGCATTGGCTCATACATGCACGCCTAAGTTCTCTGTGTGCCCCTTGCAGCCCGGCACCCTTTGCTTCACCAACGTCGTATGCGGCGGGGAGATTACAACGACGACCCCGTCGCGACATCTGCCGTCACGTCACCAACAGCCCGCCGTGGTGTCTCCTTCAGCGCCCCCTGCGCCGGCGGCTGCAGCTGCACCAGCCGCGCCGTCAGCAACGACATCGGCAGCCGCAGCGGCGGCTATACCAGCCACGACAGTGGCAGCTGCAGCTGCGGCAGCAGCACAGCACGAGGGCTGCAGAGCCGGCGGCAACAGCAGTAGCAACGGCAGCAGCAGCAGAAGCAGCGGCAGCAGCATTGGCAGCAGCAGCAGTGACAGCAACGACAGCAGCAGCGGAAGCAACAGCGGTGGCATCGACGGCAGCAGCAACAGTAGCACCAGCGGCAGCAGCAGCGGCAGCAGCAGCAGCAGCATCGGCATCAGCATCAGCAGCAACAGCAGCAGCGGCAGCAACAGCAGCAGCGGCAGCAGCAGCAGCAGCATCGGCGGCAGCAGCAGCAGCAGTAGCAACGCCCCACCATGGTGACCGACAGTGTCAACGTTGACACAAGCTCCGTCGACAAACTCGAGCTTGTCAACACCACGACGGCGGTCAACTGGCATTCATTCTCCTGCAAACTGCACATGCTTCTCCGCTCCACTTGAGCCAGTGGCTACCGCCTCTCCACGGTAGTCCTCCGTGAGCCTGCGGGCCTCCAGCCCACCAATCCCCTCTCTCACGACGACTCGCACACCTTCGCCACTCGCATTGCCACCTACTCCACCTCCCGAGATATCTACACCCGCAACCTCGATGCTCACACTGCCCTGGTCGCCGAGTATGACGCGGCCCTAGCCCTTGTTAAAAAACACGCAGATGCTATGGTCACTTACGCCGCAGCTGTTGCTACCTTCGATGCCCGCAGTGAGGCATGGTGCACTGCGGATATGAAGGCACTCGGCATTATCTTCGCCTGCCTTCCCCCCTCCCTCAAGCGTGCGCTGGACCCAGCCTCCTCCTGGGCCCTGTGAACCGAGCTCCAGGCGACCTACGATCGCCAAGACCTCGCCTCCCTCCATGCCCTCTACCGCGAGTTTCACTCCATCACACTCAACACCTGCACTAGTGCCGATGACTTCACTCGTCGTCTCAGTGGCACTGCTGCTCGCCTCACCGAACGGGGGGCTCGTGTTGACCCCTCCCACCTTAACTGGCGCCTGATGGATGGCCTTACCAAAGCATATGCTGTTCACAAAATTTCCTACTCCCAACCCCTTTCCCTCCATGTCCCCACCGCAGATATCATCACCTGGATTCTTGCGACTGAGAATGAACTCAACCCCACCGACTCCCCTTCCCTCAACTACACCCAGCCTCGGGGTGGGCGTGGGGGACGTGGTGGGCGCGGCGGACGAGGAGGACGCGGCGGTCGCGCCAACCCTGCTGCTACCTCCCCTCTTCCCATTCACTCACCCTCCACCAGCACACTTCTTCCTTGCCTTTACCTCATCCGATATGGTTCTAAGACCGGGAAACATTGCCAGCAAACCACCCACACGGCTGATGCATGCTTCAAGGCACTCACCGATGAGTGGTTCGCCCGCGGTAACACCAGCTCTCCCCCACGCTGGTCCACCATCCATCCTCATCCCACCTTACAAGACGTCCGCAGTCTCCCCGCCTATCAGCCATCCATCACGCAACTCCATCAAACACTCACTTCCTATGTCCCGCCTCATCTTCACCACCACCTCAACCTCCTCTCCATGCAGCCGCAGCAGCAGCAGCCACAGCAGCAGCACCAGCATCAGCAGCAGTCTCAGCAGCAGCAGCAGTCTGCACTCAACACCTTGACGGCCTTCCCGTCCTCCAGCTTCATTGGCCAGCTAAGTACTCCGACCGTCTCTGATTCCATGTATGCCTCATCTATCAATGAAAGTTCATTCCAGTACTCTGTGCCACACAAAACTCCCCACCTTGCAACTCTCTCCTCCACCCTTGAGTTCGCACTTGACAGTGGAGCCACAGAATCTGCTCTGAAAGACTCTGGCATCCTTCACTCCCTTCCTGCTCCCTCCTCTGTCCTTGGAGCAGACTCTAGCTTTCACATGCCATGCCACAACACCTCCACCCTCCCTTGTCCTCTTTTTCCTACCAGAACAGTAACTGGCCTCCATATACCTACCCTTTGTATCAATCTTCTCTCTCAACGTGCCCTCTAACAAGCAGGAATCACCACCATCTACCCTGGCCACTCAACCCACAGTGATCTTTACACCGCAACCACTGTCCACCACATCTCTCGCATTCACATCTGCCCCATCACTAAAATGTACACCTATCGCATCCCACGCACCACCTCTTGTCTTGCCACCACACGTTCCACAACAACCACCCCTCCCATTCTTCTCCCTACCCCCTCCCCCGCCCTCGACCCCATCCCCTCTTCACCAGATCCACCACCCCCCTCCTCCTGCCACTGTCGCTCCCTCACTCACCCAGCCATCCACTGGCACCACTGTCTTGGCCATCCCAACTTTGTCGCCCTCTGATCCACCATCTCCAATCGCCTCCTTCACGGTCTTCCTCTCACCCTACCTCCCCTCCCTCCCTCCCCCGCCCCCCCTTGCACCACCTGCGTCCATGCCAAGCTCAAACAGCAACCCCACCCAAGCAACCCTTCCTATGCACCCGCACCACTTGACCTCGTGCACCTTGACCTTTGGGGACCAAACCCACAGCCTACTCGCATGGGTCACCGCTACCTCCTTGTCATCGTTGATGACCACATCCGTTACTCCACTGTCTCCCTCCTCCGCTCCAAAGCTGAGGCCCAAGCACACACTCACTTTCGCTGCACTATCAGTCGCTTCCACTCCGACGGTGGGGGCGAAGTCCTCAACCACCACCTTTCCTCCTACTGCACAACTCACGGCATCCTCCATACCCACACCCTACCTCATTCCCCCCAGCAGAACGGCGTTGCAGAAAGCCGCGTCCGGGAAATCACTAAGATGGCACGCTGCTTCCTCGTCCACGCTGCATGCCCCCCATCTCTGTGGGGTTATGCTCTCCTTCATGCGGCCTATCTCATTGACCCTTATCCCCATCCCCTCCAACCCACCTCCACTCCCACTGAGCTATGGACGTCCACCAAACCAAACGTCTCACATCTTCGCATCTGGGGCGCCAAAGCCCTAGTTCTCATCCCCCCTGCTGACCGCAATCGTGCCACTGGCAAACTCACCTCCAAAGCCTTTCCATGTCTCTATCTTGGCCACAACCCCTCCTCTCCCGACTACCTCTTCCTCCACCCCCCCTCAGGCCGTCTCATTCGCAGTCGAGACGTTATCTTCGATGAATCCACTCCCTACTACACCTGCCCCCCTCTCGTTGATCCCCTTCCCTAGATTTCCCTTCCCCTACTCTGGACGGATGCCATCTCCCCACCCCTCCTTCCTCCCCCCCCGCCCCACCCTCCTCCTCCTCCACCTGCTCCCCCACCTCCTCCACCCCCACCATCCTCCTCTGGCGATATCTTTGATCCCGCCCCTTGCCCACCCTCCCCATCCCACTCCTCAGCCCTCCCTCCCCCACCCCCTGCCCCTGCGCTTCCCCCCGACCCCCCTCCCGCAGACCCTGACCCACCCGAGCCATATCACTCACTCCAACGTCACACTCGCTCCCTCGATCCCATCCTTGTGACCCCTGCAACCCTTACCATGCTGCTCCCCCCAACAGCATCCTCACCCGTCCATGGGGCGTAGTAGGTGGCCAAGACTAACGACGCGCAGCCCTCCACCATAGCATTCGACCTCCAACACTCTGTGTAGCAGAGCAGCCGAACAACAGAGCAGCAGAGCAGCCGAACAACAGAGCAGCAGAGCAGCCGAGTAGTAGAGCAGCCGAACAGCGAACCAGTAGAACAGCCAAACAGCAGCACTTACACCTTCGTGTCTCCTCGAAGATACTCATGAAGAGCTCCTCAACCTTCACATACATCACCCCACCTTAGCTCCAGTCACTCTGGACTTTGGAGGATCCCCCGTCTTCGCTTTCTCTGGCACTTCCGCAAATTTTGTGCCTGGAAACTTCCGTGAAGCCACCACCTGTCCTGATGCCCGTCACTGGTGGGCGGCCATTTGAAAGAGTGTGAAGCGTTCATACGCAATGCCTCTTTCGTCCATGTCCCATGACCTGCCAACAAAAATGTTGTCCAAGGGAAGTGGGTCTTCCGGGTCAAGCAGCTTACAGGGGAAGCACCCGTCTACAAAGCTTGCTACGTCGCCAGGGATTCACTCAGACCTCGGGTACTGACTACTGGGACACTTTTTCCCCCACGGCCAGACTTCCCACCATCCGCGCCATCCTCGACATGGCGGCTCGCCTCAACATGGTCATCCATTGCATGGATGTCTCCAATGCCTTTCTCCAAGGCGTTCTCCATGAAGAGGTCCACTTGGAACGACCTCAAGGGTTTCACGAGCCATTCCCCCCCGACACTGTCTGGGACCCCCGTCGCCCAGTCTACGACCTCAAACAGGCACCTCGGGAATGGTACAACAAACTCGCTTCCACTCTCCAAGCCCTCGGGTTCTCCCCCTCCAAGGCAGATGTCAGCTTTTTCATCCGTACTGCCCCATCCCGCTTCTACATCCTCGTCTACGTCGACGATATGATCCTGGTCGCGAATGACGCAGCAGAGATGACACAGGTCAAGCGCCATGACCATCACACGGGACCGTGCCTCCTGCACCATCACCCTCTCGCAACAGTTCTACCTTGAGAACGTCCTCACCCGCTTCAACATGGCCAGTGCCCGCCCAGTCTCCACTCCCCTTGAATTCGGCCATCAGCTCGCACCACCAGCACAACCCACCTCCTCCACCAACCCGTACCCCGAACTTGTTGGCTCCCTCATGTACGCCATGATGTGCACCCGCCCCGACCTCGCCTACCCCATCAGCGTTCTCGCCCACTTCGTCGGGACCGGGAGCCACACAGACGCACACTGGACTACGGCCAAAAGAGTGCTTCGCTACCTCCATGGCACGAAGGGCTACGCCCTCACTCTTGGTGGCACTGCTCTTGCCACCCTCACTGACTACTGTGACTCGTCCTGGGTGGACTGCCAGCCTGACCAGCGCTCCTCTCAAGAATACGGCTTCACCCTCGGCAGCGGCCTCATCAGCTGGCGCTCCACTCGTTCCTCCGCCATCGCTCTCTCGTCCTGTGAAGCTGAGCTCTACGCAGCCACCATGGCAGCCCAGGAAGCCCAGTGGTTGTGCTCCCTCCTTGGTGAGCTCAATCTGCCCCAGCCCTGCCCCACGCTCTGGTGCGACAATGCGAGCACTATCCATCTCACCAAGGACCCAATCTTTCATGGGCGCTCGAAGCACATCGAACTTCGATACTTCTTCGTCCATGAGCTCGTTCAGCAAGGACACCTCGTGGTGAAGAAAATTGACGCTTTCGCGAATCTCGCTGATATCTTCACCAAAGCACTCCCGCGCTCTGCTCACTCCGCCCTTCTCCCTCTTTTGGGCCTTGGCCCTCCTCCCGCCCCTTGATACAGGGGTTGTCCCTTTATCTCCCACTCCAACACTCTCATTTCGACATGCTAAGGGGTTGTGTTACAATATATCATATATCTATAATATGTAGTATGTTAGTGTTGTAGTGAAGATGAAGGTTGGGGTTGGTTGGGTCAACCAACCCTTGACCCCAATTCTCGAGAGTTCCAACAATGTTGGCCACCCAACATTATTGGCCCTCCTATAATTGGTGGTCAACCTTCCCAACCATTATTGGCTCACCCAGTAATGGTTGGGTTGGTCAACCCCTCTTTGACCTAGGGTTGGCTACCTAGGTACAAAGCCTTGTATCCTCTCACTATCAAATTATCAACTCAACTTCTTTCTAAAGTTACCATGCAAGCACACTTTGTGGTACGTTTAAGCACAAACAACGTTTTCACAATGCAACAAACACAATGCATGATATGATGTAATAAATTATAGAAATACACCAAAGTGCAACCAAGCAAACATAGATACACATGTTTCTCCCTAACACCCACTTACACATATCAGTCCCATGAAGCGAGGATCTCGAAACCGCCGAGCTAAAAAAAACTAGGTTTTGACACCGTGGCATCTTGTCTGGTGACCAAAACCTTAGGTTTTGAGTTCAGAGGGTTTCGAGATCCTCGCTTTAAATATCACCTGATATTCTCTAGTTACATATAGACATCAGTGGTAATGGTTGCCTTCGACGTCTTGGAATAAATAGGATCCACATAGCCTGGTGTTCCCATGACTCGAGTGGACCCCACGGTGGTGCCCTCTCCGGCCCTCACAAGGTCAAAATCCGAAACCTTGGCCTGTAGATGTCATGGAGACCGAAGTAAGGTAGAGGGTAGTTGAGCAGGTAAGAAGAGAAGAGAATCATTGGATCAAGATCGCAATGAAAAGATGGGATCATTGCCATCGCACCCTATATTGACTCCTCTTCAACACTTTTCATCGCCATCTGGCCCAGCACAGGTTGCAATTTATTTCGAGTGGCCTTTTTTCTAATGTTTGTCTGCATACCAGTGCTGATGAGGATGTTGGCAGGTTTGATGTCGCGATGCACAAAGCCAAAGCTGCTTTTGAGTCGACTCATAAGCGGGGAATACTTCATGTGGCCCTGTTGTAAAGCTTACCTGCATATCAGCGCTGATGAGGATGTTGGCGGGTTTAATATCGCGATGCACGAAGCCAAAGCTGTGGAGGTACTCGAGGCCGCGTGCCACACCAATGAGGGTGTCCAACCACTGCTGCAGGCTCATGCACTGGGGCGCATCTGCAAGGAGAAAACCACATGTTGAAACGAAAGTCGATAAATACCTAGGCACCTCAAAAGCAGCATGCCAAACCAATAGGGATGTCCAACCATTGCTCCAGGCTCAACGGTGGCAGTGCCTCTGCAAGGGTGCACAACACAAGTTGATCGTTTTATACACCATACTGGCTGGCAGTTCACATGTGGAAGGAAAACCCAAGCCCAGGCAAGGCACCAAGGATTCACTCTTGCCTCCCACACACCCACACATGCACTGGAGTCCAGCCATTGTTGAAGGTCGCCGTTGGTCACAAACTCATAGATCAGGATTTGCTCGATCCGTGTCCTCACGTCCCCTCCAACAGAGAATCCCAGCAAGCGCACAATGTTGGGATGGTTCTTGTCAGCCATTTGTAGGACCTGCGGATGGAGATGCAATGGGAGGAATTGAGCGAGAAACAGAGAAGGGAGAACGGAGCGAGAAGAGGAGAGAAAATTGAGTGAGAAACAAAAAGAGAGAAATGGAGTGACAAACGAGGCACAGTAGGACAGGAAGAGTAATAGGGAGCCTAGGGTCTTGGAAGATTTGATCCTACCAGAACAACAAGCCAATTAAGCCTAGGCAAGGAGAGGAGATAAGGAGTCGAGAGGAAGTTGGACGACTTTTTTGGGAATATAATAATTGAGGGTGGTTGGGGTGATATAGCAACCAAACCTAGGGTGTAGTCGGTTTAGGAGCAGAATCAAGTCTGAAAGGAACCTACACTGAACCTCTGGAGAAATTAAGTATGTATTCCGCCGATTGAAGCTCCATGACCATCAAAATCGACGGAGCAAAGACTGGCTAAGACGTTTGGGCGCACTAGCACGTACAACATATAAGCGTTATTATGCGTACGATTGCATTGTATGCTTGCATATGTTTCCTTGGGCAGACCAAAGAGAAATGCACAAAAGAAAAATTAAGACAGTTCGCCAAGTCGTTAACTCAAAATTGCCTGCTCAAATCGTCATTTCAACCCCATCCACCCGCCCAACGGCACAACATCCCTCCCAATCTAGGATTTCCAACACGTACCCCCTCCTCCCTCTCTACTCTCCAACAAGAACAGCGTGTATTCTCTCCTCCTATGACGACGAATACCTCCCAGCGCTAACACCACATGCTATTCTGCGACACTCGTAACTCCTTGCTAGCACGTCATTCTTGGTCCATTTTTGTTAGGCTGCAGCAATCTCGACCCCTCCTCCTTGTTCCGGATCCCAGGGTGACGACGCTAATGCCTCCCGTGCTGCTTCTACCTCTAGCAAATTCGTGGAGAATAGCACCCATCCAAATCGGCACAAAGCGTAAAGTGTACATACGCTAACATACTCTAACACGGTATCTGAATTATAAGTGAGCTTGAGGAGCATGTGATTTTTTTTTTCATATTTCTAATTATTCTAAAAAATATATTGCAAAAGAAAAGACTAACCTACATTTCGAAACACGTGCATGAGACTTTGACTCATTAATGAGCTTCAAGAGCATCTGTTAATTGTTCCTGAACAGATTTGAAACCATGTCTCCATCATACCAGGCTCACCTCTCTTTGAAAGTCAATGTCTATAAGCTTGGCCCGCTTCACAGCCCCTATGCAGGTCTGTGCTCTGCCCGCGCCCCCGAACTATCCTCCCCCCCCACACCCCACTTGTTTTATCGTCGCTCCCATTCTGTGGCCGAGTGGCGCAATAGGGTCTCCTCACCCCTTTTCCGACCCCCAGCCATGCCTCCAATTTTGTCTCCCACCTATTTCCACCTCGGCCGCTTGCTTCTCGACCATGTTTTTGCCCGTTCTACATTAGGCTCTGGAGCGGAACGCACGGGTGATGACGCGGACTAGCAGGAGGTTGGTCATTGGTGACCTTCACATCCCCGTGTGGGCAGCGTACTGCGTGGCTGTTGGCGCAGATGCCATGGACCACATGGCTGTGGAGGTGCGCCGTGCACTGTCCGGTGTTGTCTCCATACAGGTAAGCACGCAAGGTTGTATCACCGTAGCGTCCCCAATGAGTTGGTGTCGCTAGGTGCCTACCTCCAAGGCCTTTCCTTGACGAAAAAACCCATGCTGTTACCAATAAACCTTCCTCCCCCCCTCCCCTTTCCACCTTGATTCAACCTTCTTGAGTGTTGCAAGTGCACACTGCTTTAGCCATCCCACCCCATGACCGCATGGACCGAGGCGACAACGGGCAGGTTGTCAAGGCATCTTCGAAGCAGGGATGGTTCAGGCACTTTCGGATCGATGCACCACGGACAGTATGGTTCGGTCATTGCCTGGCGTTGTTCCAATGGGTGAACGAGCTCCAGTAGGTCCTTTGTCCATCGTTCATCAAGTATTTTACAGAGGTTGAGGGAGTGTGCCCCTTGACAGGTTGCGAGCGGGTTATTCCAACAGGGTGGGTTCATGCATATGCGCTGCTGGATGTGGACAACATCCTATCTCTTGCCCACATCGTCCCCAGTATCACTGAGCCTGGGGTGTTCCTGGTGAACTGCTTTCTCTTCTAAACTCTTCGCTCCAAGCTCTGATTGTCAGGCTGTGCCAAATGTATTTGTGTCTCTTATGGAGGGGGAATGCTGACCCTCCCGGTTTTGGTTTAGTGTCACTACTTTGTTCCTTAGGTGCCCTTAATACACCACTTCTTGTTGGTCCAATCATGATGTGATGGGCGGTTTTTCCGTGCATGTCGTTGAGGTAACGTTGGCCAACGTTCAGAATGGCATGGATCTCGCTGCCTGGAGCCCATACCTTGGGCCTGTGTGGGTGTGGTTTTGCATTTGCACTTTGATTTACGCCACATTATGCGGATCATGTGGGTATTGAACACGGGTCTTCTCTATGTTGTTAGCCAACAGGTCACTTTTGGGTCCGGGTCAGTAGGGGGTCAGTTCGCAAGTCACATGTTGGGGTGTGCGTGACCCACATGTAACCTTTAACCCTAAACCTGACCCACATGTAACCCAAATGTCACCACGAGGTGTCCTGAATGGCACTCTGGGGAGATGCCTTTGGCGAGGTGAGGTGTGGGTCAACCATTTTTTGGAGATGTGTATTATCTGATATATTATCAGATAAATGCAAAATAATACATCATTTTAATTGTAGAAGAATGGGAGCAGAATAAAATAATATATTATTTAGGTTTCAATTGTTTTGCACAGCTGGCTTTCTAAATGATCGAAACAATCTTGAGTCGTCCGCAAAGATGTTAGGATATTGAAGGGTTTGACAAGTGTATTGCGACTGAGGGTGGATTGTAACGAGATGTGCGGAAACGATTCTGATGTGTATTCCTGACTGAAATGTGATGTGCCGATGTGTCACTGCAAAAGTAGTGAAAACGAGCTACGCACCGTCCAGATCAGAAAACCACGCTAATATTCATGACTTAGAAATGTTCGTAAGGCGCCATATTATAGATCATATACGATTGGAGCTATGACGACTAGCGCAAAATTTTCGCAAATGCAATAATTCCGTAAGTATAACACCCAAGTACGCAAACCGGCCAATGAAAACCATTGCAATCACATGTGAAAATTTTGTCGCCACCAGTAGAAATCGTGTGGTCCACGTAAATGCGCTCATGAGTGGTCCACGACCAGTTGCGATCACAAATGTGTCAGAAACGCCAACAAGGATTACCGTTGCGATCAACCTACTCAGGGGCTGACGCGGAAACTCCACGTTAGCCAATCGATATACGCCATCTGCGATGACGGAATCATGTGGAGTTCCACCACGTACTCCTCCTCGTCGACGTGTGCTGTAGTTTAGAAACAGTGGTGTTTTTAATCGTTGTTTTACGTTGTTCTTTGCTATTCGAACACCGTATAGTTTCGAGTCTATTTGTAGTCGAATCAATTGACGATTTGGAGTAAAATTTTGTATTGTTATTGTTATGAATGAACAAGCAGAGTAGTGCGGAAATGAATAACGAAGTGTTCACTCAAGGAATGACGATACAAGGAATGGCAAGCCAAGATATAGGAACACCAGAGCTAGTCTAACCATGCGATGGGAAGGTTCGGGAAGGAGATCGAAGGGTCTCGAAATGTCGTAGCGAGGCCTGGAGAACTCCCGAAGGTCGAACTAGCAGGTCTGGAGAAGCCGAGGCGGTTCTGTCAGTAGGTCTGGAAACGTCCCGAGGCTTCGGGTGTGTTCGAGTGTACGCGATAGCAGTACAGCTCGGTAAGGAATGGAAAATTCTTTACAGTTATTGTGGCAACGCAACAATTCGCCTGCGCACCTGACACCTAGACTCGACACGCGATGCGAACACCTCGTAACATGCCTACGTGGAACTTGTCGCAGCTAACGACTGCGTTCCCGCCCCTGCCAGCCGTGCATACGACAAAGTCCCCGCCCCTGCCAGCTGCGCATACGACAGCGCTCCTACTTAGCTAATTTGCCCGGGGCGTACCGCCCTATGCGCTAGGGAAATTATAGAACAGGTCATTGTTATCAATTGTATAATACACCAAGTCACCCCCGTCATACGTACGAGCACTTTTTCCGACAGTGAACCGCAGCGCATCACTCCCGAAACGTGGGAGGTCACATCTTCTAGCAAATTTTAACACGAGAGGTCACTCCCCAAAAACCCCTGCCCGAACATCTCCCGTTTCACTCCTTTTCCCGCACGCGCATTTTCTACTTCTACGATCCTCACTTCCAAATTTCACAGATACTGGTCTCTTCCAAACGCGGCTGTTCAAACATCGCTAATAATTGTTTTATTGTTTTATAACGGCAGTGATTGTGTGACGCTAATAGTGCTTATTAGTTCTATGAAATGCAGAGGCATATATTACACAACCAAACAACCATGCAGCATAGTAATTCGAAGATATCAACAAATATTCTTCTTTAAGCTACTTCAAGGACACAAGACCGCAGTTAGGAATGTCTTGCCAAGAAAAGAGCGTACAGCATAGGCAATCTGTACTTGCTTTTCCATGGCACTTTTTTCAAGCCGCCCCACCTCATATTTCCGTTTTTTTATCCCAATGTCGCGTCGCGGAGCTATGTGCGAATGTAAACCGCGACAGAATCCTCATGTGGTCAAAATTTACAAGATGTTAAGTTGATGCCTTAAAGCTGGGATGTTAAGTATTTATTGTTAAATGTTTTGAGACTTCATGTTTTTGGTACACGTGTCCAAAGAATTTGCCGTGCGGCATCAAATTGAACAAAATTTTTGACACAACTGATTTCCATTTGCTGAGAGGTTGATTGAGCCTAGAAAGGAGTGACTAAATTGGGGAAACGAAGAGTAAGAGTTACCTTGCGTTTAATTTACATATTCCTTGTCTCACACGATTTCTAATGGTGGCGACTAAAGTTTCATGTGGTGGTTGCGACTGTTTTCATTGGCTGGGTGCGTACATGGTTGTTGCACATAAGGAATAATAGGTAATTTGCCGACAGATCAGCAACAGTGAGCTGCTGACTTGTACAGTTACGATTTGTTCTCGCGACCTAGAAACGTCATCCCTCTAATCTGACGCATTATGAGCAGTTCTCAGACATTAACATTAGCTTGGTTTTCTGATTTGAACGGTGAGTGGCTCGTTTGCAGTCATTTTTTCGGTGACACATCGGCACATTGCGTTTCAGCCATCAATACACATCAAGAATCCTTTCGGCACACCTCGTTTCAACCCGTCCTGACGCGCAATACAATTGTTACTCTGTATATATTGCAAACATATTCCCCAGGACAATCTAAATCGCCTCGATACCTTAGAAAACTAGTTGCGCAACTCAATTATACCTGAACGAAACATCATGCTCCCCTTTTCAAACGTGAATATTCCAAAAAATACAATTGGACAAAGTGCATTTTTATACAATTATTTGGAGCAACCTACCTTTTACACTGTTAAATAGAACTTTGCTTCTTATATATGTACAAAATGCTATTTGTACGTTGTTGTTGTTGTTGTTTTTTTGGTTTTTTTTTTTAGCTTGGGAAGGGGCTTAATATTTAATTAATGTATATTTTCTTCCTGTGCGAGTGGTTTCCTAAGGTAGCGAACGATATTGAGGGTCCAGCAAATATGTTAGAAATGTATAAGAAACTGTTAAAGTAGCTCTAGGCTAGGATACTAGGCAGGAACAAGGCCGCCATGAATGTGGAGGCGGGGTTTAGCTAGGAGCTGGACGAGAGTGTCGAGAGAGAAGGGTATTGGATTAGGAAGAGAGAGGAGTACAAGGAGGGGTTTGTACCCCCTACAGAAAGGTTCAGTAACAACCTACCAAGCCTATATTAAATTATAACATATATAATTTGAACACACCCCCTAGGCTTGGTAGTGTCAAGCCTACTCACACCACACACACACCCCCTAACCCCGGACACCCTCATTCTCGTGAGCAGCCGGGTATCGACCCCTTGTGCTAGGCGATGACACCCCCGGACGAGAGGCGGCTGGCCGCATCTGGGCGGCCTCAATGACGACAGCGGCGGAGCTCGTGCTCAAGGCGGCTGTGTCGATGAGGACAGGCGGCGACTGCGGCGGCTGAGGGCTCTCGGCGGTGTGGCACGGAATGGCGACGACCGAGCCGAAGACAGCAGCTACGGCAGGAGCAGGAGGAGATGCAGGGGAGGGAGAGGTGGTGGGGCTGCTGTGGTGGGGCTGCAGGACTTCAGCGTGGCGCCATAGGCGCGGCGCTTACTGGCGGGGCGAGGAGGCGCGACGGGGCCCAGGAGGGGCGCGACGGGGCTAGGGGGCGCGACGGGGCCCAGGAGGGGCACGACGGGGCCCAGGAGGGGCGCGCCGGGGCTAGGAGGCACGGCAGGGCCCAGGAGGGGCGCGACGGGGCTAGGAGGCGCGACGGGGAGGTGGAACGGCGGAGCCGCCACGTCAGGGCGGCAAGCCCAGCACGGCTGCTCGACGTGGCAGCCATGCGACGAGGCCGCCACGGCACCTCGACATGGCCGCCACGGCTGAGTGTCGAGGTCGCCATGGCAGCACGGCGAGGGACGGCGGCGGCACTAAAAGGACGGTAGAAAAGCGCGGCGGAAGCTTGGAAGGCAGGACCGGAAACGGCCTGCTCTGTTACCATGTTAAAGTAGCTCCAGGCTAGGATACTAGGCAGGAACAAGGCCGCCATGAATGTGGCGGCGGGGTTTAGCTAGGAGCTGGACGAGAGTGTCGAGAGAGAAGGGTATTGGATTAGGAAGAGAGAGGAGTACAAGGAGGGGTTTGTACCCCTTACAGAAAGGTTCAGTAACAACCTACCAAGCCTATATTAAATTATAACTTATATAATTTGAACAGAAACAACCAGTGTATTGCGCGTCAGGAAAGGCTGGAACGAGATGTGCCAAAATGAATTATGATGTGTATTCCTGGCTGAAACGCGATGTGCCGATGTGTCACCGCAAAAGTATTGAAAATGAGCCCCCCACCGTTCATATCAGAAAACCACGCCGTTGTTCATGTCTGAGAACTGCTCGTAGGGGTAATTTGCTGCCAGATGGGCAACTTTGGGCTGCTGATCTGTACGGACAAGATTTGTTCTCCGGACTAGAATACGTCATCTTTCCGATCTGCGTCATTACGAACCGTTCTGAATCATCAAAATTTGTGAGGTTTTCCGTTCCTTTCCACGGAAAGATAAAACAACAATTCAAGATGCGACACATAGGCACAAACGTGTTTCAACCCCCCAAACGCAAGCGAGCTCCTCGGTTTTCGTTAATATTTTCGCTAGTGGCCCTCCTTCGTTATGGCGTGACAAATGACCCAGTACTACGATTATTATAAATACATAATAGATTAATTGAACTTACATCTTTAGCATTTTGCATAATTGGATCTATGTCGACATATTTTGTGAAATATAAATCCAACCAAAAAAACTTAGGCTAATTTACATGCGAGATGGCTGAATTTTATGGATAAAATACAATTTCAACATATCTTTAAAAATTCAAAAATTATTCAGATGACATCTACGGTGCCAAGAACAAGAACACATATGCGGCCCAACATAATTTTGTGGTACGATGGTTTTAGTTCTCCTGATGGCAAATCTTTTTTTTTTTTCCACACATTATATTTCTCTCGACCACAAACTTGCGTCCAATGCATCCACTATTTTATGTTCTTGTATCTGGTTTGTAAAGCATAATATTAGCAATATTGTATGACTATTCTGGATAATATATGGCCCAATTAGTTATATTATCCGTACTAGTGTGTCGTTTATGGCGCGGATAACGAAGAAGGGCCATTAGCGAAAAAAATAACGAAAACCGAGGGGTTCAGTTGCGTTTGGGGGGTTGAAACAAGTTTGTGCCTATGTGTCGGGTTTTGAATAGTTGATACTTCTTTCCGTCGATCAGAACGGAAAACCTCGCAAATTTTGATGATCGGAAAGATGACGTATTCTAGTTCTGAGAACAAATCTTGTCCGTACAGATAAGCCGTTTAGTTTTGCCCATCTAGCAGCAAATTACCCCTGCTCGTAGTGCGTCAGATTAGAAGGATGACGTTTCTAGGTAGCGAGAACAAATCGTGACCGTACAGATAAACAGCCCACTGTTGCCGATCTGTCAGCAAATTACCCAGGAATAATTGCACCAATCGCATATGACCTGTATCTGATTGCAACCAAGACATTGTCAACCTGTCTACAAGTCCAAGATGAGGACCTGTGTGGTATGAGTCAGCTTTCCTGTGTCGCCAACCCAAACTAGTTACCGTGATCGCCAGAACTCGCATGGCGTGTGAAGGTTGGGTTTGGGCCGGGTTGGTTACTCCCAGTTGCGCACTCCCACGCCTGTTTGTAACGCGGATGGGTCGATGACTGTGGGAGACGTGACTGTATGGAGTAATGGTACTGTCACTGTCATCCCCACTGGGGGCAAGTCAGCTGGTACGGTGACTTCTCCCCTGTTTTACGCTCCCCCTTTTCTTCCGTTGTTCTAGGGTCCTCTGTCTAGTCTCTGCCATTTTTGTTTCCTAATCTTCTGTCTCATCTGCCGTCTGATTATCACGAGAGAATTAATGGTCGTTTCTTGCCATTCTTCTCCCCTGACAGGCTACCTTGCGTCATCTGCCGGTTCTGTCACTGCCATCACTGTGGTTGCTGGTTTCGCTTTGCTGCTTGTTTAGAAGGCGCAAGTGCATAGTAACGTAAGTATATCTCACTTGGTTTGCATGAGTAAATTCTCAATGTTCAATATATATGTGTAGTCTTAGAACTGAAGAATTTTTGTTGAATAGAGAGAGAGTACAAGGCAGGGCCCTAGATATCAGCCTTTTTACGCTGATTCAGCCTTTTTTCAGACATTTTGTTGGTACCAAGGCTGAACACTCAGCCTTTTTTGTTTAGTGGGCCCTGAAAAATCAGCCTTTTTATTTGTGTGTTGTCTGAATTTTCAGCCTTTCTTTTAGGGTGTACTCTGAAGCATCAGTGCATGTATGTGGGGGGGCGCTGAAACCGAGTACAGCGTCATTTGCCCGGCTCCCCCGCCCAGTCAGACACACCCACCTGCAACCCCAAAGAAATCGGCTAAGTCCTCTGCAGGCAGTCACACCGAACTCAGAACACCTGCATGCCAGAAGTTTTTTGCAAAGTCCCCCCGCAACCAGTCACACCGCACCCCATACCTAACACCCGCAAGACATATTTTTGGCGAAGTCCCCTGCAACCAGTCACAAATCACTCACACCCCTCTCATACCCCCGCAACCAAGGAAGATTTGCAGAGTCTCCGCTCCACCCCACAGCCACACACGTACCTCCCTTCTCCCACTTCCCCACAACCAAGGGTACATAGAGTACAGTTACCAGGGCTTATTTTTGACGGGTAACTACCCGGATTTTGACCAAATAACGGGTGAGTTTTGAACCAAAACCGGATTGCGACGTGTTCGATTTTCATGAACCCTGATTTGACGGGTACATTTTGACCAGAACACGTGAAGTGACGTGTTCAGTTTTGAGAAACACGGATACTAAAACTTCTCACACCACCCCACAGATCCCCCCCCCCATTCCCTCCCCCCAGGGCACATCAGCCCTAGCAAGGAAGTTCAAGAAGTAGAAGTATAAGAGCTGAGCGTAGTACTCTTACGTGGTTCCCCTTGTAGAATCCAGGAACTTTTCGTGAGAGCGTTTGTCATCACGGAGAAAATCCCGGGACTGAACCCGGACACTGACGGGTAACGTTCCAGATAAACCCATTCTGTCTGGGTCCCGCGAGAGATATACCCGGATCTGCCGTGTGGACGAAAACCCTAAGGTAAGCTATGTACAGGACTGTATATGGAAAACTCCTCATGCAGACACGTGTCCCCTCCCTGTTGCGATGGTGGTGTTTGAGGGCGTATTCTTCGCCAGTGGCAGGACACTTGCCACAAACTTACAGACGCTCACGATCGTCTCCCATCTCTCAGGCTGGAATATCGACCGTAAAAAACTCGCCACAAAACGGCCAGCCACATCGGTGAGGAATGCGCCCTGACTAGATGTGGGTCGGGCACCACGATGACGCGAAATTACCTTAAAAAACCCCGCGATTGAAAGGTAATCATAAAACATTCGTGCATATTCAAGGTTTCTTTCAGCTGCATCCGGATGCCAAAGCCCAACGCAGGCCACACTTTCACCCGTTTCCGTCGGTTTCAAATTCCTAGTATCGATGCTTACATCAAAGGTATTTCTTACTTAGACCGGAAAATTGTCACTGCGCCAGCCGTCGGAATGTCAAGTGCGCAGCCAGGACATAACCTCATTACTGAAAGCCTGCGCTAATCTACAAAGCGCTGCTGAATCTGTGCATCAGACTTTTTCTTCTAGGTAACGCTGATTGATCAGCGAATATTTTTTTCCAACACTGAAAATTCAGCCTTTTTTCCAGGGGCAAGGCTGATACATCAACCTAATTTTGGGGGGTGAGGCTGACGAATCAGCGTACCCAAAAATGAATCTTAGGCCCTGGTACAAGGGTATATACCTAAGAGTGTTGTACCCTCTAAGAGGTGACCCTACACAGTTTATACAAACATGAGTTATACTTATGTTTGACACACCCCCTAGACTGCATAGGGGAATGACCTGAACAAGTAGCTCAGGGCGGCACTACTAGTCCAACCTCTGAGACAAGGGTCTAAAAGACCAGTCAGACGGAGTTGAGACAAAGCAAGAACAAGACCAGGGCGGCACTACTAGTCCAGCCACTGGGAGAGGACACAAGTCCAGTCTGAGTATGCATATAAAGGACAGTACAAAGTCAAGGCCCTAGCAAGTGAGAGGCTACAGGAACTAGACCAAGCTGTACACAGTGCCGCTGATGATCTTTAGGCGCAAGCGCCTTCGTAAAGATATCAGCTGTGTTGGCACCTGAGGCCAAGTGTACTACGCGAGCCTGGCGTCGCTGCTGTAGCTCGCGCAGGAGGAAGTATCGCAGCTGAATGTGCTTCGCTCTGCCCTCGAGTCGAGGCTCCTGACACAGGAGGATCATGGCCCTGTTGTCAGCGAACAGGACCGGGGCAGAGCTAGGCCGCTCACCTAAGTCAGTGAGCAAGAAGGTCAGCCAGCGGAGCTCCTGTGCCGCCATGGCACCAGCGTAGATCTCAGCCTCACAGTTGGACTGGGCAACAGAGGAGGAGCGGGTAGCTCTCCACGAGACGGCACCTGAGCCAAGGCTGAAGCAGTAGCCCTGGGTAGACCTGAGTGTCTCGGCATCGTCTGCCCACAAAGCGTCTGTGTGTCCAGTAAGGACCAGTGGCCTGCGTCCTCCTAGCACTAACCCCATGCCCGATGTACTAGCAAGATAACGCAAAACCCTCTTAGTGGCAGACCGGTGCTGCGGTCGGTGTCTGCCTGTGGCCACAAAGTGAGCCAGGATGCTGAGAGGGTACGCGAGATCTGGGCGAGTGCAAGTCATCAGGTATATGAGGCAACCCACCAGCTCTGCGTAGGGGCCGCTGGGCTCTACCGACTACTCAGACACTGGAGCGGAGAGTCTGTGGTCTACAGGCAGAGGGGTGGGCTGTGCAGAGGAGAACTGAAGGCTGAACCTTTGAAGGACCTGGCCCACCAAGTGTGACTGAGTCAGGGTGATGGTGCGCGCTGCTCTATCCCTGGAGATCTGCAAGCCAAGGTAACGGCGCAGTTCTCCAAGGTCAGTGCACGTGTTTCTCTTCAGCAGCTCTGCCTTCACGGAGGCTAGTGCGTCCCTGTCTGCTGTGGCAAAGACCAGGTCGTCGACGTAAACAAGGATGTAGAACGGAGTCTGGCCAGCACGAACGAAGAGTGAGGGGTCTGCGGAAGCCGGAAAGAACCGCAGGTCAGCAAGCATAGCACGGAGAGTGTCGTGCCACTCATGGGGAGCCTGGCGCAGGCCGTAGACAGGGCGCCGCAGGAGCCACTGGGTCCCAGGAGGGAAGGTGTCAGTAAAGCCCTGAGGGCGACGCAAGTAGACCTGCTCGTGTAGGCTGCCCTGAAGGAAGGCAGTGGAGAAGTCGAGGGAGTGAAGCTCGTAGTCACGCTGAGCAGCTAGGTGTAACAGAACCCGAAGAGTAGTCATCTTCGGGGTCGGAGCGAAGGTCTGGAAGAAGTCCACCCCCTCACGCTGACTGAAGCCTCTAGCCACGTAGCACGCCTTGAACACAGGCGGCTCTCCAGGAGGGCGCTTCACCTTGAAGAGCCAGCGGCCATCGACTACGTTCACCCCAGGCGGGGGAACTGCGTCGACGAAGGTGCCGGTGGATCTCCAAGATGCCATCTCCTGCTCCATGGCAGCTATCCACTGAGAGGCCCAAGGTCTCGAGGTCGCCTCAGCGTAAGTGCGAGGGGTCGGGATGTCGAAAGCATATGGGTCACCCTTAGGGACTAGCACCATGGAACAGAGATGGGGAGCAACCTCGGACAGGAAAGCAAGCTCGAACTGGCGGTCCTCCACGACGTCACTGACAAGGGCAGGAGCACCCCCGACAAACGGAGGACAGGCAGGGTCAGAGACCAGAGCGGTGGCGTAGTCAAGGCGGCGGGTAGAGGCGAAGTCGGCGACCGCAGCAACAAGAGCGTCAAGGCACGAGACCGGAACAGACAGGTCGGTAACGAGAGAGGCAAGGACCCGAGGAACAAGAGGACGAGCGGCACGGAGGTAGTCAGACAGCGGGGGGGGTGCAACAACAAGGGAGGACGGAGGAGGCGACGGGAGAAGGGGAGGACGAGACGCGTGGGAACGAAGCAACATAGGGTGGGAGCGCAAGACAGGCGAGGCAGGACGAGCACGGGAGGGACGGTGAGACCAGACGTGCGACGGAGGAGTCGGGTCAGGAGACAGGGGAGGGAACAAAGGAGGGGAACGAGGAGGAAGACGGGCCAGGGACGAGTCCGGCGGAGGGAACACAGGGCCGTAGACGGGAAGAGGAGGAGACGGTCGGAGAGGAACAGCCGCAGGGTCAGGGGACGGAAGGCCGAGCAGGCGAAGGGCTGACACCGGCGGGGACTGCTGCTGCGGCAGCACAACGGCGACACCGGGACTGCAAGCGGCTCCGCGACTACCACCGGCACACTCCACACCAGCACCCCCAGAGGATCCACCCCCAGAGCTACCAGGACTAGCACCCCCAGAGTCAACGAACGGGTGCTGCGACGGCGGCGGCGGCAGCGACAACGACGGCTGCAGCGGCGGCAGAGGCCGTTGAGGAGGGGACTGGGGAGGGGACGCCGGGGGAGGGGCGGCCGGCGAGGACTGCGTAGCAGGGCCGCAGCAGGGCCACCAGAGTCAGAAGACTCCTCAACCGGGTCCACCGACGGAAGGGGGGTGACGTGGGACACACCAGAGGGGGCAGGACGGGGAGGAGGAGGGGGAGGGGCAGGGACTACCGGGGAAGGAGTGACCAGGAACAGGGGGGGGGTAACCGGGGGACCGCGGTGGGGGAAGCGACGGTAGTAGGAGACGGACTCGTCAAAGGTGACGTCGCGAGAGTGAAAGAAGCGGTGAGACGGCAGGTGGTAAAAGTGCCAGTCAGACTTGTCAAGGGGAAAGCCGAGGAAGACGCAGGGAAGGGTGCGGGCAGTGAGCTTGTCCGTGCCGGAGGCACGGCCGTGAGCAAGGCAGCCCCAGACGTGGAACGCAGACGCGTCACCAGGAGACCCAGTCCAAAGTCGGGTCGGCGAAACCTGCGGCTGCTGAGGGTGCGGCCACAGGTTAAGCTGGTGAGAAGCGTAGCGCACAGCGAACGGCCACAGAAAATGGGGTGCACCGGCATGGATCATGGAGGTGCGAGCCACCTCCATGACCAAACCGATGCGTCGCTCAGCGACCCCATTCTGCTGTGGGGAGTCCGGTAGGGTGAACGTCTGGGTGATGCCCTCCGCACGACAAAAGCGACCAAGGACACCTGAGGCAAACTCGCCACCACGGTCAGAGTGAAGACGCAAGACAGGGAGACCGCGGTGGACATGCGTAGAGACAAGCCAGGGGATGAGAGCGCTAGGCACGTCGGCCTTGCGCTCCAGGGGAAAGACTGTGGTGTAACGAGTAAAGTCGTCGACAAGCACAAGGAAGTAGCGCTCGCGACGCGGCCCAGGGACGGGGGCGGGGCCCCAGACGTCCATGTGCAGGGTCTGCAGCGGCGCGGCGGTAGGGGGAAACGAGGAGGAGTGAGGGGCACGGCGAAGCCGACCCTCGACACAAGGCGTGCAAGGTGGGGCTGGGGAGGAGGGAAACGCGGGGAGAGAACCTGGGAGACCAAGAACAAGACCGTGCTGGGACATGTGACGCAGACGCGGGAGCGCAGGGTGACCTAGGCGGTGGTGCCAAAGGAGAGTCGGGTGAGTGAGGGATCGACAAGAGCAGGCAGCAGCAACCTGGGTAGACGCAGCCACCTGAGGGAGCGCCCCAGCCGGGGGGGTCACGGTGTCCAGAGTGAACAGGCCGGACACCGGGTCCCGGGGGAACGTGGACAGGGGGGCACCCGTGGCGGCCTCGGTACAGACAGCATACCGCTCGTGACCAGGGAACGTAGTGGTGACGCCAAGGTCCTGGAGGTAGCCGACACCAACTAGGTTCCTGGAGAACAAGGGGATATGCAGACCTGTGAGAGTGCCCGAAGGAACCGCCGGACAGGGAAGGGTGGTGGAACTGCGGGCGACTATCGGACCGCCGGAGGGGTCAGCAAGAGAAACGGCAGCAGGAACAGGAAGCGGCGTCAGTGTGGTGAAGTCGCGGAAGAAACACCAGGAAGCGCCAGAGTCCAAGGTGAAGGAAAGCGAAGAAGAGGCGTCTGGCGACGGAACGACGGCGGAAGCACCAAGACTACACAAAGCAGGGGATCCTACGCCTGACGCAGCAGGGGAGGCTAAGCAAGGCACACCTACACTAGCCGACAGTGAGTAATAAGCGGGAAGCACACTAGAGTCATCAGCATACATCACATGCAGAACAGAAACAATGGCATCCATGTCGATGTCAAAAATCTGAATCTTACGACTAAGCAAACTGTGCCAGTCTGGGAGGTGTGGCGACGGGCCGAAGCGCTGACGAAACAGGTCGTCCAGGCGACGAAAACAGCGAGGAGTGGAGTGACCGATCTTACCGCAAACGAAGCCGCGGCGAGGACCGGTTTGGATCTGGTACTGACAACGCACGCCTCCAGAACCACCACTCGGCACACCACCACGCGCTTGACCACCGCCAGCGCCGGGCCACCCGGGCGGGAGGACACTCGTCTGCCTCGTCTGCGGCGGCTGCTGCGGCTGCTGCGAAGGCTGCGGCTGCTGCGACTGCGGCGGCTGCTGCGGCTGCTGCTGCTGCTGCG
Organism: Closterium sp. NIES-67; assembly: GCA_027943415.1. NCBI lineage: Eukaryota > Viridiplantae > Streptophyta > Zygnematophyceae > Desmidiales > Closteriaceae > Closterium > Closterium sp. NIES-67. Next base: position 247,840 of record BQMB01001101.1, read on the forward strand.
ACTGCAGGGGCGGTGGCTCAGCTGGACTGGGCAGGGTCCCCTCGTTCGCTCCAGCACCAGACGACCCGACTCCACCACCACCCCCTCCCGCACCCCCGCCTCCTCCGCCGCGCCCAACCTTGGGGCGGCGGCCCTTCCCCGAACGAAACTGCGCTGCAGCAGCAGTCTCAGCCACAGCGGCAGAGCTGTCGGAGAAAGTACACTGAGCGGGGGCACAACCCTGAAAGATAGGGACCGGCACGGTACCGCTCGCCTGGGCGATGGAGCGGTGGCGGGTCTCAATCACTGTCAGGGTGTCTACAAAGTCAGTGAGGGTGAGGTCTGCGGGGTGAATGCTAAGGAAGCGGTCGCGGGCGACAGCAAGGCGGTCAGGGAGGCGGGTGGCAAGCAGGTAAAGGGTAGAGGTAATGGGCGGCTGGTGGGCTCTAAGCTGTGCGTCAGTGCAGGCAGCGCGCCAGGTCTCATCTATCGAGCGCAGGTGGGCAGCGAGGTCAGAGACAGTGGGAAAAGATGCAAGGTCAGGAAAGAGCATCGGGAGGATCAGGCGACCCACCGAGGCAGCTGGAGGGGTGGAATAGCGCTTGATGATAGCATCTAAGTAAGCCTGGGCAGTAGTGAGGGACCTAAAGCGGGGGCGCTCGGACGGGGGAAGGGCATTGCTAATGGCAAGCTGAGCGACAGCATCTCGAGAAAGCCAGACAGAGCGCGCACGGGCAGTGGCAGCAGTAGACTCGCGCTCAGTGGGTGCGGAGTCAGCGGGCAGAACAGCAGGGGGGTCTGGGCAGGGGAGCGTACCGTCAAGGTGTGCGGAAAGCGGTTCACCATCCTGCCGCTGGCCAGTGAGTTGACGCCGGAGGTCGGCAAGCCACGCCTCGAACTCCAGAGGCTGGCCTTCAGCGTCGAAGCGAAGCTCTGCCGCCATTAGGGGCAGTGCAGGACTGTACAGTGCGGTGCAGTGCAGAGCAGGGCAGTGCAGTGCGGTGCAAGGCGAGGCAGTGCAATGCAAGGCAGTGCAGGGCAGTGCTGTGCGGTGCAGTGCGGTACAGTGCGGTGAAAGGTGGTGGAGAACCGTACCAGGGAGAGTGCAGATCGGACGGTCGTAGGGCCGGCGAGGAAGGGCCGGAAGTCGACGCGGGGCCGGCCGGGACAAGCGCGGGAGCCGGCTCGGACGGGCGCGGGACCGGCAGGGACGAGCGCGGGGCCGGCTGGGACAGGCGCGGGGCCGGCTGGGACGGGCGCGGGGCCTGCTGGGACAGGCGCGGGGCTGGCTGGGACGGGTGCAGGGGCGGCCTGGACGGGCATGAGGGGCCGGCTGGGACGGTCGCGGGGCCGGCTGGGACGGGCGCAGGGCCGGCTGGAACGGGCGCGGGGCCGGCTGGGACAGGTGCAGGGGCGGCCTGGACGGGCACGAGGGGCCGGCTGGGACGGGCGCGGGGCCGGCTGGGACGATCGCGGGGCCGGCTGGGACGGTCGCGGCGCTGGCTGGGACGGTCGCGGGGCCGGCAGGGACGGTCGCGGGGCCGGCTGGGACGGGCGCGGGGCCGGCTGGGACGGTCGCGGGGCCGGCTGGGACGGTCGCGGGGCCGGCTAGGACGGTCGCGGGGCCGGCTGGGACGGTCGCGGGGCCGGCTGGGACGGTTGCGAGGCCGGCTGGGACGGTTGCGAGGCCGGCTGGGACGGTCGCGGGGCCGGCTGGGAGCGACGGACTAGGAAGCGCGACGGGCTAGGAGTCGCGCGACAGGGCCAGGAGGCACCAACGGGGGGCCCAGGAGGGGCGTGACGGGTGCTAGGGGGCGCGACGGGGCCCAGGGGAGCGTGACGGGGCCCAGGGGGCGCGACGGGGCCCAGGGGGGCGTGACGGGGCCCAGGGGGGGGCGTGACGGGGCCCGGGGGGGGCGCGACTGGTCCTAGGTGACGCGACGGGGCCCAGGGGGGCGCGACGGGCCCAGGGGGGGGGCGCGACTGGTCCTAGGTGACGCGACGGGGCCTAGGGGGCGCGACGCACGGGGGTAGATCCTAGGGCGGAAGCGTGGGGGGGGCGGTGGGACCTACCTACTGCTGATACCATCTTAGAACTGAAGAATTTTTGTTGAATAGAGAGAGAGTACAAGGGTATATACCTAAGAGTGTTGTACCCTCTAAGAGGCGACCCTATACAGTCTATACAAACATGAGTTATACTTATGTTTGACATGTAGATGCACAGCATATCGCTTATTGAAATCCCCAACCATCGGGAGGGAACCACGGGGTGTGGTGCCAACTACTCGCGAGTCGGCTCAGCCATGGCGATGTTTACTGTTGCAGGAGATGAAGACAAGACTCTTCAAGGAGTCTGCAGAGCAGTCGTCATAGCATTGCATATCTCAATACATACAGCACACAAGATTGCATTTTACATAAATATACTCGCATGTAGCCTTATGCTATGTATTATTTTTAAATAACTAGACTAAAAATGGTTATACGTTAGAATGGGAGGGAGGGTGGGGTTGTAGATTGAGATCTACGAATGAGTTGGACTAGGTGGCAGGTCGGACCTTCGAGAAGATAAGGAGCAGGCCTATAGATTGGTTTGAGCGTACGCTGATCAACCATCCTTACCCTCCTGTTTTAGGCTGATCTCCTAGCCTCCAGCGCAGCAAAAAGGCTGGAAATTCAGCCTTGCATGCTTTTTTTTTCCTAGATGTTCAGACTTAGCATGGGAAAAAAGGCTGCAGCCAATATTCAATAGTTGCACTTGGAAAAATTACAACTCCTCATAACAACTAGGGCCAGCACCATCATTCTCTACTGCATCTTCCATAACTAGGGGGGGCTCAAAAGCATCCTCTTCCATCGGCTCCTTGCCCTTTCTGCTCTGCACAGTGGCCAGGGAGGTGGAGAATGGGCGCCTCTTCTTGTAGGCCCGCCAGATCTCCACCACAGCATCCCAGTTCGGCGCATAGTCTAGCATAGACATGCACATTAAGTCAGATAACCTAGTATCCTTAAGACTACCCCGCTGCCAGCTCTTGATGAGAACACGGTTAACCAACGATGAACAAGAGGCTCAAGGGAGGGGACACATGCGTTTACGACTCGCGGTCCTGCCGGAATTCTAGTACCTGGAAGGATCTCGGGGTTCTCTTCAGCGCGGAAAAGTTTGATCAGTTGTCGGTACCACTCCAGACACTGCGCGTTCCTGATGCTGCGCTCCCAGTTCGCTGGCCAGGTGTCAGCAGAGAACAGCCGGCAGCCAGACAGCTGCTCCAGGTCTCCAAACCTTGACTCCAGGTGGCGCACAGTCTCCTCCGCCATCTCCGTGCAATCGTCCACGCAAGCGTTGTGAGTTCCCTTCCCGGGGTAGCCGTCCAGCTCGGCGTAGTGAAGACTCACGGTGAAGGTTGTTGGCCGGCCGTCTGAATCCACCCCATCAACGGTGACGTTGCTGGAACCGCCAGGACCGTGATGGGTGATGAACTGTACGAGCCGCTCCCTTGGGGATCCACCGAAGTCGTCGCCGCAGTCGACGTAGCGGCTCTCGATAATGCTCGTCGTCTGCGCGATCTGCCCTTGGACCGTGGTGTAGTCCAGCTGCCAAGAGAGGGGGTGGGATATAGTGTTTAGAGAGAGAGAGAGAGAGAGAGAGAGAGAGAGAGAGAGAGAGAGAGAGAGAGAGAGAGAGAGAGAGAGAGAGAGAGAGAGAGAGAGAGAGAGTGAGAAGGAGTTTATTTCGCAGTGAAAGAGTTTACCTCTCTCTGCTGGAATATCTGGTTGAGGATGTTCAGTTGCTCAAGCAGGTCAGCAAGGAAATGGAGATAAAACCAGAAGCGGTAACTCCTCACAATCGCCAACAACTTGGCGTTGCCCATCTCTGTCACCATGACAACAACATCCGGAAGAACAGCAAGGAGCCTCAAGACAGCCTCACCACGGGAGAGCCACCTAATGCTATGTATCCCCTGCAGCTCCAGGTTCGTTGAGGAAAACTCATCTTGCAGGTTCATGAAGCGCTGGTGCCAGGGACCAGACCGGCCAAGAAACTCCGCGATGCCCTTGATGAAATCATCCACCATGCCGAAGGCAGGGTTAGACTCTGCCGCTGCCTTTGCCGCCAAGGCCTCCCTGCGTGTGTCCACAGAACAGTGTCAGCAAGTGAAGAAACGGTGTAATCTGGGGTCAGAGTGTCATGCGTTCGTCACTTACCTGTGAGCGATGCAGTGACAGGAGACGATGTGTGGTATGCGCACCCTCAGTCGAGCGACAAGCCCTCCTCGAGAGCCGAGCATGACAGCAGCCCCGTCGGTGCTAATGCCGGCAATCTTCCGCAGGTCTAATCCAACAGCCTGGAGGTGGGACAATAGTAAAGCGACAAGCGACGCAGCGTCAGCTCGCTCGACAGTTAGATGGGCAAGAAGCTCAGTAACTTGTCGCTTCTCATGAATGAACGTGACAAACACGATCATGTGTTTGCCACGCCGGCGGTCAGTGCTCTCATCGAGGCTGATCCCGATGAAAGGGCTCGCTAGAAGATGCTCCAGCTGGGTTGTTTGCAGCCAGGTAGCCAGCGCCTGTGTGAGCTGCCCGAACCCGTACCTGCAACCACACTTGTAACCAAACGTGTTAGCAACCTGATCCCGTATAGAACAGTACACAGAAACCAACGAAAAGAAAGGCTTACGAGTTGTAGTAAGTGCCGTATCCCTGCTGAGGGAAACCCTTGATCTTGTGTTCCGACAAGTATCGAACGAGTCGGATCCAAGTCTCCATTGGCTCATTGCACTGGCTGCTGAAGTAGAGCACGTCGAGCAGCAAAGTAACATGGAGCCTCTCCACGTCTTGGGCGACTGGATGCTGGTCAATCCGTGGCTGGGTGGTCGCATCTTGCAGGAGGTCGAGTTGCTTGCTGTACGCGAGCTGATGCCTGGTCGTACCAGCGTGCTTCTTGAAGGCCTGGACCTGGACGTCAGTCGCTCCAGCGCCCTTCCTGCCAGTCTTCCCCTTCAACCCTGCGTGTTCAGTACAGACAGAGCACTTAAACGCGGGCAACCCGCAATCAGTTTTTGTCAGCAGAAGCCATGGATACGTGCTGGACCACCGTCGTTGAAACTTGTCAAGAGCGTCAGCATACAAGTCTTCGGGAGTGAGACGCCTCTTCCCTGACTGCAGGTCGTTGGAGTCATCTGGTGCGTCATCGCTCGAATCTGAGTCCGACGCCTCGGGGTCCGGTTCTTTCGGGGGAGGGGCAAACGACAGTCGAATCTGCCGGTAGCGGTTGCCTGACTTCGCGGGAACGACTGAAGGGCTAACGGGTGGGGGCGCCGAGTCGAGAACAGAAGCCAGGCGCACAGGAGACGAGGATGCGACAGCAGGACGCGTACACTGGACAACCGGGGGAGGCGTGGTTGCTGGAGCATGCCTACTCGACGATGGTTCCGCTGGTCCGGCATGGACTCGAGCTGGGACGGGGATACTCGCCAACGAAGACAACAACGTATCTAGGCCGGTGCGAGCTTCTCTAGGCAAGTCGTTATCGTCGCCTACTCCGTTGTCAGCACCGCCAGACTCAGACATGGTGGCGAGGGGAAAAGCGCGTGGAAAAAGCTGCAGAAACAGCCGATGAGGACCTAACTAAGCTGGGAGGAGAAAGAACGAGGCATCGCCTGCATGCAGCACGATGCCTGTTGTGGAACAAACGGTTAGAGCAGAGCGTACATTCTTGAAGGGCATGCCCATGAAGAACGCGATGCCCCAACCCTGCCAACAATGCATGGAAAGGGGAGGGGGGGGGGTGTACTCCATCATCATATGTCGAGGCGCTCCAGCTGAGCAGCATGTCCAGTGCGCTGTATGTACGAGATTGGGTGTGGCATGCTCATTTTGGTCAAGTACCAATCATACTACGCCGTTCCTGGTGTGTTGGCGACAACAGGAAAATATGCGAGTCTGCTGCCGGGCCGCCGGGCCAGCACATCCCAAAACAAGCGTGACTGACGGGGGAAATGCTGTCAGACACCGAGATTTTGGGGGGGGGCTAGAATCACGTTGTACGCGGTTTCAGACTTATCCGTAAAACACACGCCGATGTTACAGAGTGAACCATACTCAAAACACTGAAATTTCAGATATTGGCTAAAAAAATATGCTGATTTTTCAGCATTGACCAACAAAAAAAGCCCAGCCAAAAAGCCTTGCTACCACAGAAATCCCTGAAAAAAGGCTGAATCAGCGTAAAAAGTCTGATATCTAGGGGCCTGATAAGAAGCAAGTGATCTCAAAACTGAATGAATGATTGAGTAGAGAGAGAGTACAGGTGAATATACCTAAGTGTTGTACCCTCTAAGAGGTGACCCTATACAGTCTATGCAAACATAGGAGATACACATATTTGACAAGTGACTCTTTATTGCATACTCTTTAAGTCTTGTCATAATCTTTAAATTTTGTAATTTGTTTCAAAATTTCTCATATTTGCTCACATGTTTCCTTGCTTCTTGCGAACCTGGAGGATTACGATGAGTCAGTCATCGCGAATCCTTGAGGAAGTGCTCGCGGTTCCAGAACAACTTACGCTTCGCACTGTTGCCTTCGTAACGTAGTCGAGTCGCCGACATTTGATTCGCTTTCGATTTCTGTTATCTTCATCGGCCATGCTCGTTGGTCATCATCGCTCGTCGCTTGCCGCTCACCTCTCGTCGCTCGTCGTTACTTGCCCCTTCAGCTCATCGCTCATTGCCATCACCCTTTGTTCTACGAGCGACGCGATAGTAGTGACGCGATAGTAACGTCTAACGCGATATTACTGACTGACGCGATAGTAACGACTAGCACGATATTACATACTGACGGGATAGTTGTAATAATTTGACAGGTGTTGCAGGAGACTATAGAATCTGCAAACACGAACACTTGGAAAACTTCAAGTCTTAGCCTAGGATCTTTACTGGAATGGTAGACTAGTAAGACAGCGGAAGTCTTGTAAGAATATGATAATCAAGGTTGAATAACCTGAGCTCGTGAACTTGTGGGTAATCAAAGTTCACTGAAGTTAAGAACAAGTTCAGAATCAAGTCCTGAATTACGTTAACTAAATAATGACGACAGGCTACTTTTCTATCAAACACTATTCGCTAATGTACCTGTTGACACTATCGCGATATGCGCCCTAAATGATAATAAATAGATGAGACTGTTCGCGTGACTGAAACGACTGTCGTCATGACGAGCGCTATTTGCTGACGTCATCCTACGGACTTATCTTCTACAGTAGGATCTTAAAACTGAGTAATGAAGAATAGAGAACCTGGGTACAAGCATACATATCTAAGGGTTGTACTCTCTAAGAGGTAACCCTATACAGTCTATACAAACACTAGATATACTAATGTTTGACACACCCCCTAGACTGCATAGGGGCAGTTCCTGAACAAGCAGCTCAGGGCGGCACAGGAGCTCCGCTGGTTGACCTTCTTGCTTACTGATTTAGGTGAGCGGCCTAGCTCTGCCCCGGTCCTGTACTAGTCGGCACTACTAGTACAAGGGTATAAAGACCAGTCAACTGGGGAGTACAGGCAAAGCAAGAACAAGACCAGTGCGGCACTACTAGTACAAGGGTATAAAGACCAGTCAACTGGGGAGTACAAGAAAGGCAAGAACAAGACCAGGGCGGCACTATTAGTCCAGCCACTAGAAGAGGACACAAGTCCAGTCAGAGTAAAAATATATATAAAGGACAGTACAAAGTCAAGGCCCTAGCAAGTGAGAAGCTACAGGAACTAGACCAAGCTGTATACAGTGCCGCTGATGATCTTTAGGCACGAGCGCCTTCGTAAAGATATCAGCTGTGTTGGCACCGGAGGCCAAGTGTACTACGCGAGCCTGGCGGCGCTGCTGTAGCTCGTGCAGGAGGAAGTACCGCAGCTGGATATGCTTCGCTCTGCCCTCGAGTCGAGGCTCCTGACATAGGAGGATCATGGCCCTGTTGTCAGCGTACAGGACCGGGGCAGAGCTAGGCCGCTCACCTAAGTTAGTAAGCAAGAAGGTCAGCCAGCGGAGCTCCTGTGCCGCCATGGCACCAACGTAGATCTCGGCCTCACAGCTGGCCTGGGCAATAGACGAGGAGCGGGTAGCTCTCCACGAGACGGCACCTGAACCAAGGCTGAAGCAGTAGCCCTGGGATGACCTGAGGGTCTCGGCATCGTCTGCCCAAGAAGCGTCTGAGTGTCCAGTAAGGACCACTGGCCTGCGTCCTCCTAGCACTAACCCCATGCCAGATGTACTTGCGAGATAACGCAGAACCCTCTTAGCGGCAGACGAGTGCTGCAGTCGGTGTCTGCCTGTGGCCACAAAGCGAGCCAGGATGCTGAGAGGGTATGCGAGATCTGGGCGAGTGCAAGTCATCAGGTACATGAGGCAACCCACCAGCTCTGCGTAAGGACCACTGGGCTCTGCTGACTCCTCAGGAACTGGAGCGGGGAGTCTGTGGACTACAAGAAGAGGGGTGGGCTGTGCGGAGGAGAACGGAAGGCCGAACCTCTGAAGGACCTGGCGCACCAAGTGTGACTGAGTCAGGGTGATGGTGCGCGATGCTCTATCCCTGGAGATCTGCAAGCCAAGGTAACGGCGCAGTTCTCCAAGGTCAGTGCAAGTGTGTCTCTTCAGCAGCTCTGCCTTCACCGAGGCCAGTGCGTCCTTGTCTGCGGTGGCAAAGACCAGATCGTCCACGTAAATAAGGATGTAGAACGGAGTCTGACCAGCACGAACGAAGAGTGAGGGGTCTGCGGAGGACAGAAAGAACTGCAAGTCAGCAAGCGTAGCACGCAGCGTGTCGTGCCACTCATGGGGAGCCTGCCGCAGGCCGTAGATGGGACACTGCAGGAGCCACTGGGTCCCAGGAGGGAAGGTGCCTGTAAACCCGTGAGGGCGATGCAGGTAGACCTGCTTGTGTAGGCTGCCCTGAAGGAACGCAGTGGAGCTCGAGGGAGTGAAGCTCGTAGTCACGCTGAGCAGCTACATGTAGCAGCACCCGAAGAGTAGTCATCTTCGGGGTCGGAGCAAAGGTCTGGAAGAAGTCCACCCCCTCACGCTGACTGAAACCTCTAGCCACGTAGCGCGCCTTGAACACAGGCGGCTCTCCAGGAGGGCGCTTCACCTTGAAGAGCCAGCGGCCATCGACTACGTTCACCCCAGGTGGGGGAACTGCGTCGACGTAGGTGCTGGTGGATCTCCAAGATGCCATCTCCTGCTTCATGGCAGCTATCCACTGAGAGGCCCAGGGACCCGAGGTCGCCACAGCGTAAGTGCAAGGGGTCGGGATGTCGAAAGCGTCTAGGTCACCCTCAGGGACTAGGAGCATGGAACAAAGATGGGGAGCAGCCTCGGACAGGAAAGCAAGCTCGAACTGGCGGTCCTCCAGGACGTCACTGCCGAGGGCAGGAGCACCCTCGACAGACGGAGGACAGGCAGGGTCAGAGACCAGAGTGGTGGCGTAGTCAAGGCGGCGGGTAGAGGCGAAGTCAGTGACCGCAGCGACAAGAGCGTCAAGACACGAGACCGGAATGGACGGGTCGGTAACGAGAGAGGCGAGGACCCAAGGAACAAGAGGACGAGCAGCATGAAGGTAGTCAGACAGAAGAGGAGGCGCAACGGTAAGAGAGGACGGAGGAGGCAACGGTAGAAGGGGAGGACGAGACGTGTGGGAACGGAGCAACATAGGGTGAGAGCGCGTGACAGGGGAGACAGGGCGAGCACGGGAGGGACGGCGAGGCCAGACGTAAGACGGAGGCGTCGGGTCAGGAGACAGAGGAGGGGACACAGGTGGGGGTGGAGGGGGAAGACGAGCCCGGGACGAGTCCGGCGGAGGGAACACAAGGCCGTAGACTGGAAGAGGAGGAGACGGCAGGAGAGGAACAGACGCAGGGTCAGGGGACGGAAGGCCGATCAGGCGAAGGGCTGACACCGGTGGGGACTGCTGTTGCGGCGGCGCAACATCGATACCGGGACCGCAACCTGCTCCACGGCTACCTCCGGGACACTCCACTCCTGCACCCCCAGAAGGAACACCCCCAGAGCCCGAAACCCCGCGAGCACCAGTACCACCCCCAGGGCCACCGGGACACGCAACGACAGGAACCCCAGGACGAGCACCCACCCCAACGCGAGCACCCCCAGACTCGACGAACTGCTGCTACGACGGCGGCGGTGGTAACGACAGGTGCGACGGCGGCGGCGGCGGCGGAGACGATGGCTGCGACAGCAGAGGAGATGGCGGGTGCAGAGGCTGTGGAGGAGGAGACACCTGAGGGGGGGCAGACGGCGAGGACAGCGCCGCAGGACCACGAGAGTCAGAAGACTCCTCAACCGGGACAACCGATGGGAGAGGGTTGACGTGGGACACACCAGAGGGGGCAAGACAGGGAGGGGGAGGGGGGAGGGCAGGGATCACCGGGGAAGGAGTGACCAGGAACAGGGGGGGAGTAACAATGGGACCGCGGTGGGGGAAGCGACGGTAGAAGGAGACGGACTCGTAAAAGGTGACGTCGCGAGAGTGAAAGAACCGGTGAGACAGCGGGTGGTAGAAGTGCCAGTCGGACGCGTCAAGGGGGAAACCGAGGAAGACACAGGGAAGGGTGCGGGCAGTGAGCTTGTCCGTACCAGAGGCACGAACGTGAGCAACGCAGCCCCAAACGCGGAACGCAGACGCGTCACGAGGAGACCCGGTCCAAAGAAGGGTTGGCGAAACCTGCGGCCGCTGGGGTTGCGGCCACAGGTTAAGCTGGTGAGCAGCGTAGCGCACGATGAACGGCCACAGAAAATGAGGTGCACCGGCATGAATCATGGAGGTACGAGCCACCTCCATGACCAAACCGATGCGTTGCTCAGCGACCCCATTCTGCTGCGGAGAGTCCGACAGGGTGAACGTCTGGGTGATGCCCTCCGTACGACAGAAGCGACCAAGGACACCTGAGGCAAACTTGCCGCCACGGTCGGAGTGAAGACGCAAGACAGGGAGACCTCGGTGGACACAAGCAGAGACAAGCTAGGGGATGAGAGCATCAGGCCCGTCGGCTTTCCGCTCCAGGGGTAAGACCGTGGTGTAGCGTGTGAATTCGTCAACAAGCACTTGGAAGTAGCACTCTCGACGCGGCCCATGGACAAGGGCGGGGCCCCAGACGTCCATGTGCAGGGTCTGCAGCGGCGCGGCGGTAGGGGGAAACGAGGAGGAGTGAGGGGCATGGCGAAGCCGACCCTCAACACAAGGCGTGCAAGGCGGGGCGGGGGAGGAGGGAAAAGCGGGGAACGAACCTGGGAGACCAAGGACGAGACCGTGTTGGGACATGTGACGCAGACGCGGGAGCACAGGGTGACCTAGGCGGTGGTGCCAAAGGAGAGTCGGTGAGTGAGGGACCGACAGGAGCAGGCAGCAGCAAACTGGGTAGACGCAGCCACCTGAAGGGGCGCCCCAGCCGGGGGGGTCACGGTGTCCAGGGTGAACAGGCCGGACACCGGGTCCCGGGGGAACGTGGACAGGGGGGCACCAGTGGCGGCCTCGGTACAGACAGCATACCGCTCGTGACCAGGGAACGTAGTGGTGACGCCAAGGTCCTGGAGGAAGCCGACACCAACTAGGTTCCTGGAGAACGAGGGGATATGCAGATCTGTAAGAGAGCCCGAAGGAAACGCCGGACAGGGAAGGGTGGCGGAACTGCGAGAGATGATCGGACCGCCGGAGGGGTCAGCAAGAGAAACTACAGCAGGAACAAGAAGCGGCATCAGCGTAGTAGAGTCGCGGAAGAAACACCGGGAAGCGCCAGAGTCCAGGGTGAAGGAAAGCGAAGCAAAGGCGTCTGGCGACACGGCGACGGCGGAAGCACCAAGGCTAAACAAAGCAGGAGCTCCTACGCCTGACGCAGCAGAGGATGCTTAGCTAGACACACCTACACTAGGCGACAAGGAGTAATAAGAGGGGAGCACACTAGAGTCATCAGCATACATCACATGCAGGGCAGAAACAATGGCATCCATATCCATATCAAAAATCTGAACTCTACGACTAAGCAAACTGTGCCAGTCCGGGAGGTCGGGCGACAGGCCGAAGCGCTGACGAAATAGGTCGTCTAGGCGACAAAAACATCGGGCAGTGGCGTGACCGATCTTACCGCAAACGAAGCTGCGGCGAGGACCAGTCTGGATCTGGTACTGACAGCGCATGCCTCCCGAACCGCCACCCGGCACACCACCACGCGCACGACCACCACCAGCGCCACGAGGGCACTTGCCTGCCTCGTCTGCGGCGGCTGCTGCGGCTGGTGCGGCTGGTGCAGTTGCTGCGGCTGCTGTGTCTGCTGCGGCTGCTGCTGCTGCTGCGGCTGCTGGGGCGGCTGCTCAGCTGGTCCTGGCAGGGTCCCCTCGTCCGCTCCACCACCAGACGACCCGACTCCACCACCACCTCCACTTGCACCCCCACCTCCTCCGCCGCGCCCAGCCTTGGGGCGGCGGCCCTTCCCCGGACAGAACTGCGCGGCAGCGGCGGTCTCAGCCACAGCTGCAAAACCATCGGAGAAGGTGCATTGAGCGGGGGCACAACCATGAAAGATAGGGACCGGCACAGTACCGCTCGCTTGGGCGATAGAGTGGTGGCGGGTCTCAATAACAGTCAGGGTGTCTACAAAGTCTATGAGGGTGAGGTCACCGGTGTGAATGCTAAGGAAGCGGTCACGAGCAGCGGCAAGGCGGTCAGGGAGGCGGGTGGCAAGCAGATAAAGGGTAGAGGTAAGGGGCGGCTGGTGGGCTCTAAGCTATGCGTCAGTGCAGGCAGCACGCCAGGTCTCATCTATCGTGCGAAGGTGGGCAGCCAGGTCAGCTACAGTGGGGAAAGACGCAAGGTCAGGAAAGAGCATCGGTAGGATCAGGCGACCTACCGAGGCAGCAGGCGGGGCGGAATAGCACGGGATAACAGCATCAAAGAAAGCCTGGGCGGTGGTGATAGACCTAAAACGAGGACGCTCAGACGGGGGGAGGGCATTGCTAATGGCAAGCTGGGCGACAGCGTCACGGGAAAGCCAGACAGAGCGAGCAAGGGCTGCGGCCGCAGTAGACTCGCGCTCAGCAGGTGTGAGGTCAGTGGGCAACACGGCAGGGGGGTCTGGGCAGGGAAGCGTACCGTCAAGGTGTGCCGAGAGCGGGTGGCCATCCTGCCGCTGACCACTGAGGTGGCGGCGGAGGTCGGCTAGCCAGGCCTCGAACTCCAGAGGCTGGCCTTCAGCGTCGAAGTGAAACTCCTCCGCCATCAGGAACAGTGCAGGGCAGGGCCAGGTGAGGTAGTGCAGGGCGGTACAGTGCAGCGCAGGGCGGTACAGTGCGGTGCAGCACGGTACAGTGCGGTACAGTGCGGTGCGGCACGATGCCGTGCGGTGCAGGGGGGGTGCAGTGAAGTGCAAGGGGATGGAAAACCGTACCAGGGAGGGTGCAGTGCAGTAGCAGGCACAAAGAGCGGGCTGCACGCAGATCGGCGGCAGTCCGGCGGGAAGGTGAGCACGGGGCCGGAGATCGACGGGCAGGGCGCGCGCATGGGTTGGCAGAACGGGCGCGGGGGCCAGTAGCGGCGGGCGCCAGGCCGGCGAGGACGGGGGCGGGGGCCAGGTAGGACGGGCGCGGGGCCGGCTAGGACGGGCCTGGGACGGGCGCGGGGCCGGCTAGGACGGGCCTGAGACGGGCGCGGGGCCGGCTAGGACGGGCGCGGGGGCCTGAAGTACGGGCGCGGGGGCCAGCTAGGACGAGCGCGAGGGGGGGGGGGGCGGCTAGGACGGGCGCAGGGGCTGCTAGGACGGGCGTGGGGCCAGCTAGGACGGGCGCGGGGGCCGCTAGGACGGGCGCGGGGGTCGGTAGGACGGGCGCGGGGGCCACTAGGACGGGCGCGGGGCCGACGAGGACGGGCGCGGGAGCCGTTAGGACGGGCGCGGGGCCAGCTAGGACGGGCGCGGGGCCAGCTAGGATGGGCGCGGGGCCGGCTAGGATGGGCGCGGGGGCCGCTAGGATGGGCGCGGGGCTGGTAAGGGCCTAGGGCGGAAGCATGGGCGGGCGGCGGGACCTACCTACTGCTCTGATACCATCTTAAAACTGAGTAATGAAAAATAGAGAACCTGGGTACAAGCATACATATCTAAGGGCTGTACTCTCTAAGAGGTGACCCTATACAGTCTATATAAACACTATATATACTAATGTTTGACATAGGATTCGACACTATCTATCGATAATCGACTTACAGAAATGCTAAGTATGAATTATATCACATCAATCCCCTTCATTTATGGCAGTTCGATAGTGTCACTTCTTGAAGATCCCGCAAATCTTGTTACAACACTGAAACTTCTGTCGTGTCAGCTTCTTCGTGAGGAAGTCGGCAGCCATTTCGTTGGTCGAACAATAGACCGATCGCATCCTCCCCTTCTCGACTTCATCCTTGACGAAAAAGTAACTCAATAAAATGTGTTTCGTCCTGTTGATGAAGCCAGGTTGGTGCGCGATGCGAATTGCATTTTGGTTGTCGCACTGCAGAGTGAACTGAGTACTCGTCGTCAACTTCGCTTCTTCAAGAGTTCCTGCAGGTAAAGTCCTTTGCGTGTTGCTGCGCAGACAGCGATAAATTCAGCTTCAGCAGGGGAGAGAGCAATTAGCTCTTGCTTCGTCGAATTCCAAGAAATGCTGGCCAAGCACGAGAAGCACGGCCAGCACCCCAAACTCTTGCTCTCCAACACCCCAACCCAAGCTCCTGCTTCGTCGAATTCCAAGAAATGTTGGCCAAGCAGGAGTGGCTTAGAGAGCAAGAGTTTGGGGTGCTTGGCCAAGCACGACCACTCTAGCACCCCAAACTCTTGCTCTCTAAGCCACTCCTGCACGATACACAACATGTGCTTTGGGTCGTTGTCGTGCTGGAAGATGGTTTCGGAGGGTGAAAGCTGGTAAAACTCAATCGTCCTTTTGAGCTCGTCCTGCAGTATACTTAGATAGAGCTGCCCGTCCATCCTACCATCTATTTTGCACATGAAGCCCGCGCCATCATACGACATGCACCCCCAAATCATCAAGCAGCCGCCCCCGAGTTTGACGGTCTGCTTGATTTGGTGGCTTTGGAGGGCAGCAACTTTGGGAACCCAGGCATAGGAGTGTCCATCGGACGCAAACCGATTGATCTTGGTCTCATCCGGCCAGATGACCCGCTTCCAATCGTCAACCGTCCAGTCTGCGTGGGCACGGGCCCATTCTAGCCTATCGCGTATGTTTTTCCGAGAGAGTCGCGACTTCTTGGGCTGCTGGATTGCGACTAGTCCGCTGCCGTTCAACGCATTACACACCGTCCTAGGATGCAGCGTGATGCCGTGCTGCATCTTGACTATCTTCGCCGCGCGAGTGGAGGTTTTGGCCTCCCCGCTAGTAATCGCCCGAACTATGCCGCGGCGAATTCTCTCTGTCACTAAGCGAGGGCGACCGGCTGAGGGCATTGTGGGATGCACGGCATCGCGGCTAGACTCCTCAATCGCCTTAAGTCCATAATCGTGGACCGTGCTCTTGCCCACGCCTAGCCTTTTAGCGATTCGACGCGTGCTATACCCCCTCCGCAATAGGGTAATGATATGTGCACGACGCGCCTCATCTATCGGTTTCATGATGGCCTAATCGTCGCAGCAGTCCTAGCCTATCTCCTGACTACTCGATAGTCGCGAGGGCAAGTAAGTAGAAATAGCGAGGTTAGGAAACAGATCTACTACGCTGCTTGGCTTGAACTGTCCGGATGCACCCACACGAACGAAATCTCGTCCTCGGTAAAAAATCGACACCTATAAAACTGAAACCAGCATCCGTCACATACAGTACAGTACTACTTTACAGCCAACCCCGAAATTTGATTCGTAACTAAACAAAAAAGGCACCAAACCGGTACGAGAAATGTTTTAAGGCAATTATCCGGGCAATACTTTCCGCCACTGTAACAGCGGCGAAGTGTAGACAGCCTAACTGCTGTTGATAAACTTGTAAATCGGTTAGACTCAACGGTGCAGTATTCGATTTGTAATCTGTCGGTAGTGAGCGGTACGGTGTAATGACTGCAGTAGGAGTAAGATTGAAGCGGGCAGCGAGTGTCGCTGCGTACTTAGAAGTGGTGAGGTGAATAGACGTCGGTGAGCAGGTAATGTTTAAACCGAGAAACTGTGAGACTGTTTCGGAGACGGTAAGCTGTATATTTTTCTGTAGTTTTTGTTATAATCACAATAGGCTTAGATGTGCCTATAATGAGAGATAGAGAGCACAGTCGGATTTCCGTCAGACGGCTTCAAATATTTATAACGATCAGGTCACTGAATCAAACGGTGATCTGTAAGTTGGATCTGGAGGGCGTTGCTGTCGTCTATCAGCAGCAAGTTGAATCATGAAATTCCATGAAGATTTGACGACGCTATGGCGGTTTGACTGGCAGGAGGTATAGTAGCCACTATAGTCTTGGAAGTACAAAACTTAGCAAGAAGAGTTCGAGAGGGAGATGGTTCCCAGCCTCTACATACCCCAAGAGCCGAGGTCCAGGTTGGTGGTACACCACCATAGAGTCCCCAACCATGAAGAGTCTCGAAACCAACCCTCCAAGGGGCTACACCAAGTGAAATGTAACACTACACGAAGTAACGTTACTATTTTCACTATTTTATATTTATCCGCGTCCCTTGGGCTTGAAATCTTGAGCTCTTGTTCTTGGATCTGCAAGATAAATTCTTCTTGAGTTGATGGGGGCTTGCTGCACACACCTGCGACACGATGGACACTTCACACTCGACAAAATAGAAAAAAAAAACACATGCGACACACAAACGACGACTTGACATGCGAGTTGTAAAAACTCGCTAATGTCTTGACCGACACAAACCACATTGTGATACACCTTTCAAACACACACACAAGCACTAGATAGAAATGACATAGACTCACAATTCATTCCATGCCATGCATGCACACACACAAATAAGGACGACAAGCCGAGTGCAAGCCATAGGGTTGCACCAACAGTTTCACTATGAAGGTATCAGCGAGCGAGTCTGTCATACTGACGTAGAGAATATCGTCAACGTAGGCGACGGGTAAAATATAGTTGCTGCCGTCGATTAGAAGATACATCCCCTGATCATGCGGTAGTTGACGAAAACCAGCAGTAAGAAGCTGTGAATGCAGATACTGCTGCCAGAGCCGAGGTGCCTGTTTAATACCATAGAGCAATTTTCTGAGAAGACACACGCTCGGTGGGTGAGTAGTGTACGAATGCGGGTACTCTACCAGAATGAGTGCGTCGACGGGTGCGTAGAGGAAAGCATTTGCCACATTGATTTGGCAAAGTCGTAGATTGCAGCAGGCGGCGACACATAGTAAAATCCGAACACTTGTATGTCGACCGACGGGAGCGAAGGTAAGCTCGTAATCAAGGCCGAAAGTCTGCTCAAACCCGCGGATGACCCATCGCGCCTTGAATTTCTCAAAGAACCCATCTGCATTAGTCTTGACACGGAAGACCCACTTTCCGGTAAGTACCTTTCTCCCCTTTTCCTCCGATGTCGGTATCAGCTCCCATGTGCCGCGACTCTTAAGAGCTGCTAGCTCTCTGTCCATGGCTTCGCGCCATTTTTCTCGGTAAGGACTCGTAAGAGCTTGTCGAACTCTTTTCGGTTCAGGTATTTTACTGTCGTTGTACTGTACTGCGACTGCGAATCCAAGGATCTGTAAACCAGTTTCTGTAAAACGCGGACGTTCTCCGTTTGGACTTACGAAAAAATCGTCTGGCCCTTCTTCCCCCCCAATTTCGTCAGGTGTAACACGGACTGCTTCGTCGGAGACGGCGGGCATCGGCTGCTGTTGGCGATCGCGTTCGTAACTGAGATGCACTTCGCGAACGTCATCCGGGTTTAGCATCTGCGAGGGGAATAAATTCCGGTATGCCGGTCGACGTTACAGGTTCGGGTATATCTGTTGCTGCAGCTTCGTAGGCTTCGGAAACTGCTTCGTCCTGTACATCAGCTTCGGCTTCGTCGGTTGCAAATGCACGCGAGCCTTCGAACAGCCTGGCGGGGTTGGCAGCTGCTGCCTGGTGGGCACGAAAAACTGGCAAAGTGAGTCTCTCATAGAAGAGACAATCACGTGAAGGGACGATTTGGTTGGAACGAAGATCCAAAATCTTCCATGCGTGATACTGTTTTTCGATGCCGAGGTGTACCCCCCATTTTGCTTGTTCTGAAAATTTGCCGAGTGCTGCAGTTGGAGGTCGAAACTGCACGACACACCAAAAAACTCGTAAAGGTTTTGTACTTCCCACTGTACGTGTCCACTGCAGCTGTGGTGAAGAAAACTCGGGCAGTGACGTGGAAGAAAGCATGTCGTGAAACAGCACAGCGTGGTCCATCGCATATGTCCAAAAACGATGAGGAAGGGCTGCATGCGTCAATAGGGCACGCATCTTCTCCTGCAGAGTCCGATTCATCCGTTCAGCTACCCCCATCTGTTGGTGTGCATGTGGCAGTGACTGCTTCCGTTTGATGTCGAGGGTTTGGAGGTAGTCTGTAAAAGCGTTGCTCATGTATTCCTCTGCGCCATCACTCCGGAATTCTTGCAGTTTCACGCCAGACTCTCTTTCAGCAACGGCGAGCCATGCGATAAAGGCCGGATGGGCGAGATATCGAGCAGGAAGGTTGGCTGTCCAAACGTATCGAGTAGATGCTTCGATAAAGGTAATCACATACTGCTCTTCTTAAGGTCCTACTTCAGGTAAGTTAAGAATATCGCTGTGGACTTTCTGCATCAGTCGATAACGAGTGGAGCCAGGAAAGTGACTCGGAAACGGGTCATGGGTAAGATTGGCGATCGGACACGTGGTGCAAACCGTTGGGCGAGACTGGGGTTTCAACTCCGTGCCGCCAGGTAAGAGAAACTGTTTTTATCAAGAACTGCTGCTCGTATTGAATGATTTAGAATCCCTTGCGATGGATGTCCTAACCGTTGATGCCAGATGTCTTCTGTGGCTTTGTGTCCTGATGATCGCAGATAAAAATCGGCGTTAGTATAAAACGAAGAAATGATGAAAGGAGAAAGGGCTGGAGATATGTCAATCTTCCCTTCAATGAAACGGGTAAGTGGTAACTTGAATTTTGATGGTTCAGCTGCAGTTGCAATTGGAAAATCGGATACTGCTTCTGTTGATGTGGTGGCAGGTGGTCCTGCGACAACTACTGTGGGATTCGGCTGCTCGGCGATTTCTTCTTTTGCGACTTCTTCGACGTCCGGTTCATCAGCTGTAAGTCCACTGATTTCTCCCCAAAGTGGAGCTGGAGTTCCTTGAAAAGCGGCACGTGTGGTATAAAACGTGCGCCAAGCGTTGGCGCCTTCATCGACAGTATTGAACTCCCAAGTATCCAGTGAGGTAAGTATGGCAGCTACAGTTCGAGAAGCTGTTGGCACAGTAGCTGCCCAAAAATCAATATCCACGTGCTGATAATCTGTTTCGTCTGGGTAATCCCAGGGACCAAGTGCAAGGACACGTTTAGAATCACCAGAGGTGCCCTGTGCCATGAACTGAAGAACGGATACACCATGTTGAGTAGCAGCGCGACCGAGGTAAGTGTTTGTCAAACTGTGCCATAACTCCTGATCCATTGTATCACAATTGCCTTGTGTGCGAATCTTGTGTGCCAGGAGCTGAGCTGTGGAGAGAAGATTGAAACCAAGGCTGGCGACGATAAGAACGTTGGTAACATGTAAGGAATATCCCGTGTCGACGGACTCGAGCACTACACTCCCGATGGATCTTGCCATAATAGTTTGTCCGTTTGCGACTGTGACAGGTATCGGACGACGAAGCGGACGCTGGTTGGTGATGAAGCTTGTTTCAGTGGAGCACATGTGCCAACCGCAACAGCTGTCGAGATACCAAGTATTGGGTCCTAAAATGACTCCAGCAAGGTTAGCGTAAACTTGCAGTAAGGGAATGCCCTCTGCACTGGTGTTTTCCTCAAGTTGTGTCTTTAAATCTGTTTCTGAAACATCAAGTGTCGTAACACATCCCAAAACCCCTTTCCCTGATGTTGCAGATGGAAAAACCGGAGGACGAAGCTGTGACGGAGGTGGATTCTGCGGTGGTTTCTGCATCTGCTGTGTCTGAGACGTCGACTGTTGCATTGGCTGATGTGACTTCGGTAACTGCTGCGAACGATGATATGGCTGTGAAGTACTGCGTCGGTTTTGATGGCGACTGCGGCAAGTTTGGAAAGTATGTCCTGGTTTCTTGAAGAAATGGCAGAAGGGATATTTCGGGGGAAGTCGTTGCTGCGGTTCTGGATTTGAGTAAAAACTTAAATGTATCCCCTTCTTCTGATTGCGTTGTGACTGTGGGTCAAGATTTTGCTTTTCTGCTTGAAGATACAAAGAAATCTCAGCTTCGGAAAGATTCAGGTTCATGCGCAGGAAGGCGCGCGTCTATCTCCACTCGGGACCAAGTCCAGCAAGAAGGACCGTGAGATACATCTCATGAGGGAAGTATCCACCACTCTTCTCCAGTTGATCTCCTAGTGTGCGGACACGATTGACGTAATCCATGACATTCTCGTTGTGAGAGTACGACCCCGTTCCATTCCTTTCTCCTTTTCATCTTCCCTTTCCATTTCATTCCTCTTTTTATCCTGATTCATTTGGTCTTTATCTCATTCCATTTGGATTCCTATTCCTCCTTTTCCATAAACCTTTGGTTTATCCTGTTATTATCATTATATCACCAACCAGGCTCGGGATGTACTGGCGCGCTATATCTAGCGTAATCCTGCCGTAATCCCTTAAAGCCAATAGCCTCGCGTGGCTATACGCAGGGTGATTCTATTTTCTAGAAGGGTTTATTCCCTTGGGATAGGATAAACCTGGTTACCTGATGTACTTAGAAGTATAAAAGCACATTGTATAAATCGATAGTGCAACCTTTCCTAGACATATTCGATCCTGTGACACTTGGTAATCAGAGCTTTTGTCATTCGGCCGTGCTTAGCTAAGCAGCAGCAGCGGGACTCCTACCTCGAAAAACCGCAGGGGGCGACCAATTTGACGCCGATTCTGGTAAGCACTAGCTCCGCATTTTTTCGAATTACCCCGCGTGCTTTGAACAGGATGGCGAACTTCGACAACGCCGAAGTTACCCAGCAGCTCTTCGCAAGCATCGCTGCCCTACAGGAGGAGATGCAAGCCGACCGCAAAGCTTGGCGAAACGAGTTCAAGCGAGTAACTCGAATGCCGGCGCGCAACATGAAACGACATCGGCGACGACACAGCAGTTGCAGCAGTTTCTTGAGGCTCCGAAGCCGCGCCCACCTGAGCCGTTCGATCCGAGCGATCGAAATTCTGACGTTTGCAGATGGATCGCCGGCATGGAGATCTACTTCGCAGCCGTCGGATGGAGCTCGCCAGTCTGGGATGGTCAACGCGTACGACTCGCGGCAACACTGATGCGAGGACCGGCACTCGAGTGGATTGGCGGTAACAACACCTTCATCTACGGCGAAGCCACGTGGCAGCAATTCCGCACCGACCTGCTGAAACGTTTTGAGCCTATAAATACGGGTTTCCTTGCCCGGGAAAAATCCATCGCCATCGACAGGCCAGGAGTGTAGCGCAGACCACGCAGCAGATGGAGGAATTTTATAACTGCATTCCCGATCTGACCGAAGGGGAAAAAGTACAGTCGTACCTCGCCGGGCTGAAGACCGAAGTCAAACGACAAGTGGCAGCGACAAATTACGCGAGCTAAAATGATGTCGTATCGGCCGCGGAACGCTTCCACATGGTCAACGCCGGGACACGACGGGCGCACGTCGGCAGTACGCGACAGGGCGACCGCTTGGCTCACACCACGTTTGCCGACCCGATGGAGGTCGACAGGTTCGAAGGGCGGCCACGTCCGAAAAACACCAACTACACGCGTGATTTTTGCGGGTGCCGTGTCATCGAATCTTCGACTTCAACAAAATGAAAGCCGCACGCGCTCAGTGTCGGGCACGCAATAGTGGTGGAAATCCTTCAGCCAATCAAAAGCCAAAAAATGGGACTCGCCAGTAATTGCGGATCTTGCTGGCGAAAAAGAAAAGATCCGAAAGCGGCCGCGGACTTCCGGAAAAATCAACTTCGACGCAGCTGATTCGACGCGAACAGGAGAAAATGATGGGCAAAAATCTCCACCCCACGACCAGTATTCGCCAGAGGAAATCGCCGAGGAAAAATCGAACTCCGCGAAAAAGGACTCTGCCAAGACGGGGAATCTCCTCGAAGACCCAACAAATTATAAGGATTCATTATAGTTGTCTTATTAAGATGCTTTAATGAAAACTTGTAATTCTCGAGGGGCTAGAGCCTTGGAGAAATTTCGGGAGGGACTCCAAAGGAAGCAGAAAATTATGGAGATCGTACCGGTACCGGAGAACATGGGGGCCAAATTAAGGAGTGTGGAAAGAAGCCGACCTTTCCACGGAGTCAACGTCCTCTTGACACCAGCCCACAGCGACTACCCGTTCCCCAGGGAAGACGTCGGTGGAGCTGAAGCAGCTTAAGAGGAAGCTGGGGGTCTACCGAAAGCTGCAAAAACCCCGAACTCCTCCTTCGGATGCATCCAACTCGACAACTTCTTCAACGTCACGCACAGTTGTCACGGAAATTTCGGGCCCTGGAGAAGAGCCTTTCTCCAAGCAGCCTCGGCCAGCTGCCAGCTCAGGAGTAGGAAGCAACGAATATTGGGATGTACCCTATGACCCCATCAATGAAACTATCTTTGGGTACTCCGAGCAATGCCTGCCCCTCGTGCTCGAGGTCTCCAAGCACTCGTGGACAGCGGAGCATCGCACACCGTATGCGACAAGGCAACCATTGACCGACTTCGAGAAGAGTACAAGCCATCAGCGTTTTTTGCAAGGATGGTGGACGGCAGCAAGTTACCAATGTACGGCGAAGCAGTGCTACACCTACAAATCGGCCCACTGCGCTAGAAACCTGCTCTCCCCATCACCAACATAAAAGGGCTTGATCTGATCTTTGGGCGAGACTTCCTCAAGAAATTCAACCCCGAGATCAATTGCGCAAACCGCACCGCAAGCATCTACAACAAAGGAAGGAGAGTACAGCTACCCAACTGGGACAATACAGGAGATATCCCAGTGGAGACACTCGCCAGGTTCGAGAAGGACGTCAAGCGAACCGACACCGAATTTTTGGCGATAGCAACAGAGGTGGAGAATGATGGAGAGAAAGCCTCGGAACCTCCAGAAAAAATCAAGGGATTATTGAAGGAGTTCCAAGACATTCTTCCCGACAACCTTCCGGACGAGCTACCGCCGTACCGAACGCACCAAGACGAGATCGTGGAGGAACAAGATTCGAAACCGACCTTCCAAGCACCATATCGGCTAAGCCCCACAGAATTAGCCGACATGAAAAAACAAATCGAGTATCTCCTAGCCAAAGGACTCATCCGACCATCCACTTCGCCATACGGTGCCCGAGTACTCTTCACACCGAAACCGGACGGAAGCCTGCGCATGTGCATCGACTACCGGGCTCTCAACAAGCAAACTATCAAGAACAAGTACCCGATTCCATGAATCGATGATTTGCTTGACCAGCTTCGGGGAGCCACGGTATTCTCAAAACTAGATTTGCGGTCCAGATACAGGCAGATTAGAATGGCGGACGATTCTGTTCACAAAACCGCCTTCCGAACTCAGTACGGATCGTATGAGTATCTTGTGATGCCATTCGGACTCACCAAAGCACGTGCAACGTTCCAAGCAGAGGTGAATCACATCCTATGCCCACTCTTGGATGAATGCACGGTGGAGTTTGCCTACAACAATGCGGCTCATGCCGCTACTGGACAGACACCGTTCTTCCTCTGTTACGGACGCCACCCACTCACACCTCAACAGTCAAACATACCAGCCACAGTCCAACCCGCTCATGATTTCATCACGACCATGCACAAACTTTTGGATCGGACCCACAAGCGCCTTCCTGACATTCAACAACAACAAAAGCACCAAGCCGATCGCCACCGCACAGACCACACCATCACTGTGGGAGACCGAGTACTTCTCGACACACGCAATCTTGACATCCGCCATCTCCCATCTAAACTGCGACCTCGCTTCTGCGGGCCTTTCCTCGTTGACGCACAGGTCACTCCTGTTACCTTCCGCTTACGCCTACTAGCTACCTGGAAGATTCACAACGCCTTCCATGTCCAACTCTCAAAGCCCTATCGAGATCTTAACACGGTCTTCACTGGACGCCAACCGCAGCCGCCGCCGCCCGTCCTCGTCCATGATAAACCCGAGTACGAGGTCGAGTCCGTGCTTGCTCACCGCCGTCGACGGAATGGCAACGTGGAGCTTCTCATCTGTTGGAAGGGTTATCATTCTTTAGAGGATAGCTGGGTCTCTGAATCCGAGATGGATCACGCTCGTTGTCCTCTTCGCGACTACCTTGTCAAGCAGGGTGTTACGTCGACCACCCAGCTTTGAGGGGGGGAAGTGTGAGAGTACGACCCCGTTCCATTCCTTTCTCCTTTTCATCTTCCCTTTCCATTTTATTCCTCTTTTTATCCTGATTCATTTGGTCTTTATCTCATTCCATTTGGATTCCTATTCCTCCTTTTCCATAAACCTTTGGTTTATCCTGTTATTATCATTATATCACCGACCAGGCTTGGGATGTTCTTGCGCGCTATATCTAGCGTAATCCTGCCGTAATCCCTTAAAGCCAATAGCCTCGCGTGGCTATACGCAGGGTGATTCTATTTTCTAGAAGGGTCTATTCCCTTGGGATAAGATAGACCTGGTTACATGATGTACTTTGGAAGTATAAAAGCACATTGTATCAATCGATAGTGCAACCTTTCCTCGACATATTCGATCCTATGACACTCGTTTGTCATCATCTACACATTTGTCAGCTGCAAAAGAATCTTACTCACTGTGATTGTATCCTTTGCCATGTACACCCCCTTTAAGTGGTTCCATGCAGTTTCAGCTGGCGTAAAGCTGGAATGAAAAGATCGAACGCCGAGCTGCAATTCTTTGTTGAAGAACGGCTAAAGCCCGGTGGACTGCGCCAGAAGTTCAAACTCGAAGCTCCAGGTGTAAAAATTAACTCCGTTAAAAGGTATAGTGGTCTTGATCTGTGTGCTGTTAAGTAAATTTGGCGGCAGAAAAACAATACCCTGTTGTGGAGGCTGTTGCTGTTGTTGAAATTGCTGTGGAGGCTGTTGCTGCTATTGCTGTGGAGGCTGTTGCTGCTATTGCTGTTGTTGCTGAGCAGGTGAACGCCCGAAGATGTAAAAGGGGTGCTGCTGCTGAGACTAAGGCTGTTGCGTAAAAGGCGAGAAGGCAAATGAGCCAGTACTTGGAGCTGAAGCTCCACGCATATAACTTGAGCCATCAGGGCTCATTCCACTAAATGCTGACGATATTGACTTCGTTGAAAACTGTGGTTGTGCTGTTGTCTGATATTGTGCTGTTGCCTGTGCTTGTTGTTGTTGCGCTGCAGGTGCAGTCGATGAAACCCCGGGAGTACTGATAGAAGACGGATTCTGCTGCTGCTGCATGCCGATGTGCGCATAAGCCGGTGGGAACGGTCCAGAGGCTGAGAGACCAGTGGCCGTCGTGGAGACAGGTACTCCAGTAGTTCTGGAACTTGATCAGGTAGATTGTGCTGGTGATGATCCAGTCATTGTTGACAGTAGTCTTAATTCCAGACAGCTCTCATACCATGTAATAATTTGATAGGTGTTGTAGGAGACTAAGTATAGAATCTGCAAACACAAACACTTGAAAAACCTCAAGTCTTAGCCTAGGATCTTTACTGGAATGGTAGACTAGTAAGACAGCGGAAGTCTTGTAAAAGTATGATAATCAAGGTTGAATATCCTGAGCTCATGAACTTGTGGGTAATCAAAGCTTACTGAAGTTAAGAACAAGTTCAGAATCAAGTCCTGAATTACGTCAACTAAATAATGAAGACTGGCTACTTTTATATCTAACAGAAGTACCTGTTCGCTAATGTACCTGTTGACACTATCCCGCTATGCGCCCTAAATGATAATGAAGAGATGAGACTGTTCACGTGACTAAAATGACTGTCATCATGACGAGCACTATTTGCTGACGTCATCCTACGGACTTATCGTCTACAGTAGGATTCGACACTATCTATCCATAATCGACTTACAGAAATGCTAAGTATGAATTATATCACAACAATAGTAACACTGCAGTAACGCGATGTTCTTGCGAGTGTCGTGAGACATGTGCTGCGAGAAAACGATGGCAGCAAGCTTGAAAACGTGGTTCACTCAGCAAACCTCAGTGCATCCATCACTCTCGCGGTGACTGCTCCGTCCCACCACGTCTGAGACCCATCCCATTACCATCTCATCACATCTGAGACCCATCCCATCACCAGCTCATCACATCTGAGACCCATCCCATCACCATCTCATCACATCTGAGACCCATCCAATCACCATCCCATCCAACCACTTGTCGCCCTCTCTGTCCGGTGCTTCCGTAACATCAATACCCCCTAGTCGAGTCCCATCTCATCCTAGTGACGAGCCGGCTTGAGGAGCAGCAATGCCGATGGTGGGGAATTTGAGCAGATTGGAACCACAGGGAGGGTGGAATGGGGGTGAGGGTAGGCGAGATGAGGGTGGGGGGAATGGAGGAGAGGAAGGAAGAGGAGACAGAGGAGATGGGGGAGGGGGGAATAGAGGTGAGGAGGGAGGGGGAGGTAGAAGACAGGAGGGAGTAGAGGATAGAGGAGGTGACGAAAGAAGGCAACAACCAGCAGCAGCAGCAACATCAACAACAGTCTCAACATCACCAGCAGCAGCAACAACATCAGCAGCAGCAAGATCAGCAGGAATAGCAGCAGCAGCAGGAACAAAAGGAACAGCCGAAGGGAGAGCAGGAGAAACAGCAGGAGGAGGATCGGGTAGCAGTGGTGGCAAGCAGGCTGTCAGCAGGGGTGGGGCGGCAGTGCAGGCGTGTGGAGGCCACGTGGCAGCTGCCCTTCATAGCCAGGAGAGGCTAGACGCGGCTCTGGGGAGACTGGTTACTGGTAGGTGGGTACTGGTGCAGGTGGGTACTGGTGCCGGTAGGTACTGGTGCAGTTGGGTACTGGTGCCGGTGGGTACTGGTGCCGGTGGGTACTGGTGTAGGTGGATACTGGTGCCGGTAGGTACTGGTGCAGTTGGGTACTAGTATAGGTGCATACTGGTGCAGGTGGGTACTGGTGCAGTTGGGCACTGATATAGGTGGGTAACACATAGATGACTTGACCGGTGCAGGTGGGTACCAGGAGATACGTATTGTGGCTTATATCATCGTTGTTTATGCAGTCTCCACAGCCAGGCGAGGCTAGACGCAACTCTGGGGAGACTGGCTTCCGTTAGGTGGTTGTCTTGGTGCAGGTAAGAGCTGGTGCAGGTGGGTAGTGACAAAGGTGAGTACAAGGATACATGTGATTCGACTTGAACCGTTGGCTTAAATAGGCAATCATCAACCAGGGGACTCGTGATGCGACTCATCTTGTGTATGAACAGCCAGTCATCAACCAGCTCTGACAGCCAGGAGAGGCTAGCCGTGGCTCTGGGGAGGCGAGGGTGGGTGGGTCAGTGGGTGTCGGACTTCTCTCTATACTCATGATCCAATTCCCTCGACATGCGCATTGCCGCATGCATTCTTACCCATGCTCTGTTTGGCGTATCTACCCTGTCCTCCCTATCCTGTCATATCAGAGTTCACCTGTTCCTAGGCCCTGCATGCTTCCTGCATGCTTCCATGCGTACCTCCATGCGTACCTCCATGCATACCTCCATGCATGCCTCCATGCATACCTCCATGCGTACACGTGGTCACTGCCCACATGACAAAACTAGATCCATGCCGGCATGGTGGGTGTTGGAGAGCCTGCCCATGCCGGCCGTGCCTCCACCACGCACCACTTGCATTCCCACTGTTCTTCCCCTTATTTTATCTACCCCACTATCCACCACACAAAGCTCACTAGCATGTTAGAGTGCGTCCCCATTACATTCATGCCACCACGCACCGAACGCATTGCCTTGCCACCCTTGCTCTCTTCCCTTATCAAA
This sequence comes from Closterium sp. NIES-67, assembly GCA_027943415.1. Lineage (NCBI taxonomy): Eukaryota > Viridiplantae > Streptophyta > Zygnematophyceae > Desmidiales > Closteriaceae > Closterium > Closterium sp. NIES-67. Next base: position 276,032 of record BQMB01001101.1, read on the forward strand.
CTGATGCCCCTTGCATTTCAGAGCTAGACGGTGTGTTAGAGGGCCTGCCCACGCCAGTGATGCCTCCATGCCTCAAACCCATTATCACCCTTCCTCTCTTCCCCTATCCTCCCTATGTGCCTCGTTTTGCAGAGATAGTCAGCATGCTAGAGGGCCTGCCTGCCCATGCTTGTGATGCTGCACCCTATGGATGTCACATTGCTGTCGTGCCCTCATATACCCGTTACACTCGTTCACAACCTACCTACCCTCAGAGTTAAACGGCATACTATAGAGGGCTGGCTTGCCCATAGCAGTGATTCCGTTGTACTCTCTCGATGCCTATAGACGGATACTGGAGGGGCCCTGCCCATACCAGCAATGCCACCATGCACCACTCGCACAGCCATCCGTGCTCTCCTTTTGACCATCTTCTCTATGTGCTCCGTCACACTCCAGCCCAATCAGAGCTGGATGGCATACTGGAGGGGCTGGCAATGCCAACAATACCACCATCCACCACTCGAACAGCCACCGTGCTCGCCTTTAGTCTCTCGTCAACTCTCAGTGTGCTCTGTCCGTTCGGTACACACACCAACCGAATCAGAGTTGGATGGCACACTGGAGGGCCTTGCAATGCCAGCAAAGCCATCATCCACTACTCACGTTGCTGCCATTCCGAGTATACACCCTCTTCGCCTCACCTTTCGTATCCTCTGGTCCCCATCTGCCCTTCTGAGCTGGAGGCATACTAGAGGGCCTGCCCATGCCAGTCATTCCTCCATGCGCCACTCGCATTGCTGCCCTTACTGACTTTCACCTGTGTCTAGTCTACCGTGTCTGCCCTAATGTTGTGTGATGTTATCATATGCCATCACATTCTGTCTGCCTCCCATCCCATGTTTTTTCAAATTGCATGTGTGGTTTGAATGTGTGCAAGCATTTATGCATGGTGTGTTCTGGAGTTTGGGAATGTGTTTTGTGTTATTTTGTTTGAGCAGGTATTTGCAATGATAGATCTTGAGAAGATCTTTCCGACGCAACAAGAATCACTTCAATCGGAGCAAGAACGCGAAAGCTATGAAGATTCAAAGTTCATGGGCTTGTGTTACAATTGCGGTGGTTACAAAGTGAAGTTGTGGGGTGACTCTATATGGAGTTGGGACCTTTGGGGTTGGGGAAATTTGTCACTCTGCTGTAACAGCTGCAAATTGGTTGGGAACAACCAAGCTAGGTTGGCAAGGGTCTTCAACTTGGATGGATTGGTTAGGAAGGGATAAATGTCAAAGTTGGGGTTCCTATAGGAGGGGAATATTTGTGCTTATGGGGTTTCCTTGGTTGGGGACTTTCTTAGGACATTCCCTCTCATCCCTCTCTTCTATCCCAACCTTTTTATTTTTGGAGACACGCCCTTGTAGACATCTCCAAATGCGCCGGAGCCAAGCCAGTTGTCCTTGTGCCAGTTGTTGGATGCTGCATGTACCTCCTCAAGAGGAATCTCAGGACAATGTGAAGCTTCCTTGATCTCTGCTAGGTCTGGGGAAGTGGGGCAGGGGGTAATGGGGGGCGTGTATTCACTAGCTTTTGACATGCCCCCAAAAGCACAACTTCCTCAAGGGGGTACTTGGTGTAAAGCGATGCACCTTTTCTCTCCATTTGGTATGGGGAACGAGGCCTAGGGTGGAGCACCACAATCAATAGTTTTCGGTATGCTTGAAAAACAGCTTTGAGAAGGCAGTTCTTAAATCTTGCAACAACTTCCTCAAGGATTGAGGAAGCACTGGGGTTGAATTTCGAGGTGCCTCGAAACCTCGACTTGCTCATAGGGGAGCCTGGTGCAACGTGGGGTAGCACTGCTGCCACTTCAGAACTGATTGAAAATAACGAAAGAAACATATGGGGGAACATGGCGGGGCAGGAAGGCCCTCCATTTCTTGCCGGAATTTCCCCTAGTGGTGCACTGCACAAGAAAGGTAAATACTAGAGCTAGCAAAGGGGAGTGATGGTTCATAAGTGGGAAGCAATTTACGTTTGTCCGATTTCCCATGCTCACACCACAAAGAGCGGTTCTATAGCACGTGCACGCCTCTCCAAGAACACGTGCAAAAAATGCTCATACCTTTTGGCCTGTGTTGCTTCTGGCGCCTGACGCAAAGAAGTACGGCAGCCGAAAGTAGAAGCAGCACGACCACGACCGCAACAACAATCCCAATGATGACTCCTACTGGCAAGCTGCCGCCGCCTCCCGATGCTCCCAGTGCTGGCGGTGGCGGCTGGTTGCTGCTGTTATTGCTGCTGCTACTGCTGCTGCTACTGCTGCCGCCGCCGCCACTGCTGGTGCTCGGAGACTCAGCTGGTGCTGCACACAGGCGGCCACAATGGTGTTGACAAATGCAAGAAGACAACGGAAAAGGGAGACTGAACAAATCTTCTGTGAAACTTCTTACAGAACCTCAAAGCACCTTAAAGTAGACATGGGCACTAAGCCGAGCTGGCCTGAGCTTTGCCCGAGCCAGATCAAGCCGGTGCCCAGACGAGCCGAGCTGGCCCGAGCCGGGTTGAGCCAGATGCCCTGGTTTCCAGGCTCGGCTCGCCCCTGCATGGTCGAGCCGGGGGCCGGCTCTCGGCTCGACTGTAACAGTTGCAGCTTAGCAAAAATGCTCTATGCATGCTCTTTGGCCTTGCTGCAACAGCCCAGTGAGTTTAGGGTGCCCTCTGCAGATCCTAGCCGACTCGAATCCGGCTCGAGACGCTACATAGCATCGAGCCGAGTTGAGCCGTCGGCTTTTCCGGCTCAAGCCAGCTCGGCTCGAGACGGGTCGAGGGCAAAAAAAAAAGCGCGCCGAGCCGAGCCGAGCCAGGCCGGCTCTGCTTAATGCCCATGTCTACCTCAAAGCACCTCAAGAGAGCAAGAAAATGGTTGCTGGTGATGCCCATCACCGGCTGTGCTGGTGATGCACGCCGATGGATCAGCTTGGGGCATGGAAAGAGGCGTGAAGGAATTGGCAAGGGGACGATGATAGCAAGCACAGGAATACATCAAAGGCAAACACGCTGCAGCTCACCTGGTGCGCTTTTGAGTCAACTCGAAAGCAAACTGATCATTTTAGAGGTGTCTATATACACCGCAGCCCACCTGGTGCGGGCTCGACACATGTAGAGCAGAAAGAGGAGCACTCCTGGCAAAAGGGACTTGAAGCATTTTGCTTGACCACACAACTTGTGCGGTCGAATGTGATAAATGTGTAGTGTTCTGTGGTGTAGTTTGCTCTAGCTGGTTGTGGGCTATTGGGATCTGGGCAAAAGAACTTGGTTATGAACGTGCTTTACCATTCTAGAAATTAGAGATTAAGACCTTTCCAACGCGTACAAGCTCATTTCTAGAAGTTACCTGAGCTGCACGCAATGTTCCGTTGAGTTCGTCAGACTTAATCTCTAATTAGTTCTCTCCAGATTTGCACGATTTACATCAGTGGTATCAGAGCCACGGTTAGAGGACGTTCTTTCCTCCATTGGAAGAGATCTAGAGAGGCTTGAAGTGCTCCAGATCTAGGGTTTGACATGGCCCAAAAGTTGGATGGCCCTCCTAGGTTTACCGGCTCGGATTTTTCGCTATGGAGGTTCCAGTTCACACTATGGCTAGGTATTAAGGACCTAGAAAGTGTGTTGGATGGATCGGAGAAGCGACCACGAGCTGACTCTGGGGAGGCGTCTACTGGAGCAACCAGCCAAGTGGGATCTGGGGCTGGGGGAGCGTCGTTGAGTGGGGGGAATGAAGGAGGAACCGCTGCAACTCGAACCGGAAGGTCGCAACCAAGTAGCGAGGAGTTGCTCAAAACTCAAGAAGCATGGGATCGGAAGGATTGCCAGGCGTTTCAGTACCTATGTTGGGCTTTGGAGGGGCAACTTGAGCTTCTTAAGATGCTGATTGACCTGAAGGGGAAGGAAGGTGCAGCACCTGCAGCTTGGAAAAGAGTGCAAGATAGGCACTTGCAGAAAGGGCTTCTAAGCGTGCTTACTTGGCGGAAGCGGTTTTACACCATGGAGCGGAACTATGGGGAGGGGGAGACCATGGTTCAGTATCTCCAGAGGGTGGATGAGAATGTGAGGGCTTTGGAGGAGCTGGATTACACAGTAGATGAGAAGGAGATCATCTATACTGCGCTCCAAGGGTTGGATCAGGCGGCTAATGAGGCATTACTGCAGTACCTTCACCTCGAGCAACAGAAATGGACCAAGGTGTGGATTTGGGAGGTTCTAATTTCTGATGAGGCTCGCAAGGTTGATGCTGGAAGAGGCCTAGAAGGAGGCATGGGTGCAGCAGAGAAAGCTTCCTTCAGGAAAGGCTATCAACAGCAAGGAGGTGGGGGGAAGAAAAAAGAGTTGGACAAATGCCTTGTGCCCGGATGCAACAAAAAACACTCTTGGAAGAGTTGCTGGAGTAGGCCTGAGGGATGGAAGCCTCACGGCTACTCTGGAGAGGCCCCACCAGTGACCAAACCTGATTGGGTGGAGAAAAGGATGAAGAAGGGGCTCTGGAATAAGAAGGGCAGCAAGGGAGCAACGGCCGCAGCTGCTAAGGATGAGAAGGGAAAGGGCCAAGACGACTCCTACGATGATGGTTTCTCGTTTCTCATGCTAGGGCAGGATGCAGCTCTCGCTAGTCGTGCATTGGCTGATCCCAACTTCCTGGTTCTAGACTCTGGAGCAACATCTGGGATGCTTCCTCGCCGTGATCTCTTCACCTCCTACCATCCTCTCCCACCAAACTCTAGGAGCGTGATTGTTGGAAGCGGAGATTTGATGCAGGCAATTGACATCGGCACGATCACCATTAAGGGGAAGGAGGGGGAGCTAGTGGGTGTGAAGGGGGTCCTTCACGTCCCTGGTTTGGCTGCAAACCTCCTTTCATGCTCGCAGCTGGCTAAACAGGGATACATCTGCACTTTCACTGAGGGAGGGTGCACTGTTAGAAAGGGTGAAGCTGTGGTGATGGAGGCAAAGCTGGACAAGGGTTTATACCTTGTTCCAGCTTGTGTGCCTAATTGTTACAAGGCACATATGGTTTTTTCTGAGGAAGCCGCTTGTAGCACTCGCTGGAGGCAGGTGGAAACGGTGTCACCTGAGTTGCTACACCTTCTCATGGGGCACGCGGGAAAGCAGCAACTACTGGAGTGTGTGAAGAACGGGGAGCTGAAGGGGGTGGAGGTCAAGGAAGGAGCTGGGCAGCAGAGAAAATGTCCTGACTGCACATCTGGAAAGCTGCCTAGAGCCTCATTCCCTATCTCCTCTGATCATGCCTCGACTCCCCTTGAGCTGGTGCACACGGATGTGTGTGGACCGATGCAAAATCCTGACCGGGAAAAGGGCAGCAGATACTTTGTCACCTTTCTTGATGACTTCAGTCAACTTAGCTGGGTCATCTTGGTGAAGACCAAGGATGAGGTGGCAAAGGTGTTTAAGCGGTGGATACACTATGTGGAGAGGGAGTCAGGGGCCAAGGTGAAGGTGTTAAGGTCAGATCGGGGTGGAGAGTACCTTGGGAAAGAACTTCAAATCTTCTTGGAAGAAAAGGGTATTTCCCACCAGCTCTCTGTACCTAACACACCGCAGCAAAATGGGGCAGCAGAGCGGCTTAACAGGACCTTGACCGATTTGGCTCGGGCCATCCTTGCCCATGCCGAGCTTGATAACACTTGGTGGGGGGCAGCAGTGCAGTATGCCAACTGGGTGAAGAACAGGATGGGCAGCAAGGGGCTTGGAGGCAAGAGCCCATACTCCTTATGGACAGGGAAGGTGCCGAATGTTTCCATGGCACGAGTGTGGGGGTGCATGGCACAGTATAAGGTACCTGACCAGCAAAGGAGGAAGCTAGATCCTAAGGCACAGTGGGGGATTTTCCTTGGGGTTTCTGAGAGGAGCAAGGCTTGGGTGCTGTGGAGTGTAGCTGACCAGCGTGTGTTGGAGATTCGTGATGTGGTTTTCCATGAGGGGCTGAATTTAAGGGGTGGAAGGAGCATGGTACAAGCCAAAGTGGGACTTCCATTCAAGACCCTCATACGGCCTCTATCTTTGAGGGGGCATGGGAGGACCCTGGAGATGAAGGGGAGGAGCAGCAGGAGGAGCCAGAACCAGCTGATCCTAACCATGAGGAGTCCTGAGAGACAGATTCTACCCCTCAGCCAGCCACGCAGGCCGATGCGCGTGATGATCAGCCGGAGCAGCATGTGCCTTCAACTCCATCGAGAAGCAGTTGGCAGCAGTTGTTGAACCAGCAGCTGTCCAAGACTCCAAGGACTCCAATGAAGAGGGTGACTTGGGAGGAGAAGCTGCGGAGGCTGGAAGAAGGAGAGGCAACACCTCTGCGATGCAGTGCTCGAATTTCCCAGCCACCTGAAAGGTTTTCACCGGGGCACATTGCACGCATGTATGATCATCTTGTGTCTGATTTGGATGATTGCATGCTTGTGGACATGCATGGGCATGAGTATGCTCTTGATGTGTGTCTAATGGGTAAGGTGCATGAGCCTAGGTCAGTCCACGAGGCGCTGAACCGTCCCGAATGGGTTGAGTCCATGCATGAGGAGCTTGAGTCTCACAAGGTAAATGGATCATTTGAGCTGGTTGATCCAGCAATGGTACCACCTGGTTTGGAGGTCCTCAGGTGTCAATGGGTTTGGAAATACAAAAATAACCCTGATGGTACCATTGAGAGGCCTAAGTCCAGATTGGTGGTGTTTGACAATCACATACTCGAACTTTTCCAGATCCAACTGCTTCCCTTCTCGTTTTTTCTAGGTGATTCATGGCTGGCTAGCCAAATTACCAGAATATTCCCTCACACTGATTTCATCATAATCGGTGGCTCAGATCTTGGTTATGAACGTGCTTTACCATTCTGGAAATTAGAGATTAAGACCTTTCCAACGCGTATAAGCTCATTTCTAGAAGTTACCTGAGCTGCACACAATGTTCCGTTGAATTCGTCGGACTTAATCTCTAATTAGTTCTCTCCAAATTTGCACGATTTCCATCAGAATGGGCACTTGATACCTGTTTGAGTTATGCTTCTGCACATGCAGCCAAAAGATCCAACCAGTCAATTATATTGAAACTCGTCGCATTTCTATCTCGGTAGTCATTGACGCGTTTCCGCCAGGGTTGAGCAAAACCGGGTAATTACGCGTTTCCGCTCGGGTCGGGTATTTTCAATTCGGGTCCGGGTCGGGTAAAATGCCCAGGACCCTTACCCAAACCCGGCCTTAGGGGGTGGGTAATACAATACCCGCCTGGCGGGTCTTGGTATACCCGAACCGGTTACCCTGAAAAGCGGGTACTACTACCCGCCACCTACTAGTGGGCCTCCAAAACACGGGCTAGGCTAGCTAGGGTTTCTGAAAACGCGACTCTCACGTGAGAGTCGCGTTTTCTAGGGGTCGAATTTTGACCACCCAACTCCCTCCCTTTCACTGCACTGAACTCCTCCCCATCTACAAACTCTAACTTCTCCTCACAAATGCTCCACTCGTCCCCCCTCACCTCCCAAACCATTTTGCCGCAAAACCTAAAACACAGCGCGACTTACGCCCACATCTATATGGAATACCTGACCTCGGGTATTAAGTACCCGACCCGACGGGTACCCGTTACCCGACGGGTAATGTTTCGGGAAACGGGTATCGAATACCCGCCCAGGTAACCCGGACCCGACCCGCCGGGTAATATTCCGGAATCCGTATGCCCGACCTGCCCAAAAAGCGGATCCGGGTCCGGGTACCCAGCCCGCGCGGGTATTTTGCTCAAGCCTAGTTTCCGCCATGCCCCACACCCCATCACCTTTGTGGGCGCATGTGAACCAAACCCGCGATGACGAAGGAGTGTTACAGCTAGTCCGATACGCATCTAGGAGCAGCCTTAAGGCACCCTGGATCCCAAATTTAAAAGCATTGCAGAGAGCATTCCGAGTTCGCGAAGAACCTCTGCACTTTGGAAGATTTTACCGTTTCTATTGTTTTGGAGGAACAGGGGTCTGGACATTGGAGGCTTTTACCATATTTTTCACACCTACCATGCATGCCTCGTAGCCACCAGCAAACGTAGCTCGATGCCCCGTTGTGTTAAAGCCGGGTTAAAAAAAAACCAAGAATGGGGAAAAAATCTCTATTAGAAATTCGGTTTCCAACCTAGGTAGAACATAATGTAAGCCCCATGTCACCAAATTCAACTACCAAAGGTGTCTTTGCTAGTGATGTATGACATGCTCCTAGATTAGACGTGGGCATGAGCCGAGCCTGGCTCGGCTCGGCTCGTCCAGGGGTCGAGCCTGGCTCGGCTCGAGTCGAGCCAGTTACCAAACATGCCTGGCCCAGCTTGCATTTCTGTGGCCGAGCTAGAGTTGGCTTTTCGGCGAGCCGGCTCGGCTTGGCTCGGCTCGCCTATCACACGCTACAGTAGCGCGTGCTGGAGCCTATGCAAGCGTGCGCTGTTAAGAGTGGCGCGGGCTGCTTAAGTTTCCTTGTCTTAAGTAACCTAATCTACTCCTAGACACGCGAAGTTCTAGGGTTTGCGGAATTGACGGGAAGTAGATTGTGTGGAGGAAGGAGGGTGTTAGCTTGGAATTCGTAGATGCAATTGGGTGCAGTGCGGTTGAGCAAGGTAGACGGGTTGGTTGGGGTTTTGGCCGTCAGAGTTTGGGATTGTGACTTGGAGAATGTCTGGTTGAAATCACCAAGTCGTAATGTCACGGAAAAAACGAAACAGCAGAGGTGGGTAAGCAACCAATAAAAAACTCACGTATGTCATAGAAACAACCACACTTTGGGCAAGATGCCCGTGGCGAGAACAATTAAGTTGAACAAGCTTGGAATATGGACCGTCAGATTCACGCCAGCTTCAGATTTGATTCGCAACCATCCAATCAGGAACTCTTGCTAAGTGTGTTGGTGTGTTCGAAATGCAAGTGTTCTGATAAATAAGAACCTAATAACACTCTAGGAATAGAAATTCAGGCATACAAGACTTGCTCCACGGGGTCACCTCCGAGGGTCCTTGGGTGCCTGGGTAAAGCCAGCCCCTATCCAAGGGTCAGTGTCTGCAGAGAGCAAGCCAAGTACAGCCATCATAAAAAAATCACTAGAGCCGTTCCTCCAGTGCAGCTACAGTGGATTGATGGTGACTTGGTGCGTGTAAAGCAATTTCCTCATGTCAATACGATGATTGGGAAGTTTCATTCATAAAAGATGTATGACAAATGAAACACACAAGCATATTTTATTTAACAGCCCACCAAATGAGAAAGCAAGCAGCCCACCAATCACTAGCTGCATCCACACTCCAAAAGCTTTAAGTGTTGTGACACGAGATCGTTGCCACAACAAACCATGCTCACCCACAATTGCACCTACGAAATCTGTGTGTTTCACCTGGAAACAGTTCCAGGAGGTTGGGTGTGTGGCCTCTACCTGACTCCTCGTTATTTACCCAGAAAACCCTCGTATTCACCTGAACATGCACCTAGGGTTGAGCATAGACATGGGCATGAGCCGAGCCTGGCTCGGCTCGGCTCGTCCAGGGGTCGAGCCGAGCCGGCTCGCCGTCGAGCCTGGCTCGGCTCGAGTCGAGCCGGGCACCAAACATGCCTGGCTCGGCTCGCATTTCTGTGGGCGAGCCAGGGCTGGCTCGACGACGAGCCGGCTCGGCTCGACTCGCCTAGCATGCGCTTAAGCCAACAGTAGTGTGGGTGGAGCCTATGCAAGCGCGCATTGTTAAGAGTGGCATGGGCTGCTTAAGATTTCTCGCGCGAACTAACCTAATGAGATACTCCTAGGCGCGCAGAATTCTAGGGTTCGCGAAATCGACGGGAAGTGGATTGTGAGGAGGAAGGAGGGTGCAAGAGGTTAGGTTGGAAGTTGTAGATGCAGTAGTGTGCAGTGCGGTTGAGCGGGGCAAAAGGGTTGGATGTGTTTTTGGTCGTCAAAGTTTGGGGTTGCGACTGGTTGAATTCGCGAGGTCGCAATGTCATGGGAAAGAATTCCGCGTCAAACATTTTGGGCGAGCGTTTAGCATTTACCCTTTAAACGCAGTGTTTTCGCGATAAACGCTGCACCGCTAGAGCGATTTCGGGAACATAGACTAGGAGTTGTTGGCGGGAGAGAGAAACGGGAGACACGTTTTGTCGAGGGGGAAATTTACCCTTGAAATCGAGTGGCGAGCCACCTGGCTCGAAATCGAGCCGGGGACGAGCTGGCTCGACCCCGGCTCGACGAGGACATTGTGTACGAGCCGAGTCGAGCCGGTTGGCTCGACCGAGCCGAGCCGGCTCGGCTCAAGTCGAGCCAGATCCCGAAAAGAAAGGCTTGGCTCGTCATTTTGGCGAGCCGAGCCGAGCCAAGCCGGATGTGGCTCGGCTTGTGCCCATGTCTAGTTGAGCATACTACTCGCCCGGGTCGGGTACCCGGTACCCGGATCCGCTTTTAGGGCGGGTCGGGTCCGGGTTACCCAGGCGGGTATTCAATACTTGGTACCCGAAATGCTACCCGACGCGTCGGGTAGCGGGTACCCGACCCGAAATCAGGTAGCGGTCTACCCGACGGAACCAGCGAGACATTAGTCGCGCTGGTAGAGAAATTTCATCAAGTTTCGAGGTTACGTGAGCTGCTAGGTCACTTAGAGCATTGTAGATTGGCAGGGGTTGGGTTTCGTAGATACAGATGCATTCAGAGTGGTTGAATTGGGGGGAATTGGTTGGAAGTCAAACCAATCGAATTTCCCCAATCGAATTTGCAACCCAACTTGAATCCAGTCAACCGCACAGCACCACATTGGTTGGAGTTCCAACCAATTGACTCTGGGGGTCAAAGAATCAAACCCCCAGAAATCGCACACAACCCCATCCTAACTAGAAAACCCAACCAACTCCCCACTCAGGCCCCACTCACGACCCACTCACCACACCAGAACTGTTAAAGATTTGGCGCACCTCATACTCCCTTCCGCAACTCACGTCATGAGGAGCGGGGGTGAGTGAGTGGGTGTGTGGTAGGAGAGGGTGAGGAGGGGGGTGAGTGGGTGGGTGTGTGGTAGGAGAGGGTGAGGAGGGGGGTGAGTGGGTGGGTGTGTGGTAGGAGAGGGTGAGGAGGGGGGTGAGTGGGTGGGTGTGTGGTAGGAGAGGGTGAGGAGGGGGGTGAGTGGGTGGGTGTGTGGTAGGAGAGGGTGAGGATGGGGGTGAGTGGGTGGGTGTGTGGTAGGAGAGGGTGAGGAGGGGGGTGAGTGGGTGGGTGTGTGGTAGGAGAGGGTGAGGAGGGGGGTGAGTGGGTGGGTGTGTGGTAGGAGAGGGTGAGGAGGGGGGTGAGGGGGTGGTGTAAGGAATTTTCCATTCCTTCCCTAGACTCCTCGACAGGGACAACCGACGGGAGGGGGGTGACGTGAGACACACCAGACAGAGCAAGGCGGGGAGGGGGGGAAGCAGGTGCGACCGAGGGAGGGGGGACCAGGAACAAGGGGGGAGTAACCGGGGGACCACGATGGGGAAAGTGGTGGTAGAAGGAGACAGACTCATCAAAGGTGACGTCACGAGAGGGAAGGAAGCAGTGAGACGTTGGGTGGTAGAAGTGCTAGTCAGACGAGTCGAGGGGGAAACCTAAGAAGACACAGGGGACGGTGCGGGCAGTGAGCTTGTCTGTGCCAGAGGCACCAACGTGAGCAAGGCAGCCCTAGACGTGGAACGCAGATGCGTCACCAGGAGACCCGGTTCAGAGGAGGGTCGGCGAAACCTGCGGCCGCTGAGGGTGCGGCCACAGGTTAAGCTGGTGAGCGGCGTAGCGAACGGCAAATGACCACAGAAAATGGGGTGCACCGGCGTGGATCATGGAGGTACGAGCCACCTCCATGACCAAATCGATGCGTCACTCAGCCACCACGATCAGAGTGAAGACGCAACACAGGGAGACCTCGGTGCACACGCGCACAAACAAGCCACAAGATAAGAACGTCAGGCACGTCGGCATTCCGCTCCAGGGGAAACACGGTGGTGTAGCGAGTGTGGTCGTCAATAAGGACAAGGAAGTAATGCTCACAAAATGGCCCATGGACGGGGGCAGGGCCCCAGACGTCCATGCGCAGGGTCTGCAACGGTGCAGTGGTGGGGGGAAACGAGGAGGAGTGAGGGGCACGGCGGAGCCGACCCTCGACACAGGGGGTGCACGGGGTCGCAGGTGAGGAGGGGAGTGTGGGGAAAGACTCAAGGAGACCTAAAACAAGACCGTGCTGAGACATGTGACGAAGACGGGGGAGTGCAGGGTGACCTAGACGGTGGTACACAGAAGTGTCGGGTGAGTAAGCGACCGACACGAGCAAGCCGCAGCAACCTGGGTGGACACAGACACCTGGGAAGACGTCCCGACCGGGGGGGACGCGGTGTCCAGCGTGAACAGGCCGGACACCGGGTCCAGGGGGAACGTGGTGAGGGGAGCACAAAAGGCGGCCTCGGTTCAGACAGCGTACCGCTTGTGACCAGGGAACGTAGTGGTGACGCCAAGGTCCTGGAGGCAGCTGACACCAACTAGGTTCCTAGAGAACGAGGGGATGTGCAGGCCTGTAAGAGAGCCTGAAGAAACCGCCAGACAGGGAAGGGTGGTGGAGCTACGGGCAACTAAAGGACCTGAGGAGCGGTCTGCAAGGGAAATTGCAGCGGGAGCAGCAAGCGGCGTCAGTGTAGTGGAGTCCCAAAAGAAACACCGGGACGTGCTGAAGTCCAGGGTAAAGGAGATCGCGGCAGTGGTGACAGGGGGCAAAGAAGCGAGGGAGGAGTGAAGGCTAAACAGAGCAGGGGATCCTACGCCTAACGCAGCAAGGGAGTCTTATATAGGCACACCTACGCTAGGCAACACGGGGTAATAGGAACCAGTCACACTAGAGTCATCGACATACAGCACATACAAGGCAGAACTGATCTCATCCATATCCATATCAAAGATTTGAACACCACGGCGGAGCAAGCTGTGCCAGTCGGGGAGGTCGGGCGAAGGGCCGAAGCGGAGATAAAACAGGTCGTCCCGGCGACTGAAACAACAGGTGGGGGTGTGACTGATCTTACCTCACACGAAGCCGCGGCGAGGACCGGTCTGGAGCTGGTACTGGCAGCGCCCGTCACTCGAACCACCACTCGACATCACGTTGCGTGCACGACCACCGCGACCGCCACCACCGCGAGGCCACCCTGGCGGGAGACGACCGACCCGCCGATGCTGCTGCTGCTGCGGTTGCTGTTGCGGCTATTGCTGCTGCTGCTGCTGCTGCTGCTGTTGCTGGTCCTGCAGCGGCGCCTTCTGCTGCTGCTGGGGCTGCTCCTCGGAAGCACTGGTCCCAGCCCTCTCGTCGGCGGCGGTAGTGGAGGAGGGGGTGGAGGAGGTAGTGGAGGAGGGGGTGGAGGAGGTAGTGGAGGAGGGGGTGGAGGGTGTTCCGTGCCGGGACATGTGACGCAGGCGCGGGAGGGCAGGGTGACCTAGCCGGTGAAGCCACAGAAGCGACGGATGAGTGAGCGACTGATATGAGCAAGCCGCAGCGACCTGGGTAGACGCTACCACCTGGGGGGACGCCGTCACTGAGGGGAACGTGATGTCAAGCGTAAAAAGGCCAGACACCGGGTCTTGGGGGAATGTGGTAAGGGGGGCACCGGTGGCAGCCATGGGACAGTCTGCATATCGCTCGTGCCCAATGAACGTAGTGGTAATGGAGAGGTCCTGCAAACAGCCGACGCCAACTAGATTCCTGGAGAACGAGGGGATGTGCAGGCCTGTAAGAGAGCCCGAAGGAACCGTCGGATAGGGAAGGGTAGTGGAGCTACGGGCAACGACCGGCTCGGAGGACGGGTCAGCAAGCGCGACTGCGGCAGGGACGGCAAGCCGCGTAAGCACAGTGTGGTCGCGAAAAAAGAAGCCAGACGCACTGGAGTCTAGTGTGACACCACCATACCCACCACCCTTCCCTCCGCTACGCCCCCCCTTTGGATGGCAGACCATCTTGGGACTGACCTATCAGGTGATGGCGAAGGTCGACAAGCCACGCATCAAAGTCGATCGCCCGCCCCTCCATGTCCAGGCGGAGCACAGCGTCCGCCATCGCACGACCTCAGCTACACGGTGGCACTGCGGCACAGCGACACGGCAGCACGGCGCACAACGACACAGCGGCACTGCAGCATGGCAGCATGGCTCCATGGCTGCACGGCTCCACAGCTACACGGCGCCACGGCGATATGGCTCCACGGTGGCACGGCGCCACGACGGCATGGCGACATGACAGCACAGCAACACAACGGCACGGAGGCATGGCGGGATGGCACGACGGCTCCCGGTGGCACGGCGGTACAGCAACCCGGGCCAGCGGGTGCGGAGCTGGTGAAAGCAGGGGCCCGAGGACAGGGGCTGGCACTGGGCGGCTGGCGAACGGAAAGCCAGCAAGCCCGGGGCTGGCGAAACCGGGACCAGCGAGTGCGGGGCTAACAGGTGCAAGGCCGGAAGGCGCGGGGCTAGCGAGCGAGGGGCTGGCGAGCACAGGGCCGATGGGCACACGGCTGGCGGACGCAGAGCTTGCAAACGCGGGGCCAGCGGGAACGGAATGGGCGAGCTCGCGGCTAGCAGGCGCGGGGCTGGTGTTCGCGGGGCCAGCGGGGGCTAGGCGACGGACGGCTATCGGACGAGCAGCTAGGGACGAGCAGCTAGGGCTCAGGATGAGCGGCTAGGGCTATGGCTAAGACTAGGACTAGGGCAGAAGCGTGGGTGGGCGGGATCCTAACCTAGCGTGATACCATCTTAGCATAGAAACGAGTTACTAGGATGAGGTGGTACAGGGGTATATAGCCTAAGGGGTTGTTCTCTATATGAGCATGCACCTAGCTAGCCTAAAATATATACAAATTATATGTTGACAAGAAGTTGACAAGAGGGTTGGACTAGAAGAGAGAGGGATACAAGAAGGGGTTTGTACCCTCTAGAGTAGGATCCACTATTATAGCACACCTACCAAGCCAAAAAAATTGTAAATATAAAGTATATAACCTGACACACCTCCTAAGCTTGGTTAGCGCAAGCCCACCCAACAAAAAACACCCCCAAACCCTTGCACCCCCATGCCCTGCAGCAGCTGTAGCGTCCACCAGCGGGTCGACCCCTCGGCAATCAAGGCGGCGACGTCAGCAGCGGGTCGCAGCGGCGGCGGCGGCAGGGCCTGCAGCACCTGCGGCAGCGGCGGCGGCGTCGAGGCACCCGCGGCGGCGTCGGCGCGTAAGGCACCCGGCGTCATGGCACACACTGTGACGACGGGGGGAAAGATGGCACGAGACCACCAGCAGCTGCGGCGGGGAGGAGGGGGAAATGTAGAGGAGGGGGGGCGAGTCTTCAGCGAGGCGCCATGGCTGGCGTGGCGCTGGCTGGCGTGCGGGCGAGCTGGCCGACGCTAAAGCCGTGCGCTGGCGCGTTGACGCTGCCACGGCAGCACGACGAAGCCGCCATGGCGTGGCGTCGACGCCACGGCAGCACGCCGGGGCCGCCACAGCAGCGCATCCAGGCCTCCATGGCAGCACGACGAAGCCGCCACGGCGGGGCGAAACTGACGGGAGGGGAGAGAGTACGCGGCGGAAGCGTGATGACATGGCGCAGCAGGATCTCCCTGCTCTGAAACCATGTCAAAGGAAGTTAGGAGCCAAGAGCTAAGGAGCCATGAAAATGGCAAGAGGTTTTAGCTGTGGAGAGAAGTTGACGAGATGAAAGAGGGTTGGACTAGAAGAGAGAGGGATACAAGAAGGGGGGTTGTACCCTCTATAGTAGGATCCAGTATTGTAGCACACCTACCAAGCCTAAACAATTATATATATATAATACATAACTTAACATCCCACCCACCCACCCTTAGGCATAATAAATTATTGTTGTTTGTACTTTTTGGACTAGAATGTTGTAATTGCCCATTTGAAATGAAGCACGCTGCCATTGCTACAACTAAAGCAAGTTTTCTGTATAGAATGTATCGATGATAAACCACCACCTTGATCATGAGTGCTTGCTCGCAAGAGAGCAAAATCTAGAGCATGTGCGGTAACTATGCAAACTGTAGGAGAGAACCAACAGCTATTGTGAGGGCAGGGACAATCCTGGTTGGTGATGCAAGGTAACATGGCACGGGGAGGGCGAACATCGAGAAAGTGTCACAGAAGTAGAAAACAAAAGGGGCAGAGGGGGAGACAGAAAGAAACTTACATAAGGACCGGGGCAGACCTAGGCTGCTCACATAAGTCTGTGAGCAAGAACGTCAGTCAACGGAGCTCCTGAGCGACCACGGCCCCAGCGTAGATCTCTGCCTCACAACTAGACTGTGCTACAGACGACGACCTAGTGGACCTCCACGAGACTGCACCAGCACCAAGACTAAAATAGTAGCCCTGAGAAGACCTGAGCATCTCTAAGTCGTCAGCCCGCGACGCATCTGTGTGTCCAATGAGCACCACTAGCTCCCGTCCTCCTAGCACAAGCCCCAATCCCAATGTACTTGCTAGATACCGCAGTACCCTCTCGGCAGCTGACTAGCGGACTGGTCGGTGCCTGCTTGTCACAACAAAGCGAGCAAGGAGACTAAGAGGGTACACCTGGTCTGGTTGAGTGCAGGTCATCAAGTACATGAGGCACTCCACCAGCTCTGCGTATGGACCACTAGCCTCGACCGGCTCAGCTGGAATAGGAGCAGAGAGCTTGTGATCCACAGGCAGAGGGGTGGGTTGTGTTGAGGAGAACTAGAGACTGAACCTCTGGAGGATCTGCTGCACCATATGGGACTGGGATAGTTTGATCATGCGAGCGGCACGGTCACGAGAGATCTTCAATCCCAGATAGCACCTTAGTTCTGTAAGAGTATGACCTCGTGACACTTCTTTCTCCTTTCTCCTTTTTATCTTGCTTCCTTTGGTATGTATCTAATCTAATTTGGTTTCCTATTACTTATTTTCCATTCACATTTGGTTTAGCCTGTTATTATAATTATATCACTGACCAGGCACGGGATGTACTGGCACGCTACATCTAGCGTAATCCTCCCTTAGTCCCTTAAAGCCAATAGCCTTGTGTGCGCCGATTCTAGTAAGCGCCAGCTCCGCGTCTTTTGAATCAACCCATCTGCGTGTGTTTTGAACAGGATGGCGACCTTCGACAATGCCAAAGTTACCCAGCAGCTCTTCACCTGCATCGCCGCCCTACAGGAGGAGAGGCGAGCTGACTGCAAAGCTTGGCGAAACGAGCCTGATCGAGTAACTCGACTCGCCGGCGCGCAGCACGAAACAACAATGGCGACGACGCAGTAGTCGTAGTAGTTGCTCGAGGCTCCGAAGCCTCGCCCATCCGAGCCGTTCGATCCGAGCGATCGGAATTCTCACGTTCGCAGATGGATCGCCAACATGGAGATCTACTTCGCATGCGTCGGATGGAGCTCGCCGGTTGGGGATGGTCTGCGCATGCGGCTCGTGGCAACACTAACACAAGGGCCGGCACTCGAGTGGATCGACGGCAACAGTACATTCATCCACAGCGAAGCCACGTGGCAGCCGTTTTGCACCGACTTGCTGAAACGTTTCGAGCCGATAAATTCGGGTTTTCTTGTCCGGGAAAAACATTCATCAACATCGACAGTACGGAAGTGTAGCGCAATATTCGCAGCAAATGGAAGAATTTTATTACCGAATTCTCGACGTGACTGAAGGGGAAAAAGTACAATCGTACCTCGCTAAACTGAAGACCGAAGTCAAACGACAGGTAGCGGCGACAAATTACACGAGCTACAGTGATGTCGTATCGGCAGCGGAACGGTTTGACATGGTAGACGCCGGAACACGACAGGCGCGCGTTGGCAGTATGCCACAGGGCGACCGCTTGGTGCACCCCACGTTCGCCGGCCCGATGGAGATCGATAGATTCGACGGGTGGCCACATCCGAAAAACGCCAACTTCACGTGCGATATTTGCGGAAAGCCAGGTCATCGAATCTTCGACTGCAACAAAATGAAGGCCACACTTGTAGAGTATCGAATACACAACAGTGGCGGAAATTCTTTGGCCAATCAGAAGAAAATAAAGGGGAATCACCAGTGATTGCGGATCTAGCTAGCGAAACAGGAAACATCCGAAAGCGGCCGCGTAATTCAGGAAAAATCAACTTCGACGAAGCTGATTCGACACGAGCAGGAGGAAATGATGGGGGAAAATCCCCATCCCATGACGAGTCTTTGCAAGGGAAAATCAGCACGGCGGCCACTTTGGCAAATCCAGTCAGCAGCTCCGTACACGTGGATGCGCCTTGCTGGCCGTGCTCTTGCCAGCGTGTGCCTTGAGCATGTATTCCGTAAGACTTTTAGAGGTACGTTTACCCCCTAAAATACATGCACAAAACAGTAGTTATGTACAACTAACAACACATTTTCATGTAGTAGGACTTGGATCTCCTTTTGCATTACATTTGAAGTGAAGGGAAGTTCCTGAAGGCGTGGGGCGGTCGCAGTGCCAACTGGCATTCACGGCGTAATTGTTACAAAAGGTGGAAGTCGGATGGAATCTTTTGCAACTTTCCGTGTCTACTGTGTCACCCTCCATGATCGAGAAGGGGGGGAAATGGCACGAGGAGAGAGGATGGGAGGAAGAGGGGGAGAGGGCTCCCTTGTAGATGGTGATTCGATGGGTGGGAGGGGAGGGAGTGGCATTGGATGAAGAGTTATGATGTGATGACATGAAGACTGCTGATTGGGCGAGAGCTGAGAGGGGATCGCACGTGGAGGGGAAGAAAGGGGTAGAGCAAGGGTGATGAGCAACCGCCAATGTGAGGGGGAAGATATGCAGATGGAGAAATGAGGCAGCAGCAGGGAGAGGTGTGGGGAGTGAAAAGCAAGAAGAGGGTTTACGGAGAGGGTGATGAAAGGGCAGACTGAAACGTACACTGAAATGGATGTGGTAGAGACATGACCTCACGCATGTGATAGGCATGCAAGATGTGGGGCATACTTGAGAGATGTGGGGCATACATGAGAGATGTGGGGCATACATGTGAGGTGTGCAGTATGGATGTGTGATGTGAGGCATGAGAGATGTGAAGCATACATGTGAGTGGTGTGGGGCACACCTGTGAGATGTGGGGCATACATGTGAGATGTAAGGCTTGAGAAATGTGGGGCATACATGCAAGAGTGGGCAGTAAAGGTAGGCCATGATGATGCTGATGCTGCTGCTGCTGTTGTTGCTGGGAGGCATCGTTTGTCCCATCTGAGTGGTGTTCCCTGCACACGTTGCGGAAGCGGAGGTGCCTCTTCAATGTCTCGATGCGGGTCTGATGCGGATGGAGGGGGTGGGATGGGGGGAGGAGGGGGGGGTTGGGGGCGTGATGGGGTTGGGGGTTGTGTCAGAGTGATGGTGCGTGCTGCTCTATCCCTGGAGATCTGCAGCCCAAGATAGCGACGCAACTCTCCAAGGTCAGTGCAGGTGTGTCTCTTCAGCAGCTCGGCCTTCACAGAGGCCAGTGCGTCCCTGTAAGCAGTAGCAAAGACCAGGTTGTCTACGTAGACAAAGATTTAGAACAGAGTCTGGCCGGAACGCACAAACAGCGAGGGATCAGCAGAGGACGGAAAGAACTGCAGGTCTGCTAACGTGCCACGCAGCGTGTCGTGCCACTCGCGAGGAGCCTGACGTAGGCCGTAGACCGGGCGCCTGAGAAGCCACTGGGTCCTAGGGGGGAAGGTACGAGTGAAGCCCTGTGGTCGGCGCAGGTAGACCTGCTCGTGTAGGCTACCCTGAAGAAAGGCAGTAAAGAAGTCGAGGGAGTGAAGCTCGTAGTCGCGCTGTGCTGCTACGTGTAGTAGCGCCCGAAGAGTGGTCATCTTCGGGGTCGGGGCGAAGGTCTGGAAGAAGTCAACCCCCTCGTGTTGACTGAAGCCTCTGGCCACGTAGCGCGCCTTGAAGACAGGCGGCTCTCCAGGGGGGCGCTTCACCTTGAAGAGCCACCGACCATCGACTACGTTCACCCCAGGCGGGGGAACTGCGTCGACGGAAGAGCCGGTGGACCTCCAAGATGCCATCTCCTGCTCCATGGCAACTATCCACTGAGAGGCCCAGGGTCCCGAGGTGGCCTCAGCGTAGGTGCGAGGGGTCGAGATGTCGAAAGCGTCTGGGTCACCCTCAGGGACTAACAGCATGGAGCAGAGATGGGGAGCAGCCTTGGAAAGGAAAGAAAGCTCGTACTGCCTGTCCTCTAGGACGTCACTGCCAAGCGCAGGTGCACCCCCGACGGACAGAGGACGGGCAGGGTCAGAGACCAGAGCGGTAGCGTAGTCAAGGCGGCGGGTAGAGGCGAAGTCAGCGACATCAGCAACAAGCGCGTCAAGGCGCGAGAGCGGAACAGAAGGGTCAGTAATAAGAGAGGCAAGGACCCAAGGGACAAGGGGACGAGCGGCACGGAGGTAGTCAGACAACGCAGGAGGTGCAACATCAAGCGACGAGGGAGGAGGTGACGGGAGGAGGGGAGGACGAGACGAGTGGGAACGGAGCAACATAGGGTGGGAGCGCAGGACAGGACAGACAGGGCGGGCATGTGAGGGACAATGAGACCACACGTGGGACGGAGGTGTAGGGTCAAGCGACAGCGGAGGGGACACAGGAAGGGAACGAGGAGGAAGACGGGCCGGAGATGAGTCCGGCGGCGGGAACAGAGGACCGTAGACAGAAATTTCAGACGGTGGCGGGGGAGACACCAGCGAGCGGTCAGGGGAGGGAAGGCCGAGCAGGCGGAGAGCGGAGACCGGCATCGACGGCTGCTGGCGCTGCTGCGACGGCTGGGCCTCGACCCTTGGACCGGCAGGGGCAGGACGACCGCCGGCAGATTTCTCAATGGCAGCACCCCCAGAACCAACACCCCCAGAGCGAGAACCCCCTGCAGCACCAGCGGCACCCCCAGGCCCGCCGGGACAGACCACGCCAGGAGCCGCAGGACGAACACCCTCCTCAACGCCAGCACCCCCAGAGGCCAAGAGCGGCAGCGGCGGCGGCGGCGGCGGCGGCGACTGTGACAGTCGGGGCGGAGACACCGGGGAAGGGGGACGCGGCAAGGATGGGCCAGGGGGACCACCAGAGTCAGCAGACTCCTCAACAGGGACAACCGACGGGAGGGGAGTGACGTGAGAGACACCAGACGGGGAAGGACGAGGCGGGAGAGGAGCAGGTGCTACCGGGGGAGAGGGAGCAAGGAAAAGGGGCGGGGAAACTGGGAGACCTAGATGAGGGAAGCGGCAGTAGAAGGAGAGAGACTCGTCAAAAGTGACGTCACGAGAGTGAGGAAGCAGTGAGACGGCGGGTGGTAGAAGAGCCAGTCAAACGAGACCAGGGGGAAACCAAGGAAGACACAAGGGACAGTGCGGGCAGTGAGCTTGTCCGTGCCAGAGGCACGAACTTGAGCAAGGCAGCCCCAGACGAGGAACGCAGACGCGTCACCCGGGGACCCGGTCCAAAGGAGATTCGGCAAAACCTGCGGCCACTGGGAGCGGGGCCACAAGTTAAGCTGGTGAGCAGCGTAGCGGACAGCGAACGGCCACACAAAAAGTGGGGGGCATCGGCATGGATCCCACCGGTGGTAGTCCCCTCAGGTGGACTACCGTCACCACTACCACCACCACCACGACCACCACCACCACCACCACCACCACCACAACCCCAACCTCCCTGGCGGCCACGGCCACCATGGCGCGAACGCTGCTATGGGTGGACCGCAGCAGCCGTCTCGGTGAGAGGGGTCGCAGCGGCGACCGCAGCCGAAACGTCTGTAAACGTGCACAGGGAGGGGGCATAGCCGTGAAAGAGACTGCCGGCACACCGCTCGATTGAGCGATAGTGCGCTGGCGAGTCTCGATCTCGGTGAGGGTGTCGACAAAGGTGGTGAGGGTGAGGTCACCCGGGTGCTGGCTAAGGAAGTGGTCACAGGCACTAGCTAGGTGGTCCGGCAGGCGCATGGCGATAAAATAGAGCGTCATGCAGAAAGGGGGGGGGAGCACAGTGAGCTGGGCAGCAGTGCCGGCAGTGCGATAGCGAGACACTAGGGCACGCACGTGAGTGGCAAAGTCTGCAACAGTAGGGAAGGCAGCAAGGTCTGGGAACAGCATCGGGAAAAGCAAATGGTTGGCAGAAGCGGACACAGGTGTGGAATAGCGAGCAACAACAGCGTCTAAATAAGCTTTGGCCGTGTCAACCGTAGCAAAACGCGAGCGCTCAGACACAGGGAGGGCGTGACTGATAGCAACCTGAGCTATTGCATCGCGAGAGTCCTAGACCGCAGAGGCAAGCGCAGCAGTAGTGAATGCCTCACGCTCAGCAGAGGATGGGTCAGTAGGGAGGGGAGCAAGTGCAGGGGGGCGGGGGAGCAAGCCATCAGCATGGACAGCCAAAGAGTGGCCATCCTGGCGCTTACCTGTAAGCTGACGGCGGAGATTGGAGAGCCAGGCGGCGAAGTCAACCGCGTAGCCCTCAGCGTCTAGTCGGAGTACGAAGTCAGCCATCGTGCAGGGTCAGCGACCCAGCTCCTCAGCGACACAGGGCACAGGGACACAGCGGGACAGCTTCACAGCTCCGCAGGAGCACAGTGGCACGGGGACACGGCGGCAGCACACTCCAGTAGGGCGGCTGCAAGACACCCCAGCGCAAGGGTGCAGAAAACACGGGGTCCGAAGTGGAGCGACAGGCCGAGCAGGCACGAGGAGGGGCCGGGTGGGCAGTAGGAGGGGCCGGGCTGGCGCTGGGAGCCGGGCAGGCACGACGGGCCGGGCGGGCGCCAAAGGCCGGGCGGGCACCCTAAGGCCGGGCGGGCACCAAAGGCCGGGCGGTTTTGGGGCTGGGCGGGCGCACTAGGGCCGGGTGAGCGCGACTGGGGCTGGGCGGGCGATAGAAGGGGCCTGGTGGGCGCTGGGAGCTGGCCGGGCGTGAACGGTCGAGCGGCGCTAGTAGGAGGTGCCGGGCAGGTGCTGGGCGGCCTGGCAGATGCGACTAGGGCGCGAGGAGGGGCCGGGCGGGCGTTGGGAGCCAGGCGGGCGCGGAAGGCCAGGCAGCACTAGGAGGAGGCCGGGCGGGCGTTGCTGGGGCCGGACGGGCGCTAGGGAGGGGCCGGGCCGACAATCAAAGAGTCGGGCGGCGGCTAGGAGGGGCCTGGTGGGCGCTACGGGGCTGGCCTGGCGAGAAAGGCTGGGCGGGCGCAGCGGGCCAGGCAGGCGCGAAGGGGAAGGGGGGACGTGAGAGGGCCGGGCGTGCGCTATGGGCCTAGCGGGCGCAAAGGGCGGGCGCGACAGGGGCCGAGCGGCCGTGAGAGGGCGCGAGAGGGGCCGGGCGAGCATGCACTGGGAGGGGCCTAGCGGGCGCGACAGGACCTAGCGGTCGCGACGGGGGCCTAGCGAGCGCGACTGGGCCTAGCGGGCGCGACGGGGCCTAATGGGTGCAACGGGGGCCTAGCGGGTGTGACGGAAGTCTAGCTAGGGCGAGTAGGCTAGGGCGGAAGCGGTTGGGCGGGGAACCTAACCTAAGCTCGATACCATGTCAGCATACGAGAATGTTTTACTAGGAATAGAAATCTAAAACATATACCTGTTGCGTTGTACTCACTAGAAACACACACCCTAGTCTAGCTTATAACTTCTACGTAGATCATATGTATAAGTTGACAATTGGAAGGGGGTCTGGGCTGAGAAGCTCATTCTCAACTTCCCACTCCAAAAAATCAATCTTGAAATGGGATTTTTCTCCAAGTCATGAGCTCTGCTCACAAGCCTTCCTACACTACTAGTATCTAGTGTGGTATTTAGGAGGAACCTAGTGTGTAACCAACCAGAGCGTCAAGCACTATTCTTCAAGGGCCTCCCTCAAGCTCAAGCTATCTCTTAGAGGAGGTTCCTCGTAAATACCACGCTAGGGGATCGTTAGTTGACTTTGTACTCCATTATTATATCCTAGGATCTTGGATATTGGGTTTTGACTTCAACCCTTGTTGCCCATAATATAAGGGCAAGGGTTGTTACATTGGTATTCTGAGCAAGGTTAATCTTAAGCCTTGTGGGATTTTTCCCGATTGTGACACGACCTCAGAGGAGTGTGCAGTGCAGTCGTCATAGCATATCATAGCTCCATAATACAGCACACTAGATAGGGCAAATACATGGCAAGGAAACAAGGGTGAGCAGGCCATGCTAGTTGGAAAGAATGGGTGCCCAAGAGGGAATGGGTGCCCAGGAGGGCCGGGTTGAGGCTGACACGGGAGAAAGCATCTCGACACCAACCCCGAATGGCGGCGTACGAGAGAGAGCAATCTGAGGGGGAAGCTCGGGCCCCCGACTGAAATATACGAATAAGGGAGCCAAGGGTCTGCGGAGAATAGCCAGCCAGGAAGAGGAATTGTTGGACACGCGACATCAGACAGTGGCGGGCAGAAGAAGCAGCCACTGGGACCCAAACACCGGTGCCAGCTTGGTCGGTCTTCGAACGGGGGATGAACAACCACATGCAGTCCCGATCGAACTCGATCTGGTGCCACTGGAGGGAGACGAGATCAGAGAAACGAAGGAAGGCTGCGAACATGAGGAGGGGAATAAGGCCCCGCTGGAATGTGGCCGGATCATGCGATGAGAAGTAGATGTCACAGATATCGTAAATCTTGGCTGGAGGAATGGGCTCCTTAGCTTGAGATGGCTTGCCACAATGACGCATGGCATAATCCTTGACTTGTGAAAAAAAAGGGCCGCGAATCGGGGAGAGGTGGCCGACCAGCCAATGGGCGCAGGATATGGTGGAACACGCAGTGCGCACAGCTGAGACGGTAGCGCCGTGACGGACCGAGTGCAGCAGAAAGAGGGCCGCTGTCAGGTTGGTGGCGGGAAGGAAGGGAAGTGAGTGCGCCAAACAGAAGGCTCGAAACTGTCACCAATAGGGTTCGTAAGTGCGAAGGGTAGACTTTGCCCGAAGATCAACGGTGAGTGTGAGAAGGTCCGACAATAATCGACCAATATATGAGCCTGCGCAGTGAAATAAATTTATACATTAGTTGAATGCAAAACGAAGCGCATACATCGGAGAGTTCGGAAGACCAGCACCGCTAAAGGCATGACGGTCACTGCCAACGTGTAAACAACTAGCACCAAGGGTAAGGCGAAGGGCCATAACGACCTCCGGGCCCCAAGTGAAGCCGTCCAGGCTTAGCAAAGGCCACCAAAAGGCACTGGGCCAATGTGGGATCACGAGATTGAGAGAAGTGCGCGAGAGACAGGCATGAGCTAGGACAGCCGGGATGAGGGCGGGTGGAGGAAAGGCGAAGCAATTCTCGTGTCCCCAGTTAATAGAAAAGGCGTCTTGCGCAACCGCAGAGTGTGAGAACTCGAGGGAGCAGAAACGAGCGAGCTGCGCATTGGCAGGGGATGCGAACAAGTCGATAATATGAGGCCCCCAATGCCTCTCAAGCAGCCGGAACCAAGGTCGTGTCAAGGAGCAGTCGTCGTGGAGCTCAATCTTGGACAGAGCATCGGCCTCCGTATTCAGCGCACGGGGAATCCATTGGACCGTAAGACGGATCATATGGCGCACGCACAATTGAATAATCGCGCGGCATACGAAGGTAAGCTCAGGACGGCAAGAGCCTCCCTTCTGGAGGATGTAGTAGGCCGCCTGACTGTCGCTGCGGAGCAAGATGTGCGAACATCGGATTTCGACAGAAAAGGCCGAAAGGGACCAAAAGATTCCGGCCAGCTCGCGAAGGGTACTGGACGAGCCCAAGAGGGCTAGAGGCAGCTGGGAGGAGAGCAAGCCGACACGACCATCCGGCGCTGAATAACAAGCCCCCCAGGCATGGTCGCTAGCATCCACGTACAAATGCGGGTTGTGGAAGCGGGCGCCGTTGAAAACGTCGAACTGTGTTAGAAGAATGGCCGCCCCCCATGAGCGGCATTCGGCGATCTGCGTGAGAAGGTGGTGGGAGAAAGTGTGCGCGACAGTGCCAAGTGCCAAGAACATGGGGGCCAACATGCCGGTGATGCGGGAAGCGCGGTGAACAGGGATGCGACGCCCGTTAGCGCCGAGTGTGCATAATTCATCCAGCTCGGCAAAAAGCCGGTTGCGCCGATCCGCATCGACAGAGAATGTGGTGGTGCGCGTGTCCAGCAAGAGGCCCAAGAACTTCAAAGATTGTGCTGGCGCGAGTTGTGATTTTTGAAATTCACAACAAAGCCCGCGGCTGCGAGGTCGGCGATGATTATGGAGTGGTTGTGAAGAGCCTCTGCTCGAGTGGCACTGATGAACAGGATATCATCGACGTATGGAATAAGGCGGATGCCGCGGCGACGCCAGCGTTTAAAGAGTTGCTTAATTAACTGGGTTAAAACAAATGGCGCTGTAGCCAGCCGGAAAGGCAAAGAGAGGAATTGGTAGTCCTGCCCTTGCAGGGAGAATCCGAGAAACCGCCAAAAAGCGGGGTGAATGTCGATGTGGTGGTATCCAGATTTGAGATCGATCGTGAATAGCCAATCGCTTTCTTGCACCAAATCAGGATCGCGAGTAAGTCCTTCGTATCGAAAACGAGGTACCGAGAGGAATGAGTTGACATGCCGCAAGTCCAATATCAGCCTCTTTTTTTAGGGTTGGACAATCACGTTGAAGGGGCTAACATATGTGAGGGTTGTGGAAGGAGGAACGACCCAAGCTGCGCTGGTGACGAGAAGCTTGGCCACTGCACCTACTGCGAAAGATGTGAATTACAAAGCACCGGCATGGTTCTTAGTACGAGACGGAGGGGGCTTAGAGGCAACCCATTGTAGGCGATATCCAGATGTAATCACCGATAGAATCAAGCGGCTGTCGCACCAGGCGGACCACCATGCAGCGCGGTCTCGGAGGCGGCCTTGCATGCGGGTAATCTTGGTTGCGTCATCGGCATAGGCCGAAATGGTTCCAAGCTCTGGTGGGAGAGGGAACACAAATAGGGACGGTAGAGAATCAGGAAGGTACCTCATGTAGTTCCGACCGCAATGAGTTGTTTTTTTTTTCTTTTTTCTTTTTTTGGCGGGAAGAAAGGCAAACGTTAATTATAGGTGCCCGCTTGCTTGCTATTCTTCGGCCACATCATCCCTTAAGTGATAAACCATGGGTTGGGCATGTGAACTTGGCATGTTGGGCTGTAGTTGGTTGTCATTTATGATGATGACATAGAAATCTTGTCATGAATCTTATCAACGTCAATCTTTCAAGGACGCACAAACATTGTGTATGCGTCTTGTGGGCACGTTCACCTTTTCTTGCACAGGCCCAATGGGCAAGACCATGTGGTTGTATAACGCGCGTATTAATCTTGCTTGAATGCACAAATGTGGTTTTTTTTTTTTTTTTTTTTTTTTAAAGAACGCTACAACATCGGAGAGGTTAAGCAAAATTTACACAATCTTAGCTGGCCGATTGGCCCCTTGACCCCTTTGGGGGCAATTAGCCATCCCATGCCCGGGTTCACGGCAATAGAAACAACGGCGCTCCCATTGGCCGCGATGGCAAAGAGGGGGTTCAGGACGGGAGGTGGAATGGGTGGGCCGAGTGGGCCTCTTCTTGCTGGCCACTACAATCTGAGAAGCAGCCTTCACATTCTTATCCTCTACCACTTCCCCATACTTAATCTTAAGGGCCATATTGGCCACTTCGAAACCGCGTTGATCGGCGGTAAACAGAAAATGAATCTTTTCTTCCGCTTCCTCTACTATCTGCTGGAGATAGTCGGCGGCTTGTTCACCACCATCAGGTGGTAAAACCAAGATAGCATGACGTGCAATAGCTTGAATGCGCTCAAAACTAAAAAGTTGCGTACGAATCCCATCGCTTTTAACTAAGGAAGAGCGCAACTGAGGACGTGCAGGTGGAATAGGAGCGAGGGTGAGCGATGCAGAAGCGGATTTTGGGCGGGCGGCATTACCTTCGTCGAGCGTGGCATGAGGTGCTTCCTCGTCCATTTCGTCGTCAACGGGCTCGGGGGCGGGCGCCAGGAGGCGAGAGCGTGGGGCCACTGTCACTGCGACGCGTGCTGGTTCCAGTGGCGGTGCGGGATCGGCGCCATTGCCACGCTGGAGCGCCGCGAGAAGACCAAGAACGTGGTGAATGGCCTCGTTATTGGTGCCGGCATTAACATTGTTGTCGGTGTAGCGAGCAGAATTATGTTCTGCAGAATGAGGCGCTGTAGATGTAGTGGAGCGTGCTGTAACGCGTTCGCCAGCAGCTCCTGTGAAGATTCGCTGGAGATTGCGCTGGGCTGCAGGATCCAAGCGCGCAATCATTTCGGCGATTTCTGCTGCTCCAGAGGTCGAGATCTACGGATTTCCGCGCGGATTCACTGCGGAAATAAGTTCGCTAACCATTGTAGCGGAAATAAGTTCGCTAACCATTGTAGAATATCTGACAGAAAGGACGTCTTGCACCAAGAGACTCCTATGCTGCTGGTATACAAGTTGGAACAGAAAAATGCAAATGAGACTAGGTGGCAGGTCTTTCATACCTGCCAATAGATGAAGGAGTTTGTCTCCATTACAGCAAACTCCTCTTCTAGTCGAATCACAATCTGTAAAATTTTTATTACAAAAAAAATTCTCATATCTTTTTTTCTAGAGGGGTGATTGGACCTCAATTAGAGACATTGGAGTGAAGATTTGAAGATCTTTCAAGACATTTTAAACTTCTCCATGTAATTTGACAGCTTCTTCAAGATCTTCACCAACTCCAACCCTTCACAAGACCATTTTCCGCTACAACCTCTTCTTCTACCTCCACCATTCAAGTTTTGAAGAGAGATAATATTCTCTCTTGCCCACCTTGTTGGTGGAATACTCCCTTGTGGAGTGTGCTTCAGATCTGTGATCTGTTGCAAGATCTAGTTTAGATTTTTCCCTAGCATTGAGGTGCTAGGGATGGGGCAACAGATTGTATTTCTTGTAATTTCTCTTATTAAGTTATTCTGTTAAGAGATCTCTTTATTGAGATTGTCTTGCCCTCTCACTGCAGTGATTGGGACTTGAACAGATTCCTTAAGAGATATTAAAGAACATTTCAGATCTGTTGAAATATCTTCCTTGTTTTTCCATGACTTCAAGTCAAATTTTGGAGAACTTGGAAAGGGAGGAGCCTAATGTGACTCCTGAGGGAGCCAACCTTGCTGCCAGTAATAACCAACAACAAGATGAGGCTATGGCTGATATTGAGTTGGTGGACCTAAATTTGGAGAATAAGGGAAATGAAGAGCATGGAGAAGCAGAAGGGATTGATGGAGCAGAGGGGGGGGATGATGGCATCGAGGCATGGTCGCTCTCCGATGATGTGGCTAAACTCCAGGCACAAGTCTCCGAGCAGCAGCTTACAATCCATCAGCAGAAGGGACACATCAACTCCCTCAATATTGCTTTGGCGGCACAAAAGGCCGACACGACTAGGCTGCGAGCCGATCTCAATATGGCATACAGAGAGGTACGGGATCACAAGCGTTTGTTACATAACCGGGGCAATCAAATCCTGGCTCTGGAGAAAACGTGCGACCAGCTGCAAGCTGCTATTACCCAACTGCAGACTACAACTGCCCAGCTGCAATCTACCATCGCCCCGATGCAACCTGCTATTGCTCACCTGCAGAACCAGTACAGGGATATTTGGAGGGGTCCTATCTACCAACACTCACCCACTACTGCTAGCACATCGGACACCCAATCCAACCCGCCGGCTGTTGCATCTCCTTCAACTGCAGCACCTCAGCAGCCTGTCCAGCCTATGGCAACGCCTTTTGGCGAGCTCCCCACTGCGCTCCCAAAATTTATCCATGGCAAGACGGATGTTGAGAACTAGGTGACAACTGTGGATGAAATGCAGACTCTCCACAACGTGCGCAACAATGCTCATGTCACCGCCGTCTCTAGCGCGTTGGATGAGCATCCTAGCCAAACCATGTTTGCTAGCTGGAAGCAGCTCGAAGCAAGTGGAAAGTTTTTCACTTGGGACGAGTTCTGTGCTGCAATGAAAGCGGCTTTTCTTGTCAACTCAACTGGCATGGAGGTGC
This sequence comes from Closterium sp. NIES-67, assembly GCA_027943415.1. NCBI lineage: Eukaryota > Viridiplantae > Streptophyta > Zygnematophyceae > Desmidiales > Closteriaceae > Closterium > Closterium sp. NIES-67. Next base: position 306,125 of record BQMB01001101.1, read on the forward strand.
GTCGTCGCCTTGAAAACATAAAGTGCGGCGATCGCTCAGGGCAGAAATATGCACAAGAGTTTGAGAGCGTTCTGCGACTGCTGGGCAAGCAGCTGTCTGAGAATGAAGTCATTTATATCTTCTTCCAGAACTTGCCCCAGTCCCTGCAGGATAAGCATGTCGCAAATGGCCTCAATAAATGGAGCACCTACAAGGAGCTCAAAGAGGCGGTTCAAGCAACGGACGAGACTGTTCGTATGCTAGTAATGCCTTCCACCGACCAGCCTGAGTTGAGGACTCAGGCGAGGGGTGATGGTGGCAATGGTGGTGGTGGCCAGTGGAATTCCAAGGGGAAGGGCCATGGGTACAAGAGGCCCTTCCACCAGAATGGTAACCAGCAGCGTCCTCCGGCTAAGAGGGCGAATGGTGGCAGTTACAAAGGGCCGCCAAGGGACTTCTCTAATGTCTGCCGAGGGTGTGGCCGCCGTGGTCACATGGAATTTCAGTGCCGCTATAGGAATATCATAAAGCATAGTGGTAAGCCTAAGGGCAACAACAATGGCGACGAAGGACCTTCTGGCAGTAAGAAGGATTTTCAGAAGTCCAACTAGGGTGCGGGTACCTAGTTGGTCAGATAGATCGAGGGGATGAGGCATATGCTTTATGTGACGATGATTACTAAAGCTAGAGAAGCTTGCTGAATGCAAAATCTCTTGTTTGTTTGCCTCTTCGTTTAATTAAAAATTAATGTTTGCACTTCGATCATACCCACTTGATGCTATATCCATCGAAGCGTTACGAGATAAATTCTTAGTCGTTTACTGTGGCCTGGAAACATTGCCTTCTGTACTCGATGTTGTGAGTCGTTGTACTCAAGAGCACCCCCTGACTGCGGTCGCCGTGGTGACTCGTACAGTAAAGGGCGAAACGTTCAAATCGCTTCGTGGATGGGTTGTGCTGGCGTCTTTGGACAAGGGACACCATGTGTGGTGGACCAAATCTGAATCCTTTGGACGAGCCCGCCACAATGTCAAGGTGTACTACAAACCCTCGTTGAACATTGTGGCATGCCCCATCCACCCAATGCATCAACAAAATCTACTCCTTTCGGGTCGCGTTAACGGACATAGCGCGAAAATTCTTGTCGATACAGGTGCCACTGTTTCCCTCTTTGATAAAAAGTGGGTCACACCGCTTGGGGTCCTCGTTGAAGGACCGTCATGTCCCATTCATCTTGGTGACGATAGTCTTATCCCAAGCAAAGGACGGACAATGATCGACATGGAAATCCAAGGCTACAGCGAAAAGATTCGCACTTACGTCCTCCCCTTGCTTGCGGGTGTCGACGTAGTCTTGGGAATGGATTGGTTACGTGCAAATGAGGTTATTCTAGATTTCCAGGATAACACAGTTTCTTTCACCAAGAATGGTGAACCAATCCAGTGGCAGGTGTCTGTCGACACAACCATCCCGGTGGTTCAAATTAAGAAAAGTCCAGACGTGTGCTTTGCTCTTGTATGTCAATTCGGACAGCATTAACGCATTGCTAACACACTTTTCCTCGTACAGCTCGAGGAAGCTGGAACCCCGACGCCAGACCTTGAGGATTTTCCACCTCAGATGAAGGTACCGGCGGATGAATTTAAGGAGGTTTTTGAGGCTATTCCAGACGGCCTCCCTCCTGACCACGCCGTGGGCCACACCATCTCTGTGGAGCCTGGAAAGCTCCCAGCGTTTCGACCTCTGTATCGCCTCAGTCCAGCTGAGTACGAGGAGGCTAAACAACAGATTGAGGAGTACCTTAGGAAGGGATGGATTGAGCCAAATGCATCACCATATGGAGCACCAATCTTGTTCGTTAACAAGAAGGGTGGTGGCTTACGCATGTGCGTCGACTACCGCGCCTTAAACAAGATCATGATCAAGAACATATATCCTCTTCTAACGATAGAAGACCTATTCGATCGACTCCAGGGTGCTCAGTGGTTTAGCGCGTTGGATCTGGCACAAGGGTACCACCAACTGCGCATCACTGAGGAAGATGTTCCCAAGACGGCGTTACGTTCGCCGTTCAACCGTTTTCAATGGCGTGTGCTAGGCTTTGGCTTGACCAATGCTCCGGCCTCTTTTCAAAGGGTCATGAACGATGTGTTTCGCGAAGCTATCGGGCACTTCGTTCTGGTTTACCTTGACAACATCTTGGTTTATTCCAAGACTGAAGAGGAGCACGCTCAACACCTAAAATGGGTGTTAGGGAAGTTGCGAGAACACAAGTTCTATGCTCGTTTATGGAAATGCCATTTCTATAAACGCAAGTTGGAATATCTCGGTTATCTCGTTGGGAACAATAGACTTAAAGTCGACCCCAAGAAGGTGGTGGCTGTTCAAAATTGGCTCGTCCCACAAAACGTGGGCCAGATCAGGTCCTTCCTATGCCTTGCCAATTATTTCCGCCGGTTCTTGGAAAATTACTCGACTGTCGTTGCCCCTCTGACAGCACTCACCCGAAAGGGTAGTGCATGGGAGTGGACTCGACAATGCCAAGAAGCATTTGACAAAGTCAAAACAAAGCTGACCAATGCTCCGGTTTTGGTATTGCCAGACCCTTCTAAACCCTATGAGGTGGTCACAGACGCCTCGACAGTAGGGATTGGGGTGGTACTCTTGCAGGAGGGCCGTCTAATGGCATTTGAGAGTAGGAAGCTCTCCCTGGCAGAGCAGCGCTACACGACGTCAGAACAAGAGTTGCTGGCGGTCGTGCATGCGCTGCGAACACGGCGATGTTATCTAGAAGATGTGGAGTTTGTGGTCACGAATGACCACTGTCCAAACACCTATTTCTCTACTCAAGCTACGCTCACTCGACGCCAAGCCCGCTGGGCTGAACTCCTTAGTGGTTTCACATTCGATATTTGATATCGTGTAGGTTCTACGAACATGGCTGACCCCCTCAGCAGACAGCCGATAGGGGCAGCGATTGGGCTTGATGAAACCGAGGATAAGGCGGTGGTTGCTGCTTGTTTCGGTATTCTTGCCGTGGCTCGAGTGATTGAGGTCACCTTCAGTGGTTTTCTGAAATGCATTCGCACAGGATATCATATTGACTCCTGGTTCAAGAACCCACAAAATACAAAGGGCCTCAAGTACGAGCATGAACTCTGGTGGCGAGAGAAAGAGATTGTGGTACCCCATGTGGGTAACCTGCGGAATGATATAATTGAGGAAGTGCATAGCACCAAATACGGGGGACATCTGGGTATCAAGAAAACCCGGTGGGCCTTAAGTGATGTGTACTGGTGGCCTGGATTGGGGACTGAGGTCCCGTTGCGTTGTGTTAAATGCGTACGCAACAAGTTAGACACGAAAAAGCCCGGTGGTTTGCTTCAACCACTGGAGATTCCAGACAAAACTTGGGAGAGTGTCTCACTGGATTTCATCACAGACCTCCCAAAAACACGCGACGGTCATACTGCGATCTTGGTCTTTGTGGATCGATTGACCAAAATGGTGCACTTCGTTGCTACCACAACATACGTATCTGCGGAAGATACGGCCAAGTTGTTTGTAGCACACGTTTTCCGCTTACACGGGTTACCGCGTGTGCTGGTGTCCGATCGAGATCCGCGCTTTACAAGCCGGTTCTGGCACGAAGTTACACGGACACTCGGAACGAAGCTAAAGATGTCGTCAGCCTTCCATCCCCAAACGGATGGGCAAACAGAGCGGACGAATCGTACTCTTGAGCAGATCCTTCGTTCATTCATTGGCCCAACTCAGGATGATTGGGATGACTTGTTACCTGTGGTTGAGTTCGCAGTGAACAATTCTGTCCATGAAGGTACCCATGAAAAACCCTTCATTCTGAACTGTGGTCGGCATCCCACGACACCTGCTACGCATGGGATAGGCGGACTGCGAGTCCCTGCCGCGAAAGACTTTGAGGGCAAGCAGCAAGAAGCGCTCAAGTCTGCTCGCCGCTGGCTGCAGCTGTCTCAGCAGCGACAAAAGTCTTATGCCGACATGAAACGCCGGGAAGTCTCTTTCGAGGTTGGAGACAAGGTATTATTGAGCACGATGAACATTCGTCTCAAAATCCATGGGGCACGAAAGTTGTTCCCTCGATGGATTGGGCCGTTCGAGGTGATCCAGTGCGTTGGTGTGGTAGCTTACAAGTTGAAGTTACCCGAAACATTGCAGATTCACAATGTCTTCCACGTGTCTCTGCTCAATAAGTACATTGCTGAAGGCAAGTACTTACCTCCGCCAACGATCGTCCTTGGAGAGGAACTCTTTTATGAGGTCGAGCGTGTGCTCATGCACCGTGATCGATAGCGCATCCGCAAGACAGTACGCGAGTTCCGTATTAAGTGGAAAGGCTATGGGCCTGAACACAACTTATGGGAGCCAGAGGAACATTTGACCGAAAATGCGGTTCACGTATATCTAGAAGACCTGGCTCAAAGAGCAGCCTCACAACCAGTGGATAGTGTTGACCCTGGTCGTAATGTAATTTGGCGCGCTCGAAGCACCCGTCCCGAGAAGCACTCTACGGCAACGAGGACGTTGCCACCTGGAGGGGGAGGAGTGTAACGCATGGCCTCTGCACAGTATGCGGGCCTAGAAACGACCGTCCCAACTGCCTTCCAGAAATTGGCTACCTATGCTAGGTAGCGCGAAATGGGAAGGAAGGGTTGGGAGGGGAGGATTGGGATTGGTCGATACTTGGGACCAATCAGATTTTAGTTGTACAAATTGAGTTGGCGAAATTCCCAACTCACGCGATGGTTGGATTTGCGTCCAATCAGAATCAGGGAGTTGGTTGGCAATGCCAATTCAACTCAAATATTCCTATGCTGTACACTATATGCTAATCTGAATACATTGTTGTAAACCTCTCATTGGTTGAAAATCCAACCCTTTGCCACATAAGCTAGCTCACCTCCTTGGAGCCATGGAGGAGGTTGAGCAGCTGCTGGGAGTCATTGGAAGGGGGTCTGGGCTGAGAAGCTCATTCTCAACTTCCCACTCCAAGAAATCAATCATGAAATGGGATTTTTTTCTAAGTCAAGAGCTCTCCTCACAGCCTTCCTACACTATTAGCTTCTAGTGTGATCTCCTAGGAGAAGCCCTACCCAACCAGAGCCTCAAACACTATTGTTCAAGGGCCTCCTCAAGCTCAAGCTATCTCTTAGAGGAGGTTCCTCGTAAATACCACGCTAGGGATCGTTATTTGACTTTGTACTCCATTATTATATCCTAGGATCTTGGATATTGGGTTTTGACTTCAATCCTTGTTGCCCATGATATAAGGGCAAGGGTTGTTACACCTTCTCTCCCGCTCCCCTTCTCTCCCGCTCCCCTTCTCTCCCGCTCCCCTTCTCTCCCGCTGCCCTTCTCTCCCCTCCCCTTCTCTCCTCGCCCCCTTCTCTTTTGCTCCCCTTCTCTGCCTCTCCCCTTATCTCTTAGGCCCCCTTCTCTCCCATCGCCAAGCCGATCACCGCCGCACATGTCTCTCAGCCGCTCGTAGCCACGCTCAGAGAAATGCCGCTTTCCGCTGCGCTCGCCGCAACGCTGCTCGCCGCCGCGCTCGGCGCAAAGCTGCTCCCCGCCGCGCTCGGCGCGGAGCCGCTTGCCGCCGCGCTCGGCACTGAGACGAGCCATATGCAGCGCACCTACTCTCACTTTCGCCTGCCTTACGCATTTGGCGCAAATAGCCCTTTTCGAGGGGTACGGCTTTCGTGCCTGGTTGCCGCTCGGGAAAATGTGGCGCCATATCTGTACCTATTCTATATTTCCAGTTTGCCTACTTACTCTAGGGCTGGCTGGGGGAGTCGGGCCGCGACACAACCAGCGCAAGCTGCAGCCACGAGTTACGACAAGAGGATGATGCGCATTCTACGCTAGGGTGCTCTGCGTGGAGTTGCGTGCCCTCAGCCCTTTGACCGTCGAGTTGTGAACCTAGGTCCAACTTGAAAATCGAGTTGGACCCACTTGAAACAGGCACAGACGTGCGGGCTGCCCTACCATCACAGGTGAACGCTCCTCGCCTCGAGCGATGCTTTCGCCGCCGCGCTTATCTACGTGGATTCTTTTCCCGTGTTTCTGGTTGGATGCTGCAGTTTTTATTCCCGCGCACCAAACGCTGTCCTGCGCGGATGTTTTCCCTCCTACCCGGGGGTAATAAGGAACAGTGACCCTGAACCCCCTCGCTACAAGGCTTGGTCCCTTGAAAAGTTCCCACACAACCCCCTTTCAAGTTGGGCCCGCCTTCACTATTCTCCATTCTCGCTTTACATCTGTATGTAACAAGTTTTTGTTTTTGCGACGAATCAAATGCTCCTAGGGTTCTGCCCTCATTTTTCGCTCCCTTATGCTCGCTTCTCACGTTGCGGTTTCAGCCACGCCACCTCGCCATCTAGATTCCTACCCAAGGCAAGTGGTTCTAAGGGTTTATTTTTCTCTTTTCAAAATCGTTTTTCCGTCTCTTCTAGTAAGGGGTTTCAATATCGGGATTGACGGAGGGGAATGGCGGCGGGATTGACGGGGGAATGGTGACAGGATTGGCGACGGAATTGACGGGGGATTGGCGAGGGCGGCATTGACGGCGGGATTGACGGGGGGGGGCGACGGGGTTGATTTGGGGATTGGCGGGACACTCTCTCGCTCTCTCATTACCTCTTTCTCTTTGCCCCCCCCCTCCCCCACCCCCCCCTCTCTCTCTCAAGCGGTCCGTTTATTTCTTGGAATCCTAGGTACAGGCTAGGCAGGCGGAAGGCAACAAGGCAAAGGTACGTGCATGTTGGAGGTGCCCGAAACTACTCAAGCTCCCCTAGGGGCTCTGCTACAGCAAAGCAGTCCCCTAGAGCCATGTTGGCGTCGGGGGTGCCCACGGGGGTGTGGGGGCAGGGAAGGCTTCGCTAACTTTGCCCAGGTAAGCCAAGGCCTGCGCCCACTGGAGCGTCACAGACCAGCACTAGCGGAACTGGTGGAACAATTTTGCTGCTTGGTAGGAGCTGGGGTCCGCATTGAAGAGCCTCCTGGCCCCTGTGTCTGCCAACAGTTTCAGGAAGGTAGGGACTTTGGCGCAGGGGCAGCCGTATGTCTCGACCGCCAGTGGGAAGAAACCGACGTAGGGAGCCCGGTTGCGGTAGTGGTATATCTTCTTGTCAGCTTGCTCCCAGGCCATGTATCCTCGTCCCTTCCGTGCATCCGGGTCCCGGCTGCTTATACCGTCACAGACCCAGACGGCGCCAGAGCTGCGGTCGCGAAGTGCGAGGTCTGCTTTGTGGCCGTCTACAGGGCTGTAGATGGTTGTCTCCTTAGTGACGATGAAGTTCGCATCCCGGGCCATCCGGATGCTCTCATCTCGCATGGCGTCATGGGTGTCTGTCCGCCCGTGCCTGGTGCCGCACCGAAGGAAGTGGTTGGGCAGCCGTGTGTCAAGGATTTCGTATTCCTTGGCGCAGTTGCAGGTGCGAGGAGCTGGGAGCGGGAGGCCGAGGCGGAAGGCCAGGGCAAAGGTGAAGTGTGGGGCTTCAAGGCGGAGGGAGGGGAAGATTGGAATGGCATGGAGCCAATCTCCTGCCCCATATCCGGCCACGGAGAAGAGGCGTTGCGCGTGGCTGGAGTGGGGGTTTGGGTCCATTGCCCACCAAGCCGCCACTTGGTCAGCGTATCTCACAGCTTGGACCTCGAGAGACAGGCGGTGTTGGAGTGGGGAGCCCAAGGGTTCTCTGCGCTCAGACTGTAGAAGCTCCAAGGCCCTTGGGGGCATCGCCGATTCGCATCTCGCCAGCCAGGTGTGCAGGTGGGTGGGGCTGGTGAAGGGTGGTGTGAGGTGACGTACAGACTCGGCTAGGGGCCCTCTGGACGCTGCTGGGGGGCAGTTAGGAGGCCCTGAGCTTGGGTGACGCTGGTGAGAAAGGCCGGATGCCCTTCAATTGCTGGGTCGGTCAGGCCCAGCCCTTCGAGAGAGGGAGGGAGTGACGCCTGGGCCCAGGTACGCGCTCGCTCCAGCTCGCCTCGTGGTGGCTGGAGTTTGCAAGCGCTGAGTAGGGCGTGAAAGAGCTCCCTGCCCCACTTGGACCAGGCCTCCAGGGGCAGGAAATCAAGGGGGGTGGTGCGGGTTAAATACGAAAAACACCTGGACACACAACGTGTGAGGAGGAGGGAGGAGGACTGTGGGTCCATCGTGGACAGTGTGGAGAGGGGTTCGGCAAGCGCGGCAAGCTGAGTGCGGAGGAAATCGGCTGTGCCTTCTGGAGTGCCTATAAAACTTCCTAGCACACGGACCCCTTCGTTGTTGAAGGGTATGTCCGGCCGAAGGCAGTCAGTCGCAAGGCGCTCGGTGGACCATGCTGCGCATTTCGCGGGGTTGTGGGAGAGGCCGATGCGTTCCATGGCGGCGGTGAATTCTAGGAACGCCGAGGTGCAGGCATCCGGATCGCCCACGAAAGTCACGTCGTCTGCGTAGGCGAGGCAGAGGACCCCTGGGTGGGCTGTCGCGGTGGCCTGGAGCGCAGGGTGGATGGCAGCCACAAAGAGGAGGGGGCCCATAGGGTCCCCCTGGCAAACTCCCCGCGCGCTCAGTAGGGGTGGGCTACCGAACTGCGCGTCAAGGTAAAGCAGTGACGGTGGCCCATACGAGAACTGTATGAATGGTAGAAGGGGGCGCAGTGGCGAGTGGGTGATGGCGTAGATGATTGCCCCGCGGTCGACGTTGTTGAACGCGTTTGAGAGGTCGACTTGCAGGATTAGCTAACCAGGGCGCGCGGAGGTGAAGCCCCTGGTGGCATGGATGATAATTTCTCCTCCGCTCTTGATTGCTACCCTGAATTGGTGTGGGAGGAAATCGTCTTGCGCCGGCTGTGTTGAGGAAACGAGTGCGGATTTAGCCGCTAGATGATGCAGACACTCGCCGATAGCGATGGGGCGAGTGCCTCCATCTGGTTTGGTAAGTGCCAGGAGGCGTGAGGAGGTCAAGAGCTGGCTGACTTCGAGCGGAAGGTTACCCGTGAGTAGGCGCTGTACGAGCTCGTGAAGGTGCTTGGAGACTAAGGGGTTGGTTAGCGAGGCATCGCGAAGGTGCTCAAAGGTCATTCCTGAAGGCCCCGCTCCAACCCCGTTTTCGCAGCGAGAGAGGAGCTTCGCGAAATCAGCGAAGTCGATTGTCGTCGGTCTGTAGTCCTCGCTCAGCTGCGGCCAGCTAAGGTCTTCGGTGAGTGGGGGGGTGTTTTGACTTCAGCGCATCCAGGACAGCAGGGGTGGAATTGCTGACTGGGGTTGAAGTCAACGCGAGCAGTGCCCGTCGTAGGCTACCGCGTCGCACTAGCCCTTCAGCTCTGGATATATTTTTCCAAGGGTGTCAGATACGTGTCGGGGTGGGGGTGGCAGGGTGACAGCTGATGTGGCTGCTTGGTACAGTGCGTCCCATTGGCCCGCGAGAAATTGCGGAGGCGTTTTTCTGCCGCGGGCCAATCAGGACGTCGAGGTGAAGGTTGGCGAAGGGTGAGGCGCGGGAGGTAGAGTAACAAGATCCAACCCTCAGTGAAGGTTGGATGTTTGGCGAGGAAAAGGAGGGGTGCCAGTAAGGCGAGCGCGAAAAGTTGACGAATTTGGAAGGGTAACCGGCGGGAGAGCGAGGGCTGGCGGCTGTCGCAGAGTACTGCAATTTCCCAGTTGGCGATCTCGACGAATCGGGAAGCGTCGTTCGCCAGCTCTCCGGGGGACAGCTGTGGAGCTGTCCGGGGATGGGTGTCCAGCGGTACCCGTGCATTACGCGTGCCGCTGGACCGTCGTCCCCCAGATCTGGGGGTTGTGCCAGCTGCTCTCCCTCCAGAGCGCCTGTTTGTCTCCACGCCATCCTCCTCACGAGATGCGTCTGTCGTAGACTCCCCCTGCTCCCCAGGTACATAAGTTCCGTCGGCCCGTTCCTCCTCACCAGTGGTTCCTTGTAGTTCTAAAACTCTTAAAGCCCTGTTCGCAGCCTGCTGGAATACGTTCAGCGGGCCTTCGTCGGACGACAAATCGCCTCGCCTAGCTGGCCCGCGACCGCGACCCCTTGCTGCCCGGTCATCGTGTCTCCTGCGTCCTCCTCCTCGATTTCCTCTCAGGGCTACCCCATTCACAGTCCGTCGATCGTGCCGGGTCCTGGGAGGAGCGGAGAGCGGCACGTCGTCTCCTGATGGACTGGCCATCGAGGTTCGAGCTGGGCCGGCTCGTTCGTGAGCGCTCTGCCGATTTGGAGAGCTGTGGGGAGAGTGCGCCCCCCAAGGTCGGGCGAGTCGCGATTGGGAGCGTGGGCTCCCTGTCCTCTCGTCTGTTTGCCAGCAGACCCCCGAGCGGATGCGTGGACAATTGCAGAGTCAGCCGTCCGCTCCGTAGGGGCGCGAGGAGAAAACTCCCGAGCGCGCCCTGGAGGCCGGTCGTGGACCCGGGATGCACGGCGAGGCGCGTCAGTTGCCTCTTCGGCCACATCCTCCTCGCCGCGGGACGCCCCAGCGCGCCCGCCGGCGCAGCCGGCGCAGCAGCACCGGACTCCACAGGCGCAGCGCGGGCGTTCAGGCCAGCGCCTCGGCTGGAGGGCCGGCAGGGGGAGTAACCGCGGGTCGGCTGCGGAGAGACGACTGGGGCGGGCTGCTGCAACACTCGAGGGCTTGGTCCGTGCTGTCGCCCAGACCCAGCAGCCACAGCCGCTCCCAGATGGCCAGCCACTTCCACCGTCTCTTCGTCCGTACCTCCA